>CM031374.1:95389748-95793719 GCA_018208015.1 Medicago ruthenica
CATGAGATCGCCATCTAATTCCTTAACCCAATGAGGGCTCTAAGGTGTCCAAAGCTAAATGAGATCGCCACCTTGTTCCTTAACCCCAAAGGGCTCTAAGACGCCGTGAGCTAACATGAGATCGTCATCTAATTCCTTAACCCAATGAGGGCTCTAAGGCGTCGTAAGCTAAATGAGATCGCCACCTTGTTCCTTAACTCCAAAGAGGGCTCAAAGACATCGCGAAAATAGAAAGGTCCACGCAAAAATTGACAAAATAATAACATCGAGAATAAAACTATTTGACAATTTTTGAATGGTCATCGCCCAGGAAGCATTTTCTAAAAACATCGCCGTTAAAAAGAAAAAGTTCAAAACTAAGGAAGACGGACAGCATAAAGAGAACAATGCATCATTAAAAAGTCAGAGAGAAGTATTATGTTCAAAACAAATCATAAATTACAACAGTAAGATTATGGTTCGTCCACTAGGACGCCATCTACAACAACCTTAAAAGAATCTAGAGACGAGAGGTCAACGCCCGGATGAAGAAAGGCAGCCTGTTCTTTAGCACGATCAAAACCATTCTCAAAGGACATGGCTAGCTCACCTTTGGCCTCTGAGATCTCCGCCTTTAACGCCATCTCCCTCTCGCCTCCGGAGGTAACCTCATCCCTCAACCGCATAATCACCGCATCCTTCCCAGCCAAGTCAGCATCATGAACGATCTTCAGATCACTGATGCGCTCATCACATTCGAACCTCATTGCCTCTTTGGCCTCTTTTATCTCCTTCTCCTTGCTTTCTTGAGCTTCTTGTAACTCCTCCTCCAGCGTCCTCACCCTCCCCAGCAGCGTTTCTTCAATATGCACCAACTCTTCATGTTTGCAGTCCATTGCCATCAGGAGCATAATAGATCGCAAACAGTTCACACCTACGTCCCTTGACATAAAGGGAATGGAGTTATGTTTCCCAGCTTCCACATCGTCGGGATTGAAGGCTATCATTTCCTTCACATAGGCTCCATAATCGAAATCTTTGCTCCAGAAGGATTGGACCCCCCGGCTGGAACCAGCAGGTTCAATAGCAGAATGAGAGTGCGCCTTCTTGGATCTCCTCTCTGTCACCAACTTCTCCTCCCCGGTTGGCGCCTTCTCCCTCCTCTCAGCTCGACCCTTTTCGTGCGCTACCTCAGCAACGACGTCACATTCAGGTTGGGCGTCAAGAGCAACCTCAACTTTCCTCTTAGACTTACGAATAATAAGTCCAGAAGGGTCGCTGGCGACTAGCCCCTCGGCAGTTTTCTGGCCTTCATCTCATCCAAATACTTCTTCCTCTCTGCGGCAGTCATAGGCGCCATCGATTCTGTAAGAACAAAGTACAAAGATCAACACCTAAGTTGCTAAGACAAAAGAGGCGAGAAAGCCAATCGAGTAAGGTTATGAAATCAACTCACGGAAATAAGTCTCTAGGCTATTGACATTCCCCTCCCTATTCAACAACTCCCGGATATTCATGGGCAGCATTTTGTCCAAGAAACAGACGACATCTTTTTCATACTCGTTCACTTCTCATAGTCAAACCCGGTGATGGAGGCCGGAGAGCTCATCCAACAGATTGGAAACCTCAACTCGCCTTGTATGCGCACTGCGGCTTCCTCGCAATCCTTTCCCCCTCTCATCCTAAGGAAAGTCTGTCTCAAATTCTTATAGTGGGAGGCATACGGCGGGAACAGCCTCTTTCCAGGGTGGGCGCTGACGGACACCCAGGACAACTTGCTTACCCCCTTAGTACCATAAAAAGTAAAAAAGGAGCCAGCTGAGGGTTCGAAACCTAGTCCCTCACACATGATTTCAAAAGCCCTGATGAACGCCCAACCGTTGGGCTGGAGCTGCGAGGGCGCCACGTTTAGCCAGTTAAAATACTTACTTCAAAAGGCGTGAAGGGATACTTCACGCCCAAATCTTCAAAGACAGCCGTGTACATATAGAAGAATTCAAGAGCGACGCCCTTTGGCATCCGTAGATACATTTTCTCACAAGGACGGCAGGGCTCCAGAATCACGTCTTCTTCGAATCCCGTCGAGGAGACACTGAGTTTGCTTCGAAAAAACGCCACTCGCTGAGGATCCATATACATGGATTCCGAGCGCAGTACTTCGTCAGCAAAATTCTCTTGTCCTGAACCACTAGAAGACGCCATATAACGAATTTTTCTCCTACAGAAGGAACCTGAGCGAACAGAAAGAACAACGTAATCAGACGAATTCCCACTATCACCTTCCCCCTCACTACCACTCGAATCACTCGAAAATTCGCCCAAGACAGAATGGCCATAGTAGGCATTTTGAAAGGCCACCCAATCGGTGGTTCCGTCCAATCGTGTTGCAAACCTAACCGCCTCACTCAATAACTTATCCCTCTCCTCCGAATTGGTCAGAGATATTACATTACCCTCCCTATCACAACCTCTAATAACCACCATGTTCTAACCCTAAATTACAAGAAGCGAAGACCTAACGTACAGAGGACGAGTTCGAAGAAAGATTACCTGTTTTTAATGAACGCAGCAAAGAGCAGAGGATATAAAGCCTGGAATGATCTGGATTTGATGAGCGTGACGATTCCTAAAAGCTAGGGACGGTTTGCGGAAAATATACGTTTTTGGGAAAAGAGGAGAAAGTGAGAGAAGTGAAAAGGTAAGGGAAACAGGAAACAAGGAAAGTAGATCCGGAAAAACAGTTCAAAGTACAAAAGCCTGGGAAAACGCGCAGATGATGTCACTTAAATTGGCACGATTTCCAAGAATCATTGCAATGCGGACACGTCAGTGAGAGCGAAATGGTCGCCCCGTTCCAACCGTCGGATCTCATTAAGGCGCGCTTTGAATCTAAAATATTGTGCTAGTCATGGCGTGACGGTCTAAACCACTCAATAAAGTCACTCTTTTTACGCAGTTTAAACCACTTCGCCTTATTCCAAAGCTTGTGCTTGTTGGGCTAATAGGAATACTCTCGTCGGGCTAGCACCCACCAAGGCCCCAAAACAAAGACTTGGAGCTAGCACCCATGTTGGGCTAGCACCCATGATTGGTCCAACACCCGTATCGAGTTAGTACCCATAAAAAACTTTACACGCCCATAATTAAAAAAATTTCACATAGTTTCACAACCAGTAAGTCTCACTTGCTGGGCAAGAAGTCATAGACAAATTCCCCGACAACAGTTTAATCACTTCGCCTTGTTCCAAAGCTCGTGCTTGTTGGGCTGTGGACCGTAGATCTTACTATTTAGGCCCTACAGACAAGGGTTTGGACCCTTAGAGTCAGGCTGGGCACCCTCCAGAAGGGCACAAGGCCCACCTGACACCCATATATAACCTTAGGGAACTTTCCTAAAAAGGGATCCTCTGGGGGCGCTCTCAGCAGCCTCTGAGGGCGCCCTAGTCATGGTTTTGGCCCTATACGATTTGGGCCCAAAACCATGATCGGATAGGCCCAAACCGAGGCTACAAATAGTAACCTTGGGACCGTTCCCAAGCATGACCTAAACAGACTCAGAAAACCCTAGTTTTCCTATATTGTACTCACAGCCAGTAAAATCTTATTATAATTTTAACCTTTGTATTGAGCATGTCATATATGCGATATATTGTTAAATAATTTCTGCAATTACATCATAATGTTAGAGGTTTAAGAAGCTTACAAAATGTAGTAAACTCTAGAATGCCAATATTTTTCATTTCTAAACAAAAATGAAGAATTTCAATACTATAATTTTAAGGCTAAGTTTATGGTTTTCACCATTGAATTAATAAGTCTCACTATTAGTGAAAAATAAATTTGTGTGTAGTGCAAGATTAATTTACTTATGCAAATTATACAAAATCTTGTTTAATTTAGATATATAATGGTACACTTTTTTTTTTGTCATGGTACACGTTTTGTTTACTTTTCCGGTGAATTCACTTTTTTAAGTATTTTTTTTTTACCAAACATAATTAATTCTTTTTTTAAGTAAAATAATTAACTCTTTTATACTTTAGAATATACACTTATAGAAATAAAAATATTCATAGGATTTTTCCTAAAAAAACTTAAGAGGATGAGGATCTATGTTCCTAGTACTACTGTGGTGTGGATCTATCTATGTTTCTATGATGATGATGTCACAGACACAGTACTTTCATACTATAAAACTATGATGACGTGTGCATATATGTCGTTAGTTACTACTGTTATGATATATGCTGGTGTCGTGTGAGCCACTCTGTCGGTAGTTTTGATAGAGAGAGAGAGAGAGAGAGAGAGATGGAGGGAGAGTGGTCGAAGAAGCTAAGCATATACAAAGCAGCAAGAAGCATTAAAAAAAGAGATAACAGTTTATACAACGCACTTAGATCTATCTATCAAGATTCTGTTTTCGTTGGTGAAATATCTCAATTATGGCCTCAACTTCCTCTTATCGCAAACCTTCGTTGTGGCCTTTGGTACTCTTCCAATTTCCATTCCACTTGTTACTTCAAATCCACAGATGGTCACACCAACAACTGCTCTTTCTCCACCGCACGTCTCAATCTCCACGTCGCACATCTTGCCGGTACTATTCTATTATAATAATTTTATTCTTTCACGAATAAACCATCAAATTCGTTCTTAATCTCATATACAAGATTATGAATATATATTTTAAATATGTACATGACTCACTTTTGTCTTGCAATAATGAATAATAGACAATGGACGTATCCACAATATTCATAATTTCAGTCTTACAAATTTGGTGGTTTACTCATTCTTTTACACACACGCACTTCAAAGGGCAATTCTTTTATACTTTTGTTCACATTGGTAGCACAGAAAGGCGGTTGTATGATTGTTGATTCCTACTAGAAAAGGAAAGCGTTTCCCTGACAGCATGTCCAAAACCATACCCATATGGACTTGTGTTCTTAATCGTGCAATTGCCCAATTTAAAAGAGATTTTCATATGGCTGATGCTTCAGCACCACAATTGAGTGTAAGAATCAATAGTCTTATGCTTCCTCCTATTTTACATTTTATTTCGCAATTCTTGTTTGTTTGTTTGTTTGTACGAAGGGTTAAATATGTTTTTGGTATATATGAAAGTACACTTTTTTGTTTTTAGTCTATGTAACAATTTTGATTGTTTTTAATTCATGTAAATAGAACATTTTTGCTAGTCTCTATAAAATTTTAAAATTTGTTCATGTGCGAATTTGGTTGTTAACAAATTGTTCATGAGTGAATTGGTCATTGTAATATGCGTGTACAATATATTATTAATTCTTATGTAGCACATACTTGGTGGACATATTACACAGATAAATTTCAATGTAAACAAATATTTTAGGGACTAAAAACAAAGAAAGGCTTTTATAAGGACTAAATGTAGTATATTTGGAGGACAAGTAAACATATTTAATGCTTGTGTATATGAACCCATTATAATAATTGTGCTGTTGCCTTCATAAAACAGGAGGACTCTGATTGGGATTGCTTTTTGCACCTACCACTTTGGGTTCCCCTAACAGAAAAGGCTTCAATTGAGGAGCACTTAGACGAATGGACTGAACAATTAAAAGCAAGTGGAGCTGACATTGCTTCCCTCTCTGCTTCCTTGAAGAAACCATTACGTCCTCTTTGGATTTCTCAGAAAACTGTCATATGGTTAAATGAAGTACCTCACCATGATTCTTGGGATTTCACTCCAATCATACTTGTCTCTGCTTCTTCTTCGTCAAACGGTGTAAGCCAACACAACAAGACTAACTCCGAGTTTAGTTGGAATTATATACCAGGTGCAGGAGACGATGAAGAAAGTTGGTCTAGGGGTTTAACTCCACCTCTCTTTTGGAATCATGTTTATGATCTTATAAATTCAGGTCCTGATGTGTGTAACCAGAAGGTTGCAGATATTGTTGAAAAGGGTAGGGTACGCCGTGCTTATAGAGGAGAGAGTGCTCCTCAGATTAGAGTTAAATCACTTTCACATGAAGAACCGTCACTGGCTTCTGATGTTTCAAATATTGAAGTTGACACTAAGTCTTTTGAAGATTCTGAAATTTCTTGGTTGGGTTCTACTAATTTGGCAGTTGGTGCATCTCAATTTGGTATGCTGACTTAGTTAGTGTTCTTTATTAATATTCTGATGTACTATAGTGGTACTATTTTGAATTCTCTTTGCCACATGTTTGGATTGATGGTGATATAAACAATCACAGCTGAGTCACCACAATTTTCGCAAAAGTTACACTTTTAAACTTAAACAAAATTGTGTTGCCACCATGATTTTGTTAAAACACTAACATTTTGTGTACACCTACTAATGTACGAAATCGCTCTTTATATATAGATGTGACTATCTTTTTTATTTCTTAAAAGTATTAATTAAGAACATATTTAAAAATACACGCATGCACACACACGCATATGGTGATTTACATTGGGCTTATGTTTAGAGAAAAAAATTTCAAAGCAGGCTTATAATTAGTACTAGAGCCAAAGGTAGTATCTTTTGAGGAAGTATGCCTAGTCCTATTGACTTAAAATTATATTTTTTTGACACCAGAAGACCAGTCTACTTGTGATTAGCAACATGATTGAGCAGTAAAAAAAAATATTTTACTATGTTTTATGTGGCTGAGTGTTCATGTTTGATACAGCTACAGATGCAGCTGATGTTGATTGCATATTGAATTGTGATTGTGAGTCCTTCACTGTCTGTCTTCGCAGTTCTGAAGCATATCTGCATCTTCCAATTGTGGTTAGTATGAAGTGGAAACACTGCTTCTTGTTGTTGACTGGTTGTTGTTAGAATTTTCGCACTGATTTTAATTTTTCATGGACAGAGTTCAAAGTTTGATCGCTTTTCCTTATTAAACTATCTTCCTAAAGCTGTGAGCTTCGCCAAGTTCAACCTCAGCCAGGGAAAACGACTTCTGGTTTGTTGTAATGATGGTATACGCTCTGAATACTCTCTCAAATTTGACTAGGATTTGTGTAATACCAAATTGCATGAATTCACTACTTGTGTTGTGTTTAGGATTTTAAAAAGTTTACTTTGTCTTGAATCTCACCAATTCAATTGTTAAATAGTATCATATTAATGATAAATTGCACAAAGTTCATTTAAATTTAAAATTAGTAGTCGACATTTATATTTTTTAAAAAACCATATTTGAGTCTTTGTTGTGCTTGTCCTTAATCCTTCTAAATCATTCCGCTAGACGACCTATTTAAAAGTGTTATGTGTTGTAAATGACCTGTATATTTGTATCTAGTCTAGAAAACTTATTTGAGTCTTTGATATATTATTTTTCTTTGCTTTTCAGGGGAAGATATTAGTATATGTGTTTGCTTAGCAATTTTGATGTCATTATTCGATGAAAAAGGTACATATTTATATAGCTTTCATATTGTTACAAATATATTAATTCTCCTTAATTCTAAATCCGATTTCTCACATATGTGGAATCAATGCATTTCACTATCGATCCATCAACCACCATTTCTACTTAAAATATATATATATATATATATATATATCATGGTTATTTACAGGTACTTTTGATGATGGGAAATCCTTTAATACAACACATGTCACTAAATGGGATATGAGAAGACGGCTTGTATTTGTCTGTAAGTTTGCAACAAATGCTCGACCATGCAGAGGAAATTTGAGGCAAGTTTTTAACTTTCTTATTGGTGGAAAATGCATTCTTCAACCGCAAGAGGACGGTGGAAGTGATGAGTGATTGCTAGAACATGTGTATGTCATTAGTCATTCCTTAAGTGTCTAACTTATTATTACTAGTTATTAAGCTTGATTTTTGTATACATAAGTTTATGCAAATGTTCTGTCAAATAACATCAACTGTGCCTCAACATGGAATTTTGATGAGGAAGGTCATGAGATATGTAAAGTAGGAAATTACCAAATTCATTCGAAATTTAACCAATTAAACTTTGCTCAAAATCAAATTCATAATTATACTCCGATCTCTGGTTTATACATGTTGTCAAGGCACAATAGTCAAATTACTAATTTTATGCTGAACATTTGAATGTCATGATATTTTTTCAGTTTGAATGAAATGTAAAAGCATTATTCAAGTGGAGAAAATAAAGTTATAACTTCATTAGAAATGGTTATCCTATACCTCCAAGTTAGAAAGAAGAAAACTGAGAATATCATATTTCATTCCATTAGTATTAGTTTTTTGAAGTTCAAACGAATTGGTAAATTCATTCTATTTGCCCTTGTCAAGGACCAAAGGGATAAAATGGGGTATCGATCAACACTTCAATGTAACAAACAAGGCCTAGCTAGTTGTTACTTGTCATGAAGCAACTTCTTTTTGCCAGTCAACTCTGTATATACAGGAGGTTAGGAGAAACACAATTGTTGAAGTGATAACTGAGAACCATCGTGACAATGGATTTGTTCTGTTTATATTGTAATTGTAAATCAACTCTAGGAGCCTCATTACCTTCTCAAGGTTGAAAACTATTGAAGAGAATCAGTTGTATTCTTAGGAAATTGAAGGAGGCCTTTGCACACGTTTTCTCTTTGATTTCAGATCAACAACTATGATTGAAATGTTATCTTTACTATTTCTACCAATCGCAATTTCAGTGAGGCTATCAGCAACAACTTGTGTTGGAGATATTTCCTCTGTTGATAAGGATCTGCGGCGCCTTCTTAGAATGCTCCGCGCTACTTCTCCCACCTCCTCATTCGTCATTACATCCCAAAGTCCATCACTTGCCAAAATTAAACATTCATCCTCGTCAGTTCTAGCTGTAAAAGTTACCTCTGGCACTGGAATAATCCATGGTCTCAAGTACCGATCACCTGAAATAACACCATTATTAGGAATTTAAACACACAAGATGAGGAGGTGCAAGAAAATTATCTTAGGAAGCAGGTGATTTTAGGTGCAAGAAGCTAGTGATGTTTTATGCGATCAGATAGCTTGTGGGACAAGTAAAGATGATAAGAATCATTGAAAAAAATTAACATCCATTTTTCGCAAAACCTTGCACACACAACTTCAAAATCAATCTTTCATGTCTAGCTTTAGAATCAAAGTCGATACAATATTGAGGAACAGCCGATATGTATATTTTCTCAGTTATTATGGATTAAATTACAGATACATACATTTCAAAATTAACATACACACAAATACACTGTGAATGCTCCTAGTACCAAGTTAACTTGCAAAACCATCAACAAACTCCAAACATGAAAACATTAAGAATTTTTTAGTAAACCTAGGTATCCCCTGTGCGGAGACTATTCAATCGAGGTAAATGAAATTCATTTAAGGGGTTGAGCTCTCCGAACATAAGTTTTACCAAAGCATTAAGAATTTAATCTATAATGATGAAGTTAAAAATAAATGCTAAAATGGTCGCACATAATACTGTAAATGTGTTGCTAATTAAATTGCTATGCATAGTGTTTCAATCAAGTGGCATATGATATCACATATCAGCTTCCCTGTCAACATTTATTCCCTCACCGTCCTCAAAGTTAAACTCGTTATCATATGAAAGTTAGACTCCTTATGATGCTTTGATCCCACTATTTAACTTCCTTTCTGCCACTCCATTCTCAGGCGTCTAATGCAGCCAGTCAATGTATCTCTTCAACTGTTACCTTTTTTTTTTTTTAGAATTTGTTTGTAGTGCCACAAAAAATGGAGTTATCATTGTACCAACTAGGAAAGATGGTTCATCTGTCCACTTTCCGATTGTTCTTAGTTGTGTGCAGTTTTATCTTGTCTTCCTCTCTCTCTCTCTCTTGATCTCCCCTTTGATTTTTCATTTTGCTATTTACTTTTAAACCAAATTTATTAATCCAGTAAGGAACCGTTTGGAAGTTACAATTGCATGAAAGTAGAATGATAAAAATCGAAAAATAATTGTATTGGTAAGGGAAAATTTACTTTTGAAATTCCCTGATATAGATAAAAGAGTGTAGATAGCTATTATAATCATAAAACCCTTTTGAGAAAGCCCCCCACTTAGTTAAAGATTAAGCCGTTTACACTTTGCACACCCTTACTAGCTCATAGCAGAAGACTATTTTGCATATAATATTAGCTCAAACAACATTACGTAAATTCTTAACCAAAGATTGGATATATGAAGATAAATCAAGATACCTATGGCCCTGGACATGGCAAGAACACCAAACAGCCTAGCTCCATTCCAGTTTATGACTTTTCCTCCTTCTCCTTCAATTCTCAAGAGTTCATCTTCTCTGTCAGGCTGTACAAGCAAGGACAATGGTATCTCAAACCCAACCCACTGAAGAGAAAGATATAATGTTTGAATATACGGTTGCATATTGGAGATGACCTCCTAATAATTTATTTTTCTTTTTTGATCGTCCTTTTCTCATGGGTTACAAGTAATTCAGAACTTCAAAAGCATTATGTGTGAAATGTTTTATCTTTTCATATTACTTATATTATTATTGAGAATAGACTCATCATCTCCTAAATACATATACATGATTTCTAAATTGAAGTCCACAACCACAATTGCAGCCTCTGCAACCGTATCACAACTGTGTTGGTGTGTCGTATTTTGCTGCAATATTAAGATTGGCAGCATAACCGCAATTTGGAATACCAAAACTAAAGAATGCACAAAACAACAAAGAAGATAAATGGGTTATGACTAGACCTTCTGATCCACAGTCAATGCGACTGTTTGAGTCCTGCGGCAAAGAACCACCCTCGAGTCACCACAGTTGGATGTAATAATCTGGCAACCAGATAGAACAACCACAGAGGCAGTAGATCCAACCATTTCTGGGGCAACTTCGTCTGATTCAATTTCACTGTCAGTCCTCTCAAATCCATTAGCAAATACGGCCTCCCACCTTTTCTGCCATTCAGCGCCACCTGCTATTTCTCGCTCCCACTCCTCTGCTATAACATGGTGCATTCGCTTTGCACAAAATTTAGCAACCTAGGATTAAATTAACCACAAAAGTTAGAAGAATACACTCCTCACGATGATGCTTTCTGAATTTGGACATTTTATGCTATAAAGGCCATGTTGAACAAATGCATTCGACTGGAATCAAAACTTAATAAGTAGTTATGTACTATCTTTCAGAACTCACTTTCCCTTCTTCATCAAGCTTTGATCTATCATAATTCTGAAATAAACAGTTGTGGTAAAGGAATTACTCAAAAAAAAATATTATCTAATGTCGCTGAAGAAATACTCAATTTAATATGTAAAATAACAAGCGTCGTCATGTGGGTGGAAAAAAGAAAAATGGACGTGTAACATTATAATCTACCATGAGTTCAAGTGCAGTACTAAAGAACAGTTAAGTCTAAAGGGTGTGTTAATCAATGAGAGAATTCAGATAACCAAGTATTTAAAGCTAGAGAAATGATATTTTACACACAATTTTAACATCAAAATTAGACAATGATCTAGATAGTTAATGCGGTTTAAATATGTGATTGATTGTGTTTAGTTGGTTGTTAATGAATTTAACATGGTGTAGCAATTCGTTAATCACTCACTCGACTCAATTAACCATATTTTTTAAGACAACTAGTCACGATACTTTAGGTGTATATTTAAACAGAAATTGTGGTGAATGAATTCATGTGTACTTGAACACCCAATCATGGTTAACTGATGTTAAAAGTCATGAGTGTTGTGATACTTTGGTGTATTCATTAACCATCTACTTAACATAATTACTCACATATTTAAAATGTGTTAACTATTTAAATTTAAATTATTGTCAAATTTTAATATCAAATTTGTGAATAAAAATAATGCAAATCTTAAAATCCTCACAAACTCTGCACCCTATAATTGCCTCATGTGGGAGCATTATGCGATATGTTCTTGAAAAGATAGGTGTTAGTTAGGAAGTTGAGATTTTCGTTTTTTTTAATTAAAAAAATATAGTAAAATTTCACTAATATTGTGAAAAAGCATTGAATTACAGTAAAAATTCTTAATATGTCCATTGAAAACCTATAATCTCACTTAATTAATTTGAAATTTTTAGGGTGGACTAATACATCTTTTGATTTGAAACGAAGGGAATTAAAATATTATATTTCTAATAAAAAAATATATTTTTTGATTTCTGAATTCTGTTTTTTAGCTGGTTTTTTCTACGTTACCCCTCAATGAATTGAGGGTAATTTACCCCTTTCGATGAAAAAAACCTATTTTCTTCATTTTTTTCTTACAATCAGTTATCATTTTCATCTTAAAAACATCAAACTTCTTTATCTCTTTCATTTAAGATGTGATTTACATGTCTTTCGTTCAAAAATCGAATCGTATTTGTCATGAGGGGTAAATTACCCCCAATTCATCAAGGAAAAATGTAGGCTCATCGATATGGTTTTTTTTTTACTATCAATTACCATTTTCATCTCAAGAACATCAAACGTCTTCATATCCTTCATTCAAAATGTAATCTTCATTTACTTCATTCCAAAATCGAATCTTATTTGTGATTAGGGGTAAATTACCCCTTATTCATCAAGGGGTAACGTATGCCTCACCTAAAAATAATGATTTTGACATACAATAATATAATTTTTTAAAGATTTTAAAAAACACAAGTTTTTTTTTTTTAGAGATTATGAAGATGATTGAATGACAATATTTTATTTTATATGTAATAATGTTCTCCCGACAATCAAATATTTCTTAATATGTGTGCATAATTTTGAATATCAATAGCTAAAAAGGTGAGGCATACGTTACCCCTTGATGAATGAGGGGTAATTTACCCCTAATCACAAATAAGATTCGATTTTGGAATGAAGTAAATGAAGATTACATTTTGAATGAAGGATATGAAGACGTTTGATGTTCTTGAGATGAAAATGGTAATTGATAGTAAAAAAAAACCATTCGATGAGCCTACATTTTTCCTTGATGAATTGAGGGTAATTTATGATCCGTAACAAATAGACCATCAATCCAATAAATAAATGAGAAGTTGAGGGTTCATGGCCTATATTCTTTATAATTGTATACATAAAAGAGAAATATTTATATGGTCACAACCAAAAATAATAATTATTTAGATACAAACTCTTAATCTGATATCATTTCCTTATTTCAAAAATTCATATTATTTGATCATTCTCACTTATGTATAAATACCTAAATGAATTTTATTTAGGCTTATAACCAAGTAAATATATCTACATAACAAACGAATCACCACTATTTATGCAAAACTGAACAGTTTATATTATAAATTTCCATATCATTTTGAATTTGACTATAAAATACTCCAAAAAAAATAATACAAAAAAGTTTAAGTGAGTCAAGTCTCGACAACCTAATCAAGATCATAAAAATGTTTAAGTTTTATAAACCAGTTACAAAAATACTTACATATTACAAAAATACTGAGAGTGAAATAATACTAGATTTTGTGGGATCTTAATCACAACCTTGTTAGCTTTTTTTGAAGGATATATATCCTTAATAGCTTGACCAACTTGCATTTTGACTAAATACTTGACTCTTTTTTTATGATGACTAAATACAATCTTCAAAATTAGTACATCACAAATAAAATATGATGAGGTTGCAATTATCTTGTCAAATTCATGTGGCGGTATGAGAATTGAGAACTATAATCAGTCGTGATAGGGAAGAACAAAATGATTGTACAAATGCAATTATCATTTTCACTATTGTACAATCATTTTGAACAAAAGAAATAATGAAAAACAAAATATAGTTTTTGGAGTAAAAAAGTGAAAATATGTAGAAATAAAAGAAATTATATTTGGATAACTTTTTCTTTAAAAATATTGTTTTGAATAACTTTTGAAAAAATTCATTCTGATATTCTTTTTTGAAAAAAAATATGGTTATCTCAAATGTTCTTTTAAAGAACTTATATAAAATCATTTCTTTAGATATAATATTGACTACCATTAAAAAAAAGGTATATTATTGGCTGATGGAAATTTTTTTGGTACAAAATAAAAAATATATTTTAAAAAAATTATTTAAACCGTTGAAATTGAATAAAAACATTCCCTAGAAAGGGCAGACTCAGCACAACAATCATCCCTCAGCCCTGTGCCAAAAAGTGGTGAAAAGGTACATAATGAACGTAGGTCCCACTATGTACATAATGAAACATTGGTCCCACTTACCCACACATGTCATGATATGAACAACGTACCCTTTCTTTAGGAAAAACGCTCATCCTTCCAGCCACGTAGCTCAACCTTTTCCTCCAAAACTCATTCTCCCCCAACAAACAGGACCACCCCCACCCAAACATTATTGTATTCATAATAATAATAATCACTAGCACATTCAATCATTTTTTCAACAAAAAATAATTAAATTTATATTTTAAATATCTTTGTCTTCAAAGAGTTTGTGGGCCGACTTGCCTCTTTGCATGTATAAATTTGGAGTAACTTTTACAAAATCATGATGAACTATTGTAATTTTTTAAAGAGAAATTTTAACAAATTAAAAAAATTATAAAAAGAAATATTATTTTACAAATTTTATATTCAACATTTTAAAAGTTGAAAAAAGGTTTTTTAATTAGTGTCTGGACGACACCGGATAATAACAAAGCCCTTTTTCAAAATAAACTGTTTATAGAGTACTTTGTTTGATTCATGTATTCGATCGATCTCATTTAATGGAATACAATTTGATGCATAACTCTTGAATCATTGTGATTTAAACAAATATTTTACAAAATTAACAATGATTAAAAATATGTTATCACTCCTTCCAAAGAAAAAGCTGAAGATGAATAAGCAAGTGTGAATTTGTGATTGGTTTGTGAAGGAAACAAGTTGAGATCTGGGTAATTCTAACCAATCTACTCCTAACAAGTTGGAGTATATGACTATTGACTATTCATTCCTACGTATTACTCCGTCCCAAAATATAAGCAAAAATGAGTCAACATAAGTTGATGTATTTGGTACAAATTTTGAACCAAATACATTAACTTTTGTTGACCAATTTTTGCTTATATTTGTACAGTAGTAGTATCTGTTCTAAAAGAGAGAAAAGAAAAGGCCCGCAACAGTAGTAATTATACACAGTCGTATCTAGAAACGTGTCACCACTGAACGAAACGCACCATTAATTTATCTTTATTTTTGTGGACCACTCTACCTATAACACGTGGCCTTCCTCACAAAGATACTCACCAACTACATTCCCGTTTCAGTTTAGTTTAACCACCATCACAATTCCAATTCTCCATTTTCATTTTTATTTTCAGAAAAGAAATAATGTTGAGATTAATTGAACACCAGATAAACAAATAAATAAAAACAAAATAAAATTATAATCCAAACAAAGTAAATATATGCAGTTATTACAAACACACAATATACGACAATAATAAATAAAATAGAAACTGTTGTTTTTCGAAATAATAATAAATTAAAAAAATGGAAAAAGATGTGTACCTGAGCGCCACCGTGGCCGTCGTAAACGCCGAAGAAATGAATAGGACTGATCTCGCCGGAGGATCTAGAACCAGGAGCCGTACAACCGCCGACGTGATCGCAAGTGAGTGACATGAATCCCGGAATAACAGCGACGGCGTCTTCCATCTCTTTCCGCCTCCCAATCACCGAAGTATGTCCCCAACTCACTCCCTTGTTATTCATTCCTACGCACTTCTCCCTCACCACGGCCGTCACCACAACCTCCTCCGGCGCGGCAGGTTCGTTTTTGTCAACTTCATTGGACACAGCGATCAACGGAGGTGCAAGAATCACTCGGTTCACCGTGAACGTTGGAATTTCGCCTGAACCGCTACTGATAGAGGAAATGTCGCCGGAACTGTTGAAGTTACGGAAATCGTCAGTGCTGAAAACGGAGGAAATGCCTGAAGCGGGGCTAGTTGAAGTCTCATCAGAGTCGACTCGTTCGAGTTTCGAATCTGAATCGTCCAAAGGTTCCATAACGGAGCAGCAGTGATTGAGAGAGGGGGAGGGAAGAAGAAGAAGAGACGATAAAAGGAGAAGAAAGGACAGGTAAGAAATTGACACGTGTGAGGAAAATTGTAGCGAGTTTTTTTGATGGCACACGCATCCATTGTGAATTTGTAATTGATTTGTTGAGTATGGGAATAGAAACGAGGCAAGTAATTGTCTGTACTCGCACTCACCTGCCTTATGCTGTGACTCCACCTTTTCACACGCATCTCTTGCGTATTATTGTATCACTTCCACGTTTTGAGTATCTGCTTCGCACATGCTTTGATCTGTGAATTTTAAAAGCCACAGTTTGTTTATGATTGGACCGTCCCCACGGTGCGACATCGGATTATGCTGTAGTTAATAATTTCTCTGCTATGACGTGTGAGGAATTCATGCATATGTACGTAAGCAAGGGTCCTCTGTTTCTCATTACTAGAAGGCCATGTGGCACTTGTATTATTTTGGGGACCCACACGTTTGGTAAAATTTGATGTGGGAATTAGTTGAATAGAAATGTTAACCTACTCCGGCAATCTTTAAGCATCAAAATGGTAAGTTTTTATGAAAGTTTGTGCATTTATTGTATTGAAAATTGAAGTCTTTAATTTTTTTAAAAATAATTTCTTTATTAAGGATGCTTAAAGAGTGTGCGGGATACTCGTTAACAAGACCCTTAGTTGAATTTAATGAGAAAATGATAACTTTTTTTTTATCAACTTTTTTTTGGTAAAACTAGGTGATCTTGTTTGGAAGTAGATCGTCTCATATTTCTTCTGTTCAGCCCTCTCTCATGTTCCTTATCCAATGGTGGTCGTAAGATCATGAAGAAGACATTTAATAATAACAATCTAGAAGAGAGAGAAGGTGGATGGATAGCTGATATTAGTGCATAACGGACACCATAAGAGAATTGGTAGAAGATGAATCATATCCATCTTGTTTAATTCCACGTTCAAATTAGTAAAAAAGCAAACCGAGAGGTTTATTATGTTGAGAGAATGTACACCTTCTATTGTCGTGAAGGGAGGAGTTCATGGGACCAAGGATGAGCTATTGAAGAGTAATCGAGGGAATGTCATGGACGACACATTCAATGCAACGATTTGTTAATTGTTGAGAGGCATTTCAATCAATTGAGACGTCACGTATTGTAAAAGTCCTAACTCGGGTAATTGATTCAGGAAAAAAAATATATGTTATGAAAATGAGTTGTAAGATCGTGAGGATTGGGTCTTGGGTCAGTCTGCAACACTACACCAATGTTCATTTAAGTTTGATCCATTTTAATGTTTAATTTTTTTTATTTTTTTAAAAATTAAACTTTAATTTTACAATTCGTTTGCATCATTGGCAACCATTTGATGAAGGTATGATGACAAAGAATCCTAAGAATCTTAAGAAAGATGATAAAGAAGATAGCACGTGTCGTTTTTTAACAGCATTGTAAAATGAAAATGAATATCCAGCAAATAATTTAGAAAAGGAGCCAGCATAATTTAGTCAATTTTTCTTATCTAACAAGCTAAATGAAGTACTAGGAAAGAAAGCGAAATTTTGATAGCAGTTGACCATGACAATTGCAAGGTGTACAATCTTGATGGAAATTTTATCCATAGCGGTAACCAAAATACAGACAACACGTAAGAGATTTCTTCGAGAGAATATAGAGATCAAACGGACCAAATTGAACAAGGGTGGTTATTCAAGATAGAGGTTGTAACACGGCACAAACTAACCAAAAGGAGGAAGCATGATAGTACAGTATAAGTCACAAGGCTATATTA
Source organism: Medicago ruthenica (assembly GCA_018208015.1). Taxonomy (NCBI): domain Eukaryota; kingdom Viridiplantae; phylum Streptophyta; class Magnoliopsida; order Fabales; family Fabaceae; genus Medicago; species Medicago ruthenica. Next base: position 95,407,534 of record CM031374.1, read on the forward strand.
TTTGACATGTGAGGTGCTGAATTTTCTTGTTGCCACGAATGTACATAGCCTTTATAGTATTTTATTTTAAAATATATTGCAGCAAATAGCAATAAGATATCTTTCAAAAAATAAATAATAGTCGGTATTAAATTGTATTAACAATAAAATAATGTATCCGTCAATATATAAGACCTTTGTATCATGAGAACACCTTAATATATATACATCCTTTGGCTATAGGACAGGTTGACAGTATCGGTTTTAGGTTGGATTCCAATTTCAGTGCGGTTGAGACAGTGAGAGAGAAAAGTGTTTTAAGGAGGAAGGTGTCCTTTTACCTGTGGGCTTTTGATTTGCTAGGACGCCAGTATTTGTGGAGAATGGGCCAGACAATTTTTTTTTTTTTTTGCTTAATTACATTTTTGGTCCCTTAAATATTTTTTCAGGTTTCATATTGGTCCCCTAATTAATAAAAGTAACATTTTGGTCCCTTAAATCCTTCTATTTAGTCACTTTAGGTCCATTCCGTTAGTTTGTGTTAAAAAATGTTAGACTTAATTACACTTTTGGTCCCTTAAATATTTTTCAGGTTTCATATTGGTCCCCTAATTAATAAAAGTAATATTTTTGGTCCCTTAAATCCTTCTCTGTTAGTCGCTTTGGTCCCTTAAATCCTTCTTTCTGGTTTAGGGTTTGTTCTTTTTTCCTGTTTCTAGTTTTCAAACTAACGGAAGGGACTAAAGTGACTAACAGAGAATGATTTAAGGGACTAAAATGTTACTTTTATTAATTAGGGGACCAATATGAAACCTGAAAAATATTTAAGGGACCAAATGTGTAATTAAGCCATTTTTTTAAGGCAAAAGGAAGATTAAATTAAATAAAAAGAAACAGATACAATCTAAAAAGGATACATCGATAAAAACATACTTAGTGGATCAACTTTAATCTATTTTAACAAAAATTCACTAATCGCGGGCGCAACACAGCGAACCTGCGTATGGGCGCGAAATCAAGTAAACATCTGCCAAGAACAATTAAGGTTTAAGTTCAGTGAATGGATCGACCATCAACACGGTATCAAAATTCAATTTCCAACAGCTCCCTGAACAAAGCAGCAAGCATAAAAAGCTCTTTCGAGCATTAAGTATCGGAGTGTAGGTAAACAAGACGACTTGAAACTTGCAGATTTCAACATATCTAAAAACATCAGAGTCGAAGTAGTCAGGCCACCAACACAACAAGTTTTAAGCATACGCGCAAGAACTCAGTTCGAGAGATGAGTCAAATACGTTAGTAAGCAGACCGTTTCGGGTTAACATAACCATACCTTTTCGGGTTTTCGAAATCGACACACCCTTTCGGGTTTTGAAAGTGAACCACATCAAAACGGCCACAAATCTTCTGCCACCTAATCTCAGATCAACACCAAAAGCAAACTAACATGTACCAAACAGATGCTTGAGACGAAGATTCGACAACACACAAACACCACCATCCACCCAACAAACCGAAACAAACACACAAAACAAAAATCGGGAACATCAGCGACAACACTACCACCAACGACAGCAGTGATGCCACCGACCGATCAACCACCGGCGCGAACTCAAACAACACCATCCAGAACTTCGCACAAACCCATATCTGAACCAAACCGCCTCTACAACACAAAGACGTGGTGGCTAAGAAAAGAAGAAGTGCCCCAACCACAAACATTAACCTGCATAACACGAAAACAACATATCTCACAAACCAAATCAACATATCCCACAAGACCACCACCATTGTCGCGCACCCACCTTCGTGTCTCAGCATTGTCAAAGACTTAAGTGACAGTAAGTGTACAATGTCAGGGACCCAACTAACAGTAAGTATCCACAATCAAGGACTAAGTAAATTCTGCTAATGACCATATTAATGTTTTCGGTTTGATATATCAATATCCGCATATTAGAACACTATTGAATATGAGAGACCGGCATAATGCTGCTAAAAATTCTAGACCATGCTGCATATTGTTTCGTTTTTAAAACATTTGGAATGCTGAATCAGAGCAACTATGATATGTTATTAGTTGGTACTAGTTGACTTTCACGACAATAAATTTAAGATAAATGCCTTAAGTGTTATTAATTCTTCAATTCATTTCGGAGAAATGCCTTGATTTTTATTATCTCTCAATTTCTTTGTAGAATTCATTTGAATTGTGGAAATGGAACAAATTGCATAAGTTGGCGCTGCATATAGGTCATGAGCTATGAAACTCGGATACGTAGTACGGGTGCGGGTATGATACGAGTACGTGGATATTTGACATTTTTAAAATTTAGGATATGATACGACTAAGATACATTAACAAAATATGTATATTAAAATTTATATGCATGTAAAATACTCGAAAAAAAATAAACATTGATTGCTCTTCAATACTATATAATCATAAAAGTCATAATTTACAAAAAAATAATACATGTGATCAAAATAAAAAAGGAAACATTTTTCGTATAAATCATATTTTATTTTCATTCATATGTTAGGATATCAACAAATGTATCAATAAAAGAACTCAAAACAAAGTTTGTTTAATGTTGATTGATTTAATCTTCTCTCTCGTTACTTTCATCCACCAAAAACATAATTTTTAATTGGTTAATCGAAAAACAATTCTAGTGATTCATATGTTAAATTGAATCATATACATCTCCATTGAATTTTCATAACACACTCACTTTTTTACCCTTCATTTTTTTTCCAGGATACGTCTATGTAAAGTATCTTTGTGTATCTGTCTATAAGTATCTGATAAAATATATATTTTAAATTAAAATAATTAATTCCGATACTCCGTAGGTACGTATCCGAGAGTATCCGCGGAGTATCGGTATCCGATACGTATCTGATACGGATACGTATCCATTTTGGAGTATTCAGGCTTCATAGATCATGAGACATAGTATCTATTGACTATTGTAGTAATAACAATATGGATGCAATGGGTTGAGAGTGTTTTTGACACTTCAAAACAAAACAAGGGTTCTTCCCCGTATGTTTTTTAAAAAAAAAAAATGGAAACGAATTCAAAAGGCAATGTCATTGAAAAGATATAAAAACTCTCAAGTCAAAGACAATGAGACCGTAGCTCTCAAAACTACAAATAAATTCAGAATTCACAATGTGCTTATTCTCTAACTAACTCTTTCATATAGACATTAGCTATTGTTGACTTTACACGATTTATGGTATAGTAGTTTCTGCATTCTTCGGTTCATTTAGGAGAAATGTCTTCAGTTTTATTAATTCATTTTGCACAGATTCTGCATTGATGGTTTATGCACGTCTGAATGCAGTGATAATCACTGTTAGTTAAGTCTCTAACATTGTACACTTACTGTCACTTGGGTCATTGACAATGTGGAGGTGCGACGAGGGTGGTGGTTTTGGTTTTTCGATGGAATGTGAAGAGAGAAGATCAGAAGACAAAGTTTGCTTTGGAGGGAGAACGAGAGATATCTAATGGTTATTAACAAAGTGACTTTTAGGTTACTTTCAATTTAGTCTTTATGCCACATCAATCCAAAATATTTGTCACCTCATCAATTAACATAAATTTTTAACGTCAGAGACTAAACTGATAACAGATAGTACACATTCAAAGACTATTTTGTATTTAATCTTGAGTCAGAAACCATTGTGACAACGAGATGCGGAGTCAAGGACCAAAATGATAATTTGCCAAAAAAAAATAGTGAACATTCACCGAAAAAAACAGTGAACATCGAAAAGGAAGAGAAAAGGAGGGATAGATGAAAAATCAGCGAAAAAGAGTAACAATTCAAAAGTTGAAGCAATTCCCTCGCGAGTGGAGATAGGTCTTGAAAATATCCCTCCTTATAAAAAGGGGCACAGTCATTTCTCAAAAAAAAAAAAAATAAAATCAGAAGAAGAAGAGAGAGGAAAACGAAAACCTAACCAAACAATAACAAATCCAGCGAGTAACATCATACCAATCCAAATGGCGAAGCAGCTACCTTGTGACGCCGATGGCATTTGCATGTCTTGTAAAACGAAGCCTCTAGAAACTGAAACCCTTCATTGTCGAACATGCACAACTCCATGGCATGTTCCATGTTTACCCCTCGTTCCAACCTCAATTCTCGATTGGGAATGCTCCGACTGTTCTCAACCCGTCGCCGGCGATTCCGCTGCTCCTTCTGTCGCCGGAGATCTCGTTTCCGCCATTCGCGCCATCGAGAACGATGTTTCGCTTACCGATGAGGAAAAAGCGAAGAAACGACAAGAACTCGTTGGTGGGGCTTCTAATTCACCTACTGAAACCAACAATAGACGCAGTAATGGCTTGCTTGATATCTTCGATGATAGTCTTAACTGTTCCTTCTGCATGCAGTTGCCCGAGAGACCTGTTACTGTTAGTTTCTTTCATTTTCTCTTTTAACATTTTAATTTTATTATTATCTGTATTATTGATTCTCTGGTGATTTTTACTCACATTGTTTTCTAAGATCGAATCGATCCAGTTGAATAACCTAACCTATTTTCTTTTAGTTAGGTTATCCGAACGTTTCAGTCTTAACTGAAGAGTTTATTTTGGTTAGGTTTTCTGAACGATTCGATCTTAACTGAAACTCGTTAAAACTTATTTTTGTTTTGTTAAAATTATTATTTTTTGAAATTGAAAATGAAGTTGATTTGTTGTTGGTTTCAGACACCATGTGGGCATAATTTTTGTTTGAAGTGTTTTGAGAGATGGATTAAGCAAGGAAAACGAACTTGCTCAAATTGTAGGACTGCAATTCCAGCGAAAATGGCGAGTAATCCACGAATCAATGCACAGTTGGCGATCGCGATTCGTATGGCCAAGGTGGCGAGATCGCAAGGTGGTGTTGGAGGAAGTAGTGTTCCAAAAGTTTATCACAGTGTTGACAATGATGAACGCCCAGATACTGCTTATACAACTGAGAGAGCAAAGAAAACAGGAAAGGCAAATGCTTGCAGTGGGAAGATATTTGTGACCATTCCAAAAGATCATTTTGGACCGATTGTTGCCGAGAATGATCCAACAAGGAACCGTGGGGTTCTTGTTGGTGATACATGGGAGGATAGGATGGACTGTAGGCAATGGGGAGCTCACTTTCCCCATGTGGCTGGCATTGCCGGTCAGAGTACGCACGGGGCTCAATCTGTTGCACTTTCGGGTGGTTATGTTGATGATGAGGACCACGGTGAGTGGTTCCTCTACACGGGAAGCGGCGGGAGAGATCTCAGCGGTAATAAACGTACAAACAAAAATCAGTCTTTTGATCAACAATTTGAGAACATGAATGAGGCTCTGAGACTGAGTTGTCGAAAAGGTTATCCTGTTCGTGTTGTTAGGTCCGTTTTTATTGATTATGAATTCCATTCAATTGATTAATTCCTTATTTGTTTAATTTCAAATTCAATGTGATGCTATGTCATGAATTTTGTTTATGGATTTGTTTATTTGGTTCAGGTCCCACAAGGAGAAACGTTCCGCTTATGCACCGGAAGCAGGAGTGAGATATGATGGGGTTTATAGAATTGAGAAATGCTGGCGCAAAATTGGAATACAAGTAAGTATCATTCTTGTTTCTAATTACCAATCACTGCATTTATTCAACTTCAACTAAGTACATTGAGTTAGACCCAGTGGATTATCAATTGTTCAAAATTAGTTATTGACGGGGATCTTTCTGTGATAGGGTCATAAGGTTTGCAGGTATTTGTTTGTGAGGTGTGACAATGAGCCAGCTCCATGGACTAGGTTGGTTTTAGTTCCTCAATTTTTATTTTTCCTTTGTATGTGTGTTTGTACTAATATACAAGTGGAAGTGTAGAACTTGATCACTTGAATTCATTTTGTTGCTCTGCAGTGATTTATCCGGAGACCGTCCCCGTCCACTACCTACAATTAAGGAGTTTAAGGGGGCAATTGATATTACTGAAAGAAAGGGTGATCCATCATGGGACTTTGATGTAAGTGGTGTTGTCCACTGATCTGCTTTTCTTTCACTTTTGTTTATTACATTTCTTCATTGTTTTCTAGACATTATTTTTGTACTCTGTAAGATATGATAATTACAATAGTTAAGTTTAGATTTGGGAAAGTTATTTGCTAAGCAAATGTTATTTTTTTCAACTTTGCTGTACTATAGGTTTTGTATGGACTCTCAATATGTGCATTTGTCTAAATTTCAGGAGGAAAAGGGCTGCTGGCTGTGGAAGAAGCCTCCACCTCTAAGTAAGAAGCCGGTGAACATTGTGGATCCTATAGATGGAAGTAAAATAAAAGTTGTTAGGCCAAAAACTAAAAAGGTGTCCTTCAAAATCAAGGATAGGCTATTGAAAGGTATATGATCCTTGGTGATGAATATTAACTTCATTTCCTTTTTTTCAGATCATTATTATTTGAAGCCGTTGTTATAAACACAATATATAGTAGTGGAATTGTTCAGTTAATACAGTGTTGCCTCCGTGTCATTGTTTTTGCAGAGTTCGGTTGCAATATATGTCGCAAGGTGTTGGCTTCACCTCTCACTACACCTTGTGCTCACAACTTCTGCAAAGCTTGCCTGGAGGGTGCCTTTTCTGGCCAAAGTTATATTAGGAATAGGGCATCTCAAAGTGGACGTTCTTTGCGGACACAAAAGAACATTATGAAATGCCCTACTTGTTCAACTGACATAGCTGATTATCTTCAGAATCCACAGGTACCACTTCACATTTTTTTTAAGTAGATGTTTATGAAAAGAACTGCTTGATTTCACTATGAAGTGAGTGTTATTAGCCTTATTATTAGCTTTGGGATTGCATTGCTTATTTCTGACGTGATCAGTAATTATATTGTTATCAGGACTTATAATTGATCCAAGAGAAATTCTAGCAACACACATTTTAACACACACTTTTCAAAGTGTGTTGCTAGCATTCCTCTTTGATCCAATCAAATAAGGAATGCATTATTAGGCCTTATATTCTCCAAATTGAACCCTCATTGAATTCCTTTTAATTGTATTTCCTAATATAATTATTATTATTCTCCAAATCAAATATTATGAAATGACTGGTATTCCTAACTTGCCATTAAACTGTTCTTTTCGAAAATATGTAATTCACCATGGAATTTAGTGTTTACTATGATATCTATGGGTACTTAATATTGACAGTGTCTATGTATTTGATAATGTTTGAAGTTTTGTTGCAAATCACTAGGCTCTTAATATTATTGACACTGTTTATGCATCTGATAATGTTTAAAGTTTTGTTTTAAGTATTTAGTGAAGTAAGCTATTAACTTTTGTAATTGCAATTTATTTAATGAAGCATTGTTTTGCTCTACATAAAAAGGTCTTATTTTGCTAATTTCTGTTTTCAATAGGTAAACAGGGAAATGATGGGTGTCGTAGAATCACTCCAGCAACAGGCTGAACAGATGGAGGAGAGTTCTGAAGAATCAAGTGCAAAAAGTGATGAAAATCTCAAGCCGGATGTGGAGACAGAGGTTTCAAAGCCCTGTGATTCAAGTGAAAAAGTCTTGAAGGAAATTAACAAGAATGATTTGAATCCTCCACAGAAGCGGAGGAAAGGTGCTAGTGGCAAGGCTGTGGTGAACGCGGAGGAACATATTGACGAATCAAGCGTAGAAAGCAAAGCAATGGACTTTATAAATTAGGCTTTAAATTAGGGGTGGGTGATGGATCGTGCTGTTTTTTATTTTGGATTTGCATTAAATTTTAATACAGATGATACCAATTATAAAAATCTTGTGGACTTCTCGTGATTTGAGAAGATATTTACTGGATTTAGGGATTGGTTTTTAATCGGCATCATTTTTTTTTTGAAGACGCTAATATGTATCATCTATCTATATCTATAGGTGTCATCTGTTAAACATGTGAAGGAGTGAAGGTATTTTGTATTTTCATATCCAGGTGTTTCCTTATGTTTCCACCGTTAAGGATATCACCTAAATGTTTATGTAGGTTATAGATGTTCTTTTAGGCTTTATTAAGCAGATGACACTTTTTGTGACTAAAGATGACACTTATTGAGAATTAAACTTTGTGAATTTGGCGCATGATAACTGTATGAACTTTTGTTTTTATCAAAACTAGATTGTGACCAATGCGATCGCGGTTTGTTTTTTGTTTTAAACTTATTTATAAGTTAATTTTGAGAAAGTAATTGAGAATGTAATAGCAGACATTTTATTCGAAAAAATGATAGGTAGCACAAAATATTTTCCAGAACTGTTGCAAATTATGAACGAAATATAAATGGTATACAATGGTCAATGTTGATTTTGTTTGTATTTTTCCAGTTGCACTCAACACGTGTTTTTTTTTACATACTTCGGACTTATCTCTTATGCTTCTTTTGAATATTTGCAACTAAATTATCTCGTATGTACAGATAAGATCAACTCACCTAAAGTTTTCATTTATCCATAGACATTGTGCATAATAGATATTGAAGGAAAACGGCTGAATAATAGATATTGAAGGAAAACGGTGATCTGTATAGAAAACGAAATAGTCAATAAAGAGATAATCACATCATCACCATTCATGAATAAGAGAAGCAACTTATATTTTGGTCAATACAAGTAATAAAAAGACGGCAAATATGATAACAACGAAGTTACCATACAAGGGCGCACTAACATTGTGAAGAATTAAGGTAACCAACAATTCAAGTCATTCAATGATAGCCAAACATCATACGTTTTTCACCCTCAACCAATTTATTCAATATTTAAATATAAGCATATATAATAATGTTGAGTTGTATATTGGACAACTTTAGCAACTTATCTTTATAGTCATGATGCCCCTTAATTCGGTTCCAACAGCTTCCATAGTTTTGGAAACATTTGATCTGGATGAGGCTCTTGCGGCCGCCGAAGAACCATTCTGCAAGTTTGCTGCGTGGAAGAACTTTGTTTCAAGCTTACCGGCGGTTCTGGATGTTACTAAGGAAGATGTTTGCTCGGTTTGCATGGAGTGCTTGGAAGATTCACACAATTCAGAAGAAGAAGGAGGAAGCAAACGAGTTCCATGTGGCCACGTATACCATTCAAACTGTATCACCTTATGGCTCCATCGCTGCAACTCTTGCCCTCTTTGTCGCCGCCATATCTCCCTTTATTACTCATATATTCAACTTGTACTTTATTATCTCTAATTAGTCAACCTCTATATCACTATTTCTGTAAAATACTAGTATGGAAGGAAATTGTTTACAATTTGTTTGTTGGAGGAATTGAGTAAACCAACAAAATGGTACTAAATTTGTATGATACTCTCAATGTAGTCTCAAAGAATATAGCATTTTTTAATTTGATGATTGACTTTGTAAACGTTTCTCAAATTCATCATTATGTTATTGTCTGCAGTGTCTGCAGCCAAACATCTGTTAATTGTATTGTTGACGATCAAAATGATTCATGTCTTTGTAAGTCATTCCCAATTTAGTCCGTTAAAATATGCATATTTCAATTTAGTCTTAGACTCCGTAAATCTTTACACAAATTCATTCTCATGCGATTCATAATTTAGGGAACCATGAACAAAACTCTAATATTTATATATAAACAACAATTTGGCATAATAGTTTGCTGATATCTTAAGTCTTTTTGAAATGCTTAGTTTGAAAAAGACTCAATTCTCTCTCAGGTGGCATTTAGGATGAGAAAGGAAAATATTTTCCCAATCCTTCTAGTCTTCTGCCCAAATCCCAAATTTCACATTCTCTTTGGTCTACCCAGAAGTTCGCACTTATCCACATTTTATCACACATCACACTCGAGCTTCATACCTAGCTATAATTTTCATGCAAAATTGGTTAGTAATTAACAAATCACATGACCGTAAAATAATGGGTTAAATATATTTTTGATTCCTATAAATATAACAATTTTTTAGTATTACTCCCTCTAAAATTTTCCTTCGACTTTTAGTCTATATAAAGTTTTCAATCTTCATTTTTGGTCTATCCTTAAAGTAAACTCATATGTAGAATTCATATTTTTTTAATAAAATTTTGCATAAAAGTTTATGTATGAGAGTCTCTCCAAAAAAATATTAAAATATTTTAACAAAACATGATTTAAATATGATTTTTTATATTTTTTAAGGTTAAAAATTTATATTTAATTCATGTTTTGTAAAAAATTCTAATTTTTTTGGGAGGAATTTTTATAATATTCTACACATTTTTGTACAATTTCATTAAAAAATACAAATTCTACACATGAGTTGATTTAAAAATAGAAAAATAAATGGTGATTGAAAATTTTATAGAGACTAAAATCGAAGAATTTTTTTAAAAAAATTATAAAAAAAATTGATATATTTACATGAAGCAAAACATATTTAACCCTAAAATAATTGACTATTTAACTCAGCCTATACAATTTATATTTATTTATAATAAAAAACTAGTAAAAGACCCGTGCGAGTAACATTGCAATAATTATAAAAAATATAATTAAATTGTTAATATTGTAGAATGTTTATAGATATTATATGAAAATTATGAGTAATAATGTAATGTTCTTATTAATTTTTTTCTCTTATATAAACAAAAATTTGTTAAATAGTTGAGTCACACCAGTTATGGATTTTATTTGCTTATATATGCAAAAACAAATTTTTATGCACATAAAATTTTGAAAACTCGTGACTATTTTTAAAATATCAACATTAATGTAGTGTTTCTATTGATTAAATTTTATTTTATATGCAAAAGAATGTTTAATGTTTACACTGCTTCCGTTGCAGATTTTAAATGTTTAAATCTAATTAAACAAATTTTTATATACATGTATGAGAAAGTCGATATGATAAAATTTTAGAAACACATGATTATTTTCAAAATATCAACATTAATGTAGTGTGTCTATTAAATAAATTTTTATTTTATATATAAAACACCGTTAAATATTTAAATCGCACTCGTTGAGGAATTTATATGCTTATATATGCAGAAGAAAATTTGTATGTATCGATATGTGATAGTCACTATGATAAAATTTTGAAAACTCGTGATTAATTTCAAAATATCAACATTAATACAGTGTTTCTATTGATTAAATTTTATTTTATATGCAAAACACTGTTCAATGTTTGCACCGCTCCCGTTGCAAATTTTAAATGTTTATATCTGCAGAAACAAATTTTTATACGCATATATGAGAAAGTCGATATGATAAAATTTTGAAAACTCGTGACTATTTTCAAAATATCAACATTAATGTGGTGTTTCTATTGATTAAATTTTATTTTATATGCAAAACACCGTTCAATGTTTGCACCGCTCCCGTTGCAAATTTTAAATGTTTATATTTGCAGAAACAAATTTTTATATACATATATGAGAAAGTCGATATGATAAAATTTTGAAAACTCATGACTATTTTCAAAATATCAACATTAATGTAGTGTGTCTATTAAATAAATTTTATTTTATATGCAAAACACTGTTCAGTGTTTGCACCGATCCCGTTGCAGATTTTAAATGTTTATATCTGCAGAAACAAATTTTTATATAGATATATGAGAAAATCAATGTGATAAAATTTTCGAAACTCATGAATATTTTCAAAAAATCAACATTATTGTAGTGTGTCTATTAAATATATTTTTATGTTATATTTAAAACACCGTTAAATATTTAAATCGCACTTGTTCAAAATTTTATATGCTTATATATGCAGAAGAAATTTTTTTGTACCGATATGTGATAGTCGATATGATAAAATTTTGAAAACTCGTGACTATTTTCAAAATATCGACATTAAAGAGATCATGAGTTTTAATAAGGACGATTATGAAATTTTGTTGTACTTTGAGTTTTATATATTGTAGATGTTAGTAGATATGAACATTATCCGTAATTAATTTTTTAAAAAACAAATAAATTAGTTTCATAGTTATCCCTGGAAATTGCTTACACTTGTGATGAACATTCTTCGTAATAATTTTTTTAAAAAGAAATTAAATTTTGCAAAAAGACCATTGTGCACAGAAAATTAAGGAGATCATGAGTTTTAATAAGGACGATTATGAAATTTTGTTGTACTTCGATTTTTATATATTGTTAGTAGATTAGTAGATATTAGTAGATACGACAATTATCCATAAATAATTTTAAAAAAACAAATAAATTAGTTTCGAAGTTATTCGTGGAAATTGGTTATACTTGTGATAAGCATTATCCGTAATTAAGTTTTAAAAAACAAAAAAAATAAATTTTGCACAATGATCATTATGCACATAAAATTAAGGAGATCGTGAGTTTTAATAAGGACGATTATGAAATATTGTTGTGCTTCGACTTTTATATATTTTTGTGATGAACATTCTCCGCAATTAATTTTTTAAAAAACAAATAAATTAAACTTTGCAAAATGACAATTATGCGCATAAAATTAAAGAGATCATGAGTTTTAATAAGGACGATTATGAAATTTTGTTGTACTTCAATTTTTATATATTGTTAGTAGATTAGTAGATGTTAATAGACACACTACATTAATGTTGATTTTTTGAAAATAGTCATGAGTTTCCAAAATTTTATCATATTGACTTTTTCATATATCTATATAAAAATTTGTTTCTGCATATGTAAACATTTAAAATCTGCAACGGGAGTGGTGCAAACACTGAACAGTGTTTTGCATATAAAATAAAATTTATTTAATAGACACACTACATTAATATTGATATTTTGAAAATAGTCATGAGTTTTCAAAATTTTATCATATCGACTTTCTCATATATGTATATAAAAATTTGTTTCTACAGATACAAACATTTAAAATCTACAACGGGAGCGGTGCAAACATTGTACAGTGTTTTGCATATAAAATAAAATTAATCAATAGAAACACCGCATTAATGTTGATATTTTGAAAATAGTCACGAGTTTTTAAATTTTTATCATATCAACTATCACATATCGATACATACAAATTTTCTTGTGCATATATAAGCATAGAAATTCTTCAACGAGAGCGATTTAAATATTTAACGGTGTTTTAAATATAAAATAAAAATCTATTTAATAGACACACTACATTAATGTTGATATTTTGAAAATAGTCATGTGTTTCCAAAATCTTAACACATTGGCTTTCTCATATATCTATATAAAAATTTGTTTATGCAGATATAAACATTTAAAATCTGCAACGGGAGTGGTGCAAACATTGAACAGTGTTTTGAATATAAAATAAAGTTTATTTAAAAGACACATTACATTAATGTTGATATTTTGAAAATAGTCATGAGTTTTCAAAATTTTATCATATCGACTTTCTCATATATGTATATAAAAATTTGTTTCTGCAGATATAAACATTTTAAAATCTGCAACGGGAGCGGTGCAAACAATGAACAATATTTTGCATATAAAATAAAATTTAATCAATAGAAACACTGCATTAATGTTGATATTTTGAAATTAGTAACGAGTTTCAAAATTTTATCATAGTGACTATCACATATTGATACATACAAATTTTCTCCTGCATATATAAACATATAAATTCCTCAACGAGTGCGATTTAAATATTTAACGGTGTTTTAAATATAAAATAAAAATTTATTTAATAGACACACTATATTAATGTTGATATTTTGAAAATAGTCACATGTTTCTAAAATTTTATCATATTAGACTTTCTCATACTTGTATATAAAAATTTGTTTATTTAGATATGAGTACATAAAATCTGAAACGGGTGGAGTGTAAACATTGAACAATGTTTTGCATATAAAATAAAAAGTTATTTAATAGAAACACTACATTAATTTTGATTTTGAAAATAGTCATGAGTTTTTAAAATTTTATCATATCGACTTTCTCATATATGTATATAAAAATTTGTTTATGCAGATATAAACATTTAAAATCTGCAACGGAAGCAGTGCAAACATTAAACATTATTTTTCATATAAAATAAAATTTAATCAATAGAAACATTGCATTAATGTTGATATTTTGAAAATAGTCACGAGTTTTCAAAATTTTAAGTGCATAAAAATTGTTTTTGCATATATAAGCAAATAAAATTCATAATTGGTGTGACTCAACTATTTAACAAATTTTTGTTTATATAAGAGAAAAAAATTAATAGAAACATTACATTATTACTCATAATTTTCATATAATATCTATAAACATTCTACAATATTAATAATATAATTATTTTTTATATAATTATCGCAATGTTACGTGACCCGTGCGAAAGCACGAGTCTTTTACTAGTTAATTTAAAAAAAAACAAATAAATTAGTTTCATAGTTATCCGTGGAAATTGGTTACACTTGTGATAAACATTATCCGTAATTAATTTTTAAAAAACAAATAAATTAAATTTTACACAATGACCATTATGCAGATAAAGCAAAACATATTTTAAAAAAATGGTGATTGAAAATTTTATAGAGACTAAAAATCGAAGAATTTTTTTAAAAAAATTAAAACAAAAAATTGATATATTTACATGAAGCAAAATATATTTAACCCTAAAATAATTGACTATTTAAGTCAGCCTATACAATTTATATTTATTATTTTAATAAAAAAAGAAAGAGAACCTATACAATTTGGGGGACCATGCAGCCACCTGTCCCCCCTCTACCTCCCGAGTTGGTGATGACGTGTCCGTTTAATGGACTATTGATTGTTCTAGGTTCTAGGCTCTAGCCATTGAGATTAAAGAGAGAGAATTGAGAATGGGAAAGGAGACTCCAACAGAAGCAATTCAAGCAACTCACTCACATACTACAACAGAAGCAGACTCCAAAATGGGAAAGGAGATTCCTCATACACAAGCAATTCTCAACTGTATCGATCTCTCCAATCCTAACACCGACCATAACGTTAATTTACTCAAACAGGTAATACAAATTCATTCTCTTATCCTTTCTGTTTGTTATTACTACAGTACTGAGAGAACTCTCATAAATTTCATTCAACTTGTTACGTTTGGTTGCGAATATCAAAAGTCTTGCACCGATTCTGGTTTTTTCTACCTTATCAATCATGGAATAAGCCAAGACTTTATGGACGACGTTTTTTCCCAGAGCAAGAAATTTTTCACTCTTCCACTCAATGAAAAGATGAAGCTTCTCCGAAACGATAGCCATAGGGGTTATACACCTCTTCTCGATGAAATCCTTGATCCTCAAAACCAATTACATGGAGATTACAAAGAAGGGTACTATATTGGAGTTGAAAACAATGACCCACTTCATCATAAACCTTTTTATGGTCCTAACTTATGGCCTGCATCAGGTGTACTTAATAATTTACTCTAATTTCTTTTATTCAATTCTAACTTTTTTCTTATGTTCTTAACACTCAATTTTTATTTCTCATCACTTTTAGAGGTTCTACCTGGATGGAGGGAGACTATGGAAGAATACCATCGCCGGGCATTGTAAGTTTTGCGTAACTTGTAACACCTGACTGACTCGTATCCGTAGCTAGACAACTGACACATACATGTCATTACATTCAATCACTTCTATTATTTTTTTAATTATTAGCGGTACGTACATTTGTTAGGATTGTGTCAGGTGTCCATGTTTGAGTCAATGTCAACGTTATTAAGCTTGTACCTTGTTAATTAATATTTGCAATTGAGATGTAAAATTTGTTTACGCTGATACTGATAGTGTGTAGTTATTAAGCTCCAAATGTATGCTCCCTTTGTTTATATAGATCATGTAAAACTACATCGGTTATTCATTTGGATTGAAATTATTTAGGAAGACTGCTATAAGCATTGTAAAAGGGGGAAAATGGAAGAGAAAAAAAAGCTTCTTATCAAATATTTGTCTATTTATTGTTTGTTTATGATATATACAGAGAAGTGGGAAAAGCACTTGCAAGGATAATAGCCCTTGCACTTGGTTTGGATGCTAATTTTTTTAATAAACCAGAAACCCTAGGCGAGCCCATTGCCATTTTGCGCTTGCTACACTATCAAGGTATTGAATTAGTAGTCTCTTTTGGTCCCTTACACTTGGTACAATTTCTACTATTGTGTTAATAAGTCATCATTGTTGTCATGACATGAAGATAAAGTCTCAGATCCCTCACAAGGGTTATATGCAGCTGGAGCTCATACTGACTATGGTCTGATTACTCTGTTGGCAACAGATGATGTCCAGGGTCTTCAGGTAAGAATGCAACTGATTTTTCTGTCGATATATATCCCGAACATTTCATTAATTAATTATTAATTAAAGGCTAACATTTTTGTTTGTAGATATGCAAGAATAAGGATGCTAAACCTCAGATATGGGAGGATGTGACACCATTGAAGGGGTTAGTCCTTATGGCGCTGTTGCTTTTCTGATTTAAAAAGGGGGTCAAAGAAGTTGCTTCTTGCAATATATGCATTATTATTGAGATTTATCTTTTCTTCTTAACTCTGAACTACAAAACCAGTTTGCTCAAAACCTTTTTATGTTTCATTGTGGTTGTTTGATGGATCCCTAAACTATTTCATTGTTTATGTTATTGTTTACGTGTTTAGAGCATTTATAGTCAATCTTGGAGACATGCTGGAGCGCTGGAGCAACTGTACTTTCAAGTGAGAAACTTTTCCATTTAAACATATATTTACCACTGCTTTTTTAAGTACTGTCATATGCACTTGGAGCAAATGTTAATGCTTTTGTCAGTGCATCCTTTTTAATTCAGATTGTGTTCATTGCAAAATTGATAATTTACATCGCATTTAAACTCAGGTCTACATTGCACAGAGTTATAGGAAATGGTCAAGAGAGATATTCTGTAAGCCCCGACTCTTTTTTCTTCTTCTTTTACATTTGATTGCAAAGCTTTGTTACATTGTTAAATATTTATTTACTTTAGGCTTTTCCTCAAAACCAGGTTCAATTTTCTAATAGCTGTCTCCATGCTTCTTTCTACAATTTTCAACATGCTAAACTTATAAAAATTTAATCGTGATTTTCTCATTCCTATATTGTTTCTATCTACAGATTGCATATTTCTTGGAGCCTGGTCATGATTGTCTAGTGGAGTGTTTGCCAACCTGCAAATCAGATGCAAATCCTCCCAAGTAAGTGAACACTACTATCTTTTTTTGATGAGCAGTGAACACTACTATCTGATTTAACAGCATATTGTATGCTCGGACTTTGTCAGTTTCATATTACTTCCATCCCAAGTTTTATTTATTTTGTCACGGAGGACTCAAACATGCAATTTTTATAAGGTTAAGTTGCATGAATTTAATTGCAGCTGGTATGGTTAATAATTGTACAGGGATCTTTCTTTCTAATTCTAGTATTCTTTATAAGTCTTACATCCTTGCTTGTATCTGTTTTCAGATTCCCTCCTGTATATTACCGGGACTACTTGAGTCAGCGCTACAAGGAAACACATGCTGATCTAATTGTATACAGCAAACAATAATCTTGGAGCTGTGCGGCTTGGAGGGCTCTTTTTTTAACTCTTCTTTCTATAATTAATTATATAATTAGGGTAAATACCAGGTTAATTGTACTATATTAGTTTTTTATGTTAGGTACCGTTGGGCCCGACTTTTTTTCTACTTCTCTACAATTTTAAGGAGAAGGTAGGCCAAACACAATATCTATTAAGTACTTACTAAAAAAAATATTTTAAACATTTTTTCCCTTCAAAAAATATTTTAACATTTTTTTATTTATTATATATTTGTACAATATTTTGTCAAACAACTTTTAACTTAAAAATAGCTTTTAAATTAAAAAATATTTAATAACACCAAACAACTTTAATTCCTTTCTTAAAAGCCCTTAATTTTAACTTTGTTTTAAAGTAGCTTTTGGACTGTAAAAAAGTCAGGTCAAACGGTAGCTTAATTAGTTCAAAAATAAGTTAAAAAATAAGTCAATCAAAACGACCTTAATTGTACTATATTTGTTTTTATGTTTCGATGTGGATGTTACATGTTATGTGGCCAATGAAATTATAATATCGTAGCTCATTATTTTATTTTACTTTTTTGTATGTTAGAAAAAACATGTTAGATTGTATCCTTTCAAAGAAACCAAAATTTGTAATAAAAAAAAATATCCACGACATCTATCTCTTTGTATCTTATTCTCCTTCCCTTTGAAAAAACCCTAGATTTTAAAATTTAAATTTTATGTATCCATTGAAGAAGCATCAAACTCTTATTTCAATTTCATATATTTCTTCACCTCCAATCTTTCAACCCAATTTCAATAGACGTTTCAAGTTCAAGGAGAAAGAGTTAAATTCCCTCCTTTTTCCACCGGTGCTTCAAGGAGCTTTGGGTGAGTTTTTGATTGGGTCTATCTAAGTGTCAAAATAATGGTCTATCATTTGAGAGAAGTTATTTTAAAAACCTAAAAGTTGTCTGACACATTATTTTTATAATGTCAATCTAATAATATTTTTTTTTCTTCTTTAATCAAATTAACACTTATTTTATGTGTATTTTGTTACGGTGTCTCAAATGTTGTCACATATTGGTTGTTTAAATATCACTCCTATCATTTATGAGGTTAATTTCTATGCACTATATTGTAATTTTCTTTTATACGTGCATCCAACAAAGAAATGGCAAATAGGTGCCTGTAGAGATATTTCAGGAACTAACCTATAAAAGTGGCATCTTTGAGTGGTTTGATCGGATGCATGTCTACAAAAATTACACAGTTGGTGTATACAAATTAAATTCATCATTTATGCGTGATAATATCATTCATAAGGGTCTATCTATACATGGTATAAGAGGCCATGTTAAACCAAACCAAAGTTGCCTAGCAAATAACTGTAGCTATAATGCTTTCTCAAACCGTTTCCTTAGGCAACTTGCAACACACATTGCTATTAGAATGACATGAGATGAAATAGGGATATCATAATGGAAAGAACATATTGGTTCAATAAAGCATAATATCGTTTATTCTTCACAAGCATAAAAGGACACCATTACACCAAAAACATCCTTAATAGATCGAAAAGCTTCAGAGTCAATAGTAAATTGCCCCTGTTCACCTATAGTTGCGGTACATAGGGGAATACATGCAACTCTCAGCATACTTGACAAGATTCTCAGGACGAGGAAGATGTGTAGCCAAGCCTACAATGAGTTAAAGCAATTTTGTTTAGTTTAAAAGGAAAAAAAAATACATGTCTAGGACTGAGATAACTATCTGTTATGAATGAATAAGTTAGAGTTCACACCTAGTTCATATGCCTTGGCAGCAACATTTGCAGCTATGTTGGCCGAAATTTTTCTGATATCAGAGAAAGGTGGATAAGTCAAGCCCTTTTTGTAGTTCTCGTCTGTCACTTGCTTCGCCAAGGCTTCCGCTGCAACCATAAATGAGACAAATGTTCATCATTCATTTGTCAACTATACAAGATCTAAAATCATTGTTTATGTGTAAGTACTGTTGTATGTATCATGCAAAGTTTCTCATATTAATTAACTTACAGGCTGCTAGAAGCATATCATCATGTACTCGGATTGCTCCCGACATCACTATACCCAAACCAAAGCCTGGGAAAATGTAAGCATTGTTGGACTGCATTGACAAGGAAATAATCAGATACAATGGTTTGATTAAAAGAGAGAAATAGCAATGAATGTGAAGAAAATTTTAGAACCTGGCCAGAATAATAAGTTTTGCCTTTGTATTCAACAGGATCAAATGGACTCCCGCTAGCGAAAATCGCACGGCCCTTTTTTCGGAAACGAGCAAACAAATTGCAGAAGTTAATATTGAATCAAAGAAGACCAATACTTAACCGGGTCTACAGAAAAGATGTGGTCATCTGTTATTTTACCTCACTCCATTGGTATGCCTCCTCAGCTGTACACTCGGACTGTGAGGTTGGATTGGAAAGAGCCAAAATGAGAGGAATCTGCAGGCCAAACATGATGGAGATATATTTTCTAACTTTCTATTTGAAATTATATATATATATATACTCGTTATGAGAGCGAGTGAGATATGATTTTACTTTATTGATTTCTGTCATAGCCTCAACTACTTCCTTTGTAAATGTTTTTCCCACTCCTGATGATCCAATCAGAACCGTAGGCTTGATTATCTGAAATTTAAGATGGTTATAGATAAGAACATGTCTAAAGGAAACCTATTGCGAGTCATGAAAGGACATATTTTGATACCTTAACAGCATCTAGGAGAGTGCTAACAGGCTCGTGTTCATGAGCCCAAGGCTTCTTGAAGTGTTGAAGTGAATTCGCTCGTGAACTAACAATTAAACCCTGTAAGAGAATAAATTAGTTAAGAAAAAATGAGTCAAATTGAAATTTTGAAAAATGATATCTTCAAAATAATATTTTCCATGAAAATTTATCATGTTTTCCACTACCTTTGAGTCTACAAGCCATATCTTCTTACGACTCTCTTCTATAGGTGCCTTAGTCTGCAATAGAAATAACAGAAATAAATAGAAGAACATCACCAATTGTAAGTAAAAAATGAGAAAAGAAACCAGCGGTACTGGTATATAAACAATGAATAGCTAATTCACCTGTTTTGACATCTCAAGAGCAATTAGCTCTGCTATACCAGTTCCTGCCTGAAATCATAACCAAAAATGAGTTAGACAGGCTAATGTAGGGAAAACAGATTATAGTCTTACTTCGTCTGCATGGAAAGAAGCATGAATATCATTTGTTACTTATCAAGTACAAATAAGAAGGAAAACAGATTATATTTTTACTTCTCCAGCACCAAGGAAGAGGAATGTATGCTCAGGTAGGGTACCACCAATCAGCTTCAGGGCTGCTACAACTCCAGCTAGAACAACAGATGCAGTCCCCTGAGAAAATACATTAATTAATAATTAAACATACTTAAAAAATTTAAGAAACACATGCCAGTATGTGTAAGACATAATACCTGTATATCGTCGTTGAAAACAAGATGAGTTGTACCGTATTTTGCAAGCAATTCAAAAGCATTGTGATTTGCAAAATCTTCAAACTGAACAAATCATTCAAAATAATTAATAATCAGACGCTGAGAAAATAGGTTCAAGAGCCACGTCAATTTAATTTGAAATTTTTAACAACCTGCACAAGAACTTTTTCGCCGTAGTTTTGCTTCACTGCAGTCATGAACTCATGCAGAAGGTCATAGTATTCCTAAGAAACCAACAAATGTAGCCTCATATATAAGTACAAGTAAAATGATGCGGATAATATGCTAAAACAGTAGGATGATTTTGAGCAAGGGCATATATGTTACACAAACCTTCCCAGTTGTCCTTTTTTGTCTAAGCCCAATGTAAAACTCATCATTCAGTAGTTTCTCATTATTTGTCCCCACATCGATTGTAACTGGTAAACACTAGACACCAGAAAAAATGAAAATAACAAAGAAGGGAAAGTAAGAAGAGTGAACAAAAATCATGTAAGAACACAGTGATAGAATGAGAAGAGACAATAGCTGGAAAATGCTTACTGCTGAAGGACGAACTCCTCCTAGTGCCGAGTACAAAGCTAATTTACCAACAGGAATCCCCATACCCTGAATCACATACAGCATGGTTAAATCTAGTTTAACCATAATATCATGGTGAATTATAAGGTCTTAGGGTCAGTTTGAATTAACTTATCTAAGTTTATCAACTGACATAAACACTAGTGAGACAGTTTGGAAGAGCGTATAAAAACAGTTTACGATATGTCAATAAGCTCTTTGATATAGCTTATGAAAACAATTTATAGTACTTTATATGAAAACAATTTGAGTTTATTGTACCTTGTTATAGAAATAGCTTATACAGAAACACTTATACGGTTAATGTTTATATTATAAGCGTTTAATTAAGTTGTTTATACAAACAAGGCTTTAGGAGTTTGATTCTCCTCTAGAAATACCTGGCATCCAAGATCTCCGAGTCCTAAAATCCGCTCACCGTCAGTTACAACAATAACTTGAATACTTCTCTCAGGCCAGTTTTTTAAAACCTCAAGAATTTTCCCCCTGCAAAAGGTAAACAAAAGCTATATATAAGCCTGCAATGAATGTAGTACTTGAAATTATATACAAACGAATGTAGGAAAAATAAATCCATACTTCTCTTTCAAACTAATATATAGACCCTGAGGACGCTTGTATATGCTCCCATATTTCTGGCAAGCCTCACCAACAACTGGAGTATATACAATTGGGAGCAATTCCTCAACATTGTCAATAAGAAGCTTATAAAACAGCCTTTCATTCCTCTCCTGTTGACCACAACAACAGGATTCTGTGTTACTTTTCAAATTTCATATCTTCATTTTATATAAGTGGAACATATTAATTGTCACAAAATAGATGACAAGCTTTTAAAAAATACAAAATAGATGACATAATTTGATGTTGTTAATTTAATGCAAGTGTGATGAGTTGGAATGCATGCATACCTGAAGGTCCATCATGGCCACATACTTTTGCAAAGGAACCTCATATTGGCGGATGTTGTGCATAAGCTTCTTCTCCTGTAGAAAATAAATAACATATATTGAGAACCAAAGAAAGGAAAACCACATCTTCATAGATTGACTTGATTTAATTTGTGGATAAAATTCAAACAAACTATAACCTGAAGTTGCTGGCTGCTGACAGTGGGAGGTAAGAGGCCACGCAAATAATGTGCATCCCTCTCTTTCTCGGTGAAAGCAAGCCCTTTGTTGTATTGTGGATCCCTCAGCAAAGAGTACCCACTGCAGTGTAGACAGTTACAAACAACAAACTCAGAACAGAGAAGAGAAGAGATAGAGAGGTATACAATATATTAATTACACTAAGAAATAATTCACTGTCATGTGAAATAAAAAACAAAGGTGCAATCAATGGTTAGAGCTAGAACAGACTAAGGTCTAAGGGCCTGTCTGGATTGATTCAGTGCTGTCAACTACGGATCGCAGAAAATAATGGTTTATTAAAATTTTGCCGTGACATAGCGCCGCTATTTGACAACAATACTTCGTAGTCTGTACTACATAGTGTATTGCGGAACATAGCTGCGACGCCGCTATAGCTTATGCTTGACTTGACATCTTACGAGACTGTTTGAGAGAGTTTATGGTTGTTATCACATGTCTTTTAAGTTATTTTCAGCTTATTTTCACAAACTCAACCGAATAACTTGCAAAAAAAGCTTATAGTTTAACGGTTTGACTTGATTATTCTTCTATAAATCAAAACATTCATTAAACGTTCATGACAACATATCAGCATGCATGATGATGAACACAACCAGTTGAAAAGTAAAAGAAGTTATTGTCTGATGTAAGTACCTGGCAACAGAGAAAGTCCAAGGGGTGACAAGATGATCCTCAGTAGCACGATCTTCACCGTAAACATCCTCAACACCACCACCAACGGTGGATCTTGGGCTGAGGTCCAGCACCGACTCACCATCTCTAAAGGACTTAAGTGTGCTCTCCATCTTCTTCCAAAATGATTGATGATGAACACAGTTACACAACAGTAGTTTGTTTCTTTCTTTCTTTGTTTTCTTTGATCACAATAACGTATGGCGCACCAATTATGAAACCCAAGCTACTAAAGTCAAGATATATGGATAGAGATTCAAAGATATTATTGTTAATTATCATTACTATGCAAGTGTGTGTCGTTTTCTATTAAAAGAAAAAGACCAATTAGTGCACTACTCCTTCACTTTATTTGCATTATTAGATTAAACATATCAACAGTATAATCTATAATATTAGCGATCAAGGTCTTTTTTTACTCAATTAGTGATCAACTTGGAACTTTATACTTTAAAAGAAGAAGGCACGTAGTAATAAATACTATTCAGCAACATAAAATATACCATTAAAGAGCCTGTTCTTGAACACAATATTGGTTCATAGCGATAGAATTAATTAAAGAAATTAACGAAAATATAAATATATAAGAAAAGGGAAATAGATTGAAAAAGACATAAACTCTGTCTTTGTGTGAAAGACAAGAATAGGTGGCTCACTCCCCTCTCATATGTCACTGCGAAAGTGCGGTCCATGTGGTCACGAATATTCTCTTTTGTTCAAGGGATTCTTTTAATATGTTTAATCGGAGAAATGATATTCGTAAAACTTTTTTGCGAAAATACCGTCCATGTATTTTTATTTTTTTTATTGTTTTTGAACAATAATTTTTTGTCATAAAATAGTTTATAAATATCATTATTTTATGTTTCCGTTTCACTTTTGTTGGTACTAAAATTGATTATAATTTTGTTCATAAAACCTAGCTTTATTGACAAATAACGATATTGTTAGACCGAATACATAAACCCGAGTTGAAACCCAAAATCTCTGGGTTGTTTGTGCGGGTTTATCGTGGTGATTGTCTTACAATTTTTTTTAAGAGTTCGTTTGGTTCAACGGAGGGGAGGGGAGGGATTTTAATGGAGGGGATGAGAGATATTTTAATTAAATATATGTTTGGTTCAAAAGAGAAGAGGGGAGGAGAGAGATTTTAAAATTAATTTACTGTTTTACCCTTAAACTTAATTAAATATACGAAAATGTTTGTTTTTACGATTTCATAGACCGACAAAACAATAACGATGTAATCGATGACAATATTATGTAGACGATGTGATAATGGGTTACTCACAGTTCATGTTGGAGGAGGTCTGAAGCAGTGGTTGACGGCAACAAAGTAGTAGTACGGTTGGAATAGTGGTTTTTATATGTAACAAATAAGAGTGATAAATAACGTAATAATAAAAGTTGTTACAAGAATAATATAACTTAATAATAATAATAAGGGAAATATTAACGAGTGTCCCGGGGGCATTCTTTAAACACCCAAAATGGTAAGATTTTATGAAAGTTTGTGCATTTATTGCATTGGAAATTGAAGTCTTTAATATTTTTAAAGAATAATTTCTTTATTAGGAATGCTTAAAGAGTGCCCCAGGGACACTCGTTAACAAGACCCTAATAATAATAATAATAAAAGTTGTTATAAGGATAATATTTTTTTAATAAAGTTGTTACAAGGATAATATAACCTAATAATAATAAAAGTTATTACAAGGTTAATATTGAGATTTTAAATTAATCTAAGGATAATTTTGACAATGCAATAAAACTTTAAATAGATCACCTCTCCCCCCTTCGAAAAACTCCGATTTTGGGAAATAAAAAGTGTATCTTGAAGGGATTTTGCTCCCCTCCTCTCCCCTCCATTCTCCTTCTAAAAAATTGAACCAAACACATCAAATTTAAAATATTTCCTCCCCTCCACTCTCCTTCAAAACCCTAAACCAAATGGACCATAAGGGTTTAAAATTTATTATGTCAAGTTTGGTTGCTCTTAAGAATTGATTATACTGAAAAGTTTAAATTGGAGCTTTTGATTCAAAAATTAATTTTAACACTCAAATTATTGGTCAATCCACTTTTACATAAATATATCCAAACATAAATCAAATAAAAGAGGTCAAACAGAGTGACCAATGACTATATTAACATGAGAAAAATTCTAATATTAACCAGCAATAAACCATAAACAAATACAGACAACCCTACCACAATCCTTCAACACATATTCAAAATTTTTATTATACTAAATGTTAAGTAGTGTACTGGCTGTGAGTACAATCTAGGAAAACTAGGGTTTTCAGGGTCTGCTTAGGTCATGCCTTGGGAATGATCCCAAAGTTACTATTTGTAGCCCCAATTTGGGCCTACCCAGTCATGGTTTTGGGCCCAAATTATAAAGGGCCAAAACCATGATTAGGGCGCCCTCACCGGCTGCTGAGGGCGCCCCCAAAGGGTATCCTTTAGAAGAGTTCCCTAAGGTTACGTACGGCTGTCAGATGGGCCTTGTGCCCTTCTGGAGGGCGCCCAGCCTTACTCTAAAGATTCAAGCCCCTGTCTGTAGGGTTCTAAGGCCTAAATGGTAAGATCTACAGTCCACAGCCCAAAAAGCACGAGCTTTGGAACAAGGTGAAGTGATTAAACTGTTACTGGGGATTTGTCTATGACTTTTTGCTCAGCAAGTGAGACTTACTGGTCATGAAGCTATGCGAAATTTTTTGAATTACGGGGTGTGCAAGACGAATATCAACTGATATATTGCAGTCCCTAAAATATTAGAAGTTTTTATGAGTACTAGCCCAACATGGGTGCTAGCTCCACATGGGCGCTAGCCCAACATGGGTCCTAGCTCCACATGGGCGCTAGCCCAACATGGCCTAGCTCCACGTTTTTTGTTTTTGGGGTCTTGGTGGGTGCTAGCCCAACAAAAGTATCCATATATATAGCCCAACAAGGCGAAGTGATTTAAACTGTGTAACAAGGAGTAACTTTAGTGAGTGGTTCAGACCGCCAGGCCAGAACTAGCCCAACATGGCATGATTCTCTTTGAGGTTTTGATTCAAGGCGCGCCCTAGCGAGATTCGACGGTTGAAATGGGGCGACCGTTCGCTCTCGCTGACGTGTTCGCATCGCAACGGTTCTTGGAAATCGTGCCAACTTAAGTGATGTCATCTGCACGTTTTCCCAGGCTTTTGTACTTTAAACTGGTTTTCGGATCTACTTTACTTTTTTCCTGTCCATCCTTACCTTTTCGCTTCCCTCACTTTCTCCTCTTCTCTCAAAAAACGTATATTTTCCGCAAACTGTCCCTGGCTTTTGGGAATCGTCGTGCTCATCAAGTCCAGACCGTTCCAGGCTTTACATCTCCTGCTCCTTGCTGCGTTCATTAAGAACAGGTCATTTTCTTCGAACTCGTCCTATGTACGTTAGGTCTTCGCTTCTTGTAACTTAGGGCTAGAACATGGCGGTTATTATAGAGTGTGACAGGGAGGGTAATGTAATGTCTCCAGCAAATTCAGGGGAGAGGGATAGGTTATGGAGTGAAGCTGTTAGGTTTGCAACGCGATCGGACGGAACCACCGATTGGGTGGTTTTTGAAAATGCCTATTATGGTCATTCTGTTTTAGGAGAATTTTCGAGCGATTCGAGTGACAGTGAGGGGAAAAATAATAGTGGGAATTCGTCTGATTGTGTTGTTCTTTCTGTTCGCCCAGGTCCCTTCTGTAGGAAAGAAATTCGTTATATGGCGTCTTCTAGTGGTTCAGGACAAGAGGGCTTTGCTGACGAAGTACTTCGCTCGGAATCCATGTATATGGATCCTCAGCAAGTGGCGTTCTTTCAAAGCAAACTCAGTGTGTCCTCGACGGGTTTGAAGAAGAAGTGATTCTTGAGCCTTGCCGCCCTGGTGAGAAAGTGTATATGCGGATGCCAAAGGGCATCACTCATGAATTCTTCTATATGTACATGGCTGTCTTTGAAGATTTGGGCGTGAAGTATCCTTTCACGCCTTTTGAAGTAAGTGTGCTAAACAGGCTAAATGTGGCGCCCTCTCAGCTCCAGCCCAACAGTTGGGCGTTCATAAGGACTTTTGAGATCACATGTGAGGGATTAGGTTTCGAACCCTCAGCTGACTCCTTTTTCACTTTTTATGGTACTAAGGGGGTAGGCAAGTTGTCCTGGGTGTCCGTCAGCGCACATCCTAGAAAGAGGTTGTTCCCGCCTTATGCCTCTCACTACAAGAATTGGAGACAAACTTTCCTTAGGACGTGAGGGGGAAAGGACTGCGAGGAAGCCGTTGTGCGCGTACAGGGCGAGTTGAGGTTTCCAATCTGCTGGATGAGTTCCCCAACCTCCATCACCGGATTTTAATATGAGAAGTTGGACGAGTATGAAAAAGATGTCGTCTGTTTCTTGGATAAAATGCTGCCTATGAACATACGGGAGCTGTTGAATAGAGAGGGGGATGCAAATAGCCTAGGGACCTATTTACGTGAGTTGATTTTATAACTTTACTTGACTGGTTTTCTCTCCTATTTTGTCTTAGTAACTTATGTGTTTATCTATGTACTTTGTTTTTGTAGAATCGATGGCGCCTATGACTGCCGCGGAGAGGAAGAAGTATCTAGACGAGATGAAGGCCAAGAAAACTGCTGAGGGGCTAGTCGCCAGCGACCCCTTCTGGACTTATTACTCGTAAGCCCAAGAGGAAAGCTGAGGTTGCTCTTGACGCCCAACCTGAGTGTGACGTCGTCGCCGAAGTAGCGCAAGAAAAGGGTCGAGAGGAGAAGAGGGAGAAGGCGCCAACCGGGAAGGACAAGTTGACGACAGAGAAGAGGTCCAAGAGGGCGCACTCTCATCTCGCTATTGAACCTACTAGTTCCAGCGGGGGGGTCCAATCCTTCTGGAGCAAAGATTTCGATTATGGAGCCTATGTAAAGAAGAGGATAGCCTTCAATCTTGACGATGTGGAAGCTGGGAAACAGAATTCCATTCCTTTTATGTCAAGGGACGTGGGTGTGAACTGTTTGCGATCTATTATGCTCCTGATGGCAATGGATCGCAAACATGAAGAGCTGGGGCATAGCAACGAAACGCTGTTGGGTAAGGTGAGGGCGTTGGAGAAGGAGTTACAAGAAGCTCAAGAAGGCAGGGAGAAGGAGATCAAGGAAGCTAAAGAGGCGATGAAGCTCGAATGTGATGAGCGCATCAATGATCTGAAAATCGGTCATGATGCTGACTTGGCTGGGAAGGATGCGGTGATTATGCGGTTGAGGGACGAGGTTGCCTCTGGAGGCGAGAGAGAGGTGGCGTTAAAGGCTGAAATCTCTGAGGTCAAAGGCGAGCTGGCAATGTCTTTTGAGAATGGTTTTGACCGTGCTAAAGAACAGGTCGCCTTTCTACATCCGGGCGTTGACCTCTCGTCTCTAGATTCTTTTAAGGTTGTTGTAGATGGCGTCCTAGTGGACGAGCCATAATCTTATTGTTGTAACTTATGACTTATTTTGAACTTAATATTTTTCTCTGAACTTGTAATGATACATTGTTCTCTTTATGTTGTTCGTCTGTTTTTCTTTTTATTCTCAATATTATTATTTTGTCAAGGCTCTTTTTGCGTGGATCTTTCTATTTTCGCGACCCTTTTGAGCCCTCTTTGGGGTTAATGAATTAGGTGGCGATCTCATTTTCGGCTCACGACGTCTTAGAGCCCTCATTGGGGTTAAGGAATTAGGTGGCGATCTCATTTTAGCTCACGACGTCTTGGAGCCATCATTGGGGTTAAGGAATTATGTGGCAACCCTTGTTGGGTTTAAGGAATCAGGCGACAATCTCATTTTCGACTCACGGCGTCTTAGAGCCCCCATTGGGGTTAAGGAATTAGGTGGCAATCTCATTTTAGCTCACGACGTCTTAGAGCCCTTATTGGGGTTAAGGAATTAGGTGGCAACCCTTGTTGGGTTTAAGGAATCAGACGGCGATCTCATTTTCGGCTCACGACGTCTCAGAGCCCTCATTGGGGTTAAGGAATTAGGTGGCAACCCTTGTTGGGTTTAAGGAATCAGGCGCGCGATTTCTTTTTCTTCTGATTCTATTTGCAGTTTGACGCTGTCTAGCTTGTTATGTTTGACGCTGTCTAGCTTGTTATGGTGATGCCTGCAATATCAGATTCATGGCACAGATAAAAATAAACAGGAATATGGTGCCTCATTAAAAACCCCAGCCTTCACAAGGAAAAAAGCGCTCCCTGTTCCTTTTCATTAGCCGAAAGATACAAATAGTTCTAATTAAAATATTACGACGGCTTGGTTCTACGTGGCTCGCCTTGCGACAATATCGAAATATTTAACTGTAGTAATGGCGCAGATTCACTGCATTCCAGGTTCGTGGCACCCTGTCTCCGTTCAGCTCCTCCAGCTTGTATGCTCCATGTGAAAGCTTTTCCCTGACTCGATATGACCCGTCCCAGTTAGGTAGCAATTTGCCAATCCGCGTAGGCGCGACGACCTACCTTAAGACCAAGTCTCCCTCCTTCATGTCCCTTGGGATCACTTTCGAGTTGTAACGGTGGGCCGCTCTTTGTTTGGCGGCGAACTCTTGGATGTGGGCGGCTTCACGTACCTCATCGATCATGTCCATTCTGCATAGCAAGCCTGTCTCATTAGCTTCTTCCGAAAAAATTTCACGGTGCCATGTTGGCGTGTCGATTTCTACGGGAAGCATATCGTCTGCGCCGTAGACCATAGTAAACGGGGTTTCCTTGGTTGTTGAGTATGGTGTCGTATGATATGACTAGAGCACCTCATGCAACTGCTCAGCCCAAAGTCCCTTGGCATCGCCGAGCTTCTTTTTGATGCCATTCAAGATTACCTTGTTTGCAGATTCGGCTTGTCCGTTTGCTTGGGGGTGGATGACCGACACGAACTTCGTTTGGATTCCGAGCTGGTTGCAAAACTCTACCACCTTGGAGCTGGCGAACTAGGTTCCGTTATCTGATATGATGACTTTGGGTAGCCCAAACCTGAATATGATCTTTTTCCAGTAGAAACGT
Source organism: Medicago ruthenica (assembly GCA_018208015.1). NCBI lineage: Eukaryota > Viridiplantae > Streptophyta > Magnoliopsida > Fabales > Fabaceae > Medicago > Medicago ruthenica. The sequence goes on from CM031374.1 coordinate 95,437,965, forward strand.
ATCACTCTGTCCGCCGTGATCTTGGCGACCACCTCTGCCTCAACCCACTTTGTAAAGTAGTCAACTCCTACTATGAGGAACTTGAGTTGTCCGGGCCCTAATGGGAATGGGCCCACAATGTCCACTGCCCACTTGTGGAAAGGCCATGGGGAGAAAACTGAGGTGAGCTCGCAAGCAGGGGCGTGTTTTTTGTCGGAGAACCTTTGGCACTTGTCACACTTTCTTACGAAATCGGCGATGTCTTGGATCATCGTTGGCCAATAGTAACCCACTCTCAAGAGCTTTGCAGCCAGGGATCGCCCCCCTATGTGACTCCCGCACACTCCATCATGTACTTCTAAGAGGACGAGGTTGGTCTCGTTTTCGCTCAAACATCTGAGCAAAGGGGTTGCCCTGCCTCTCTTGTATAATTTTCCAGCGACCATACAGTACTTCGAGGCTTTCCTCCGTATTTGTAGCTCTTCCTCCTCGCTTTTGGGTTCAAACAATCCTGTGAGATACTTGATGAGCGGCGTCATCTACCCCTCCTCTTCATTTTCCACGGCTTTCACTTCCATTATGTTTGTGCTTGGGGTTGCCAACACTTCTTGAATGACCGTTCTGTTGTTTCCTGGTCGCTTGGTACTGGCGAGTTTAGACAGGAGATCTGCTCTTGAATTTTGCTCCCTCGGAACGTAGACTGCCTCGAAAAACTTGAAGGTGGAAGCTAAACTATTAACATTTGCTAAATACTTAATAAGCTGAGTGTCCTTTGATTGGTACTCCCCTGTTATCTGACTTGTTACCAACTGGGAATCACTCTTCGCCCTCAAATTCTCGGCTCCCATCTCCTGTGCTAATTTCATTCCCGCTACGAGGGCTTCATACTTTGCTTAGTTGTTGCTCGCCTTGAATTCAAATCTAAGCGACTGCTCTATTATCAGGCCCCCTGGCCCTTCCAATAGTAGGCCGGCTCCACTGCCCTTGAGGTTTGAGGATCCATAAACTAATAATAGCCATACGAAGGGGCGACTTCTTCTACCGGGGATGAAAACTCCACCAGGAAATCGGCTAGAACCTGTGACTTTATGCTACCTCTGGGGAGGTACTGGATGTCGTACTCCGATAATTCTACTGCCCATGACACCATCCTTCCGGCGAGGTCTGGCTTCCCAAGCACCTGCTTAATGGGGTAATTAGACTTGACTACAACTCTGTGTCCTTGGAAGTATCGGAGCAATTTTCTTGCCGTTGCCACCACTGCCAACGCGAGGCGCTCTATTTTCTGGTATCTTAGCTCCACTCCCTTGAACACTTTGCTCACGAAATAAACCGGCTTCTCGCCCTCGTCGGAATCTAGCACGAGGACAGAGCTCATGGCGTTTTCCGATATGGACATGTATAGGAAAAGGATTGCACCTGCATCAGGATGATGTAAAACGGGCGGGCTAGAAAGAAATGTTTTGATCTTTGCGAAAGCTTCCTCGCACTCTTCAGTCCATTGAAAGAGCTCCTTCTTCTTGATTGAGGCAAAGAACGCAAAAGCTTTGTCGCCGACACAAGACAAAAATTTGGAAAGCGCCGCAAGCCTTCTTGTCAACTGTTGTACCTCTTTGATATTAGAAGGACTTCTCATGTTGATTATCGCTTGACACTTGTTAGGATATTTGATCTCACTTATGAACGTGCATCTCTCAATTTGACGACTTCTTCATCTACTGCTTTCCTTCTTTCCTCGCCTAACTTTCTTTTGCGCTGTGCAACTGGTTTCACCCCTGGGTGTAGGGCGAGGTGATGATATACGATGGCGGGGTCTATGCTTGGCATGTATGATGGTTGCCAAGCAAACAGGTCCAAGTTTTTCCTCAAAAGGTCTATCAGACCTTGCTCCTCAGCGGGGTCTAGGGAATTCCCCACCTTAGTCGTTTGATGCGGCTCTGGACCTATTAAGACTTCCTTCAGGTCCTCCGTAGGCTCAAGGCGTTCATTCTGAAATTCCACTCTTAGGTCTAGATCGATTGCGTTTACTCTGTGAGCCTTAGTGCTGCTGGCTCTCTTTCTCTCCATTGTTGCTTGCAAGGCTTCGTTGCGGTCTTGAAGCTGCTGGATCTGTTGTTGTAGAGATTCTAAGGCTGCCGGATCCGCCATCGGTGGTGACGACGACGGTTGTTTGAGTCAGTATGTGGAGGCTAAGATTGGCGGTTGGGGATTTGCGACTGGGCTTGTGAATCTCAGGGCTTAGATCGGTTTTTCGAACGAATACGGGTTGAACGTTTGATTTGTGAGGGTTTATGAATCACGACGGATTCAGACGGTTTAGGGTTGCTCTGAAAGATACAGTGGATTCACGGTGTTCTGGTGACGTTTGGAGGCCGTGGATCGACTGCTTTTGTTTCAGAGATGGTTGCTAGGTCAGTTTTACCGTAGCCCTACGGTGGGCGCCAACTGTACTGGCTGTGAGTACAATCTAGGAAAACTAGGGTTTTCAAGGTCTATTTAGGTCATGCCTTGGGAATGATCCCAAGGTTACTATTTGTAGCCCCAATTTGGGCCTACCCGGTCATGGTTTTGGGCCCAAATTATAAAGGGCCAAAACCATGATTAGGGCGCCCTCACCGGCTGCTGAGGGCGCCCCCAAAGGGTATTCTTTAGAAGAGTTCCCTAAGGTTACATACGGCTGTCAGATGGGCCTTGTGCCCTTCTGGAGGGCGCCCAACCTTACTCTAAAGGTTCAAGCCTCTGTCTGTAGGGTTTTAAGGCCTAAATGGTAAGATCTACAGTCCAAGTAGTGTTGCCCTAACCTTAATGATTAACCCTGATTTTCAGTTTTGAAAAAAAATTATGAAAAAAACTCCTAGAGTAGTGGGGATCAAACCAAGTACCACATGCTTCCAATTCACTACTCTTACCACCAAGGTACTAATGGTTTTTATGGTATGTGATTGCTTCATTGTTGTGTATTCAACACAAATCTCGGGTCATCTTTCTTTCAATCTCACAATGCCTAAATAATTTCTCACTCACTTTCATCTCTCTCACCGTCATGCAATTGAACCTAGTAACCATTACCCCGTCCTTTTTGACGGACCTAATTAATTTTTATGAAAAAAAAGGTCTGCAAGGAATTGAACCAGGTAGCACATGAAAATGTCATTTTTTAAAAGTCACTAACGTCATTGCAATTCCTTTTTTGATAGCAGTTTCTTTTCATTATTAGCGGTTCATTTTCATTATTATTTTTTCTTTCAATTACCACATAAGGGTTCCTTTTTATTTTTTTCTTTCGGTTACCACATAACAGTTCCTTTTCATTATTTTTTTTTTCTTTCGATCACCACATAGTTTCTTTTTCTTTTCATTTTTATAGATTTAACGGCTTTTGCGGTTAGGACCAATTTCTTGGTGCATGCTTTTGTATATATATTTTTTCTTTTGATTTGTCATTTTTATTGCAGTCCATCTTTTGTTTTTGTTGCTTTTTAAGGTAGTTTGATAACATAATACTGAATGTAACTATAAAAGTAATAATATAGTCAATTTGATAGTTATATATGACGCTCTACAAAACCTATGCATTTCTTGGTGCATGCTTTTGTATATATTTTTTCTTTTGATTTGTCATTTTTATTGCAGTCCATATTTTGTTTTTGTTGTTTTTTGAGGTAGTTTGATAACATAGTACTGAATGTAACTATAAAAATAATAATATAGCCAATTCGATAGTTATATATGAAGCTCTACAAAACCCGTGCATCAGGGTTAGAGTCTAGTTACATAAAAACCAATGAACTTTTTTTTTAATCGTCAAAAACTAATTTATTAAATACACTAAACCAAGCACAAGATGCAAGGTTTAGGAACAAAGTTAAATGCTACAACCACCAAATGATCACCCAAACAAGTATACATTACCCACACTTATCATCAAAAAGCCCCTCAAGGTTATATTACCCTTGATACACTAAGAAAAATTCAGAAAATTCATATTTCTAAATCACAAATGCAAGGCAGGAACCACACCAAAACTTGTAGTTGATTTGTTACTTAAAACTAATAATACAACATGATACTTCGAGCACAAACACAACAACCACATTGGTTCCTATGAAGATGTTGAACACTAAATCGAGAAATAATTTCTTGCAAAGATATAGTGAATGTCATTGTGGTTTGCAGACATTATACAATTGCTTACGGATACCCAAACCATCTTCCTTTTTACATTTTACCTAATGTATGAATTATTTATTTTGTTCATGATAACTAATATATTTACTCCAACTAAGTAATTGATTTATAATTATTTTCAAATTAAATAACTCTTATTTGAATTTAATTTATTTTTACAATTAATTAATCAATTAAATAATTATGGATTTTAATACCCTTTCAGGTTGGTTTAACACTTTTCAAAGTTGTTTGTTTTTACTGGATCAGATTTACATCTCTTGAGCCTTTTGTTCCTTTTCTTTTAATTTTAACTTATCTAGAGTATTACAGAAGGTTTGTCATATGCACCTAGAATCCGTTTGAATTAAACTTATTTTGAATTAATGCAAATTAGTTTATGCAAATAAATAAATTTATATTTATTATTCATAGGTTTGTAAATTGTAGTTTATGAAAAAACAGTTTATAAAAAAATAATTTATATTAATAAAAATTTATAAATTATCATAAAAACTTATTTATTTGCATAATCAATTTTGCATAAATTTAAAATAAGTCTAATCCAAACAGACAGTTAATTTGCCTAAAAAAGCAACTAAATAATTAAAGTATTTATTTATTTTGAGTTATTGATATAAGAATAATAATTTTGATTTATAAAAAAATGATTTTGATTTATAAAAAATAAATAAATTAGAAGAGAACTGCGTTGGTTCTCCATTCATTCGTCACCACATTCACAATAATGTCACTCTGCCGCCTCCTCCTCCGCTCACTCCGCCGTTCAACCACCGTCACTCCCATTTCCATCACCACCCGCTCCTTCGTATTCTCCTCCGCCGAAGAAGCAGCTGCAGCGCGTCGTCGTCTCAAGCGCCGCCTTCGCATCGAGCCTCCATTGAACGCAAACCGTCCTCCTCCTCAACATCAGCCTCGCAACCCTAACGCCCCTCGTCTCCCGGATTCAACATCAAGGCTGATCGGAGCTCGACTCACCCTACACAACCGTGTCCAAGGCCTAATTCGCGCCAGTGACCTAGACGCCGCCTCCGCCGCCGCTCGTCACTCGGTGTTCACATCGACTCGGCCGACGGTTTTCACTTGCAACGCCATCATCGCTGCTATGCACCGAGCCAAGAGGTATAACGAAGCTATTGATCTTTTTCATTTCTTCTTCAACCAATCCAAACTTGTTCCCAATATCGTTTCTTACAACAATGTAATCAGTATTCACTGCGACGAAGGCCGTGTCGACGTGGCTCTTGAGGTTTATCGCCACATCATTGACAATGCTCCTTTTGATCCTTCGCCTTTTACTTATCGTCATCTCACCAAAGGTTTGATCAGTGTTGGTCGCATTGATGAAGCTGTTGATTTATTGCGTGAGATGTTGAATAAAGGACATGAGGCTGATTCAATAGTTTATAATAACGTGATATCAGGTTTTCTTGAACTTGGTAATTTGGATAAGGCTAATGAATTTTTTGATGAGCTTAAGGGAAGGTGTATGGTTTATGATGGTGTTGTGAATGCTACTTATATGGAATGGTTTTTTAAACAGGGAAGATATAAGGAGGCTATGGATTCGTATAAGTCTTTGATGGATTGTGGGTTTAGGATGACGCCTGCGACTTGTAATGTTTTGTTGGAGGTTTTGTTTAAGCATGATAAACAAAAGAAGGCTTGGGAATTGTTTGATCAGATGTTGGATAATCACACTTCTCCTGCTTTTCAAGCTGTTAATTCCGATACTTTTAATATCATGGTTAATGAGTGCTTTAAGTGTGGTAAGTTTGATGAAGCCCTTGATACTTTTAGGAAGGTTGGTACCAAGATAAATTCTAAGCCTTTTATAATGGATGTTGCCGGGTATCGTAATATTATCTCTAGGTTCTGTGAGATTGGGATGATGTCGGAAGCTGACACATTGTTTGAAGAGTCATGCTCCAAGCATTTGAGTGCGGATGTGCCTACTCATACTGCTATGATAGATGGATATTTGAAAGTGGGTAACATTGATGATGCTTTGAGGATATTTAACAAGATGGTGGATTATGGTTTGAGGGTGACTGCTACCTTCGGCAATAGGGTTTTTGATGAATTGATTAAGAATGGTAAGATTGTTGAGTGTGCTCAGATTTTGAGTAAAATGGGAGGACAAGATCCTAAGCCTGATCCCACTTGCTACGAGGTTGTGATCAAGGGACTGTGTGCTGAAGGTTTGTTGGATAAGAGTCAAGAGTTGTTGGACGAGGTTACGAGGTATGGTGTAGGGGTCACTCCTGCCTTGCGTGAATCAGTGACTGAGGTTTTCAAAAATGCTGGGAAAGGTGAGGAGATTGAGAGGCTGCTAGATATGAACCGAATTGGATACAATTCCCATCCAAGACCTGCATACCGTCCACCACCGGCAAGGTCCCCTTCTCAATTGGATAGAACACATAACCCAACTTATGGGCATCCGCAACAGCGCCCACCACTGCCTTCTGCTCAAATGGCTGGAGTGTACAACACACCTTCTGAGTTTCCATCTCAAATGGCAGCACCTCAGAGATACCAATACCAAACACGGCCGTCTCAAGTTGCAGGAACGCATAACCAACCTTCTGGGTTTCTGGCTCAAATGGCAGCACAAAATTCCCCACCACACTTTGATACTCGAATGGGTGGAACACACAACCCGCCTTCTGAGTTTCCTTCTCAAACGGCAGCACATCAACGATACCAAACACCTCCTTCTCAAGTGCCAGGAGCACATAACCAACCTTCTGGATTTCCGGCTCAAATGGCAGCACAAAATTCCCCGCCACACTTTGATACTCGAATGGGTGGAACACACAACCCGCCTTCTGAGTTTCCCTCTCAAACGGCAGCACAATAACGATACCAAACACCTCCTTCTCAAGTGCCAGAAGCACATAACCAACCTTCTGGATTTCCGGTCCGAATGGCAGCACAGAATTTCCCGCCACACTTTGATATTCGAATGGCTGGAGCAGATAACAACTGCTTTCCCCCTGGATATCCACCTCCAATCTCAGGGCAACAACACCCATCACTGTCCCCTCAAATGACAACAAATGGACCTTCTCACTCAACAGGGTAGCCTCACCACCCTCCATGGGCGTAGCCAGGATTTTGAATTTTGGGGACCAATTGTATTCAATCTCAAACTCACTAAGGTATGCCGAGCATAGATTTTGCGAAAAAAAGTTGTTTTTGAACATTCCGATGCCCTAGAGTTTGGTTGAATATAATACCCAGCATTCGATTATTTAATGTCATATTATATTTTTATAGTTAATTGTTTTAAAATGAGTTTAAATTTGAATTAGTACGTCCCCATGAGCATTGCTCAGTTGGTAGGGACAATGTATTGAAATATGGAGGGGCCGGGTTTCGAACCTCGGATTACCTACTTGTTCACCCTAAGGGTGAAAATGTAGCCACTAGGCTATTTGACAAAATAAAATAAAATTTAATTGGTTAGTACTCAGCATAACTCTAAGAGTGTTGAGGATAATTGTTGAGGGTGTGGGGTGACAGCATAGTTGGCATGTCAATTCCTCTTAATGCTGTCTCTTCACACTTCATGGTTTATAAAAAAATGAAATAATTAATAATAATTGGTTTATATAAAATGTAATAGTGTCACTTAAACAAGTTCTTTTTTTCTTTCTAAAAAACTTAATACAAGTGATTTTTTGTTGTTTATAAATATAGGTCAAATTAAGGTCTGTCTCACATTCTCAAAAAACTTGAACCATTAAGTGTCAAAATTAAGGTATTATGGCCACATGTTGTTGCTATGATTTATTGTGAGAGCCAAAAAATAGAATGTAAGTCGAGGTGTTAACCGACAAGTGTAAGTGGAAAAAAATAAAAGCAAATAAGTTGAGATGTTGAGTTTTTACGATGACAAGTTGCTTCAATGTTACTATACATTTTATTTAGGAACTCAATGTTACTATATACATGTAAAGCAAAAAAAACTACATATTTATGACGGGACCACGGCCCCTATAGGTCCCCGTGTTGGCTCCGCCACTGCCAACATCCTCCCCATATGCAACTCCTCAATCAACTGCAAAACCTTATGGACCATAATCTGGACCCCAACAAATGGCGTAACAATCTTTCCATCGTCAAGATCGACTACTCCAATGTCAAGGCAACACCATCCTCTGTTAGGACCATCTCCTCCAATGTTAGAGCCATCTCTTCCCTCACACGGATGACAGATCATCACTAAATCATCAAAGCCATATTATACGGCCCCAGGATCATCTTCTCAGATTACAGGACCATATCACCCATCATCAAGAATCCCTCCTCACTTTCAAGACTCACATCAACAACAGCTAGAAGTTCCCGAACATATTGCTGTCTGATCATTGAAGTTCAAGCTAATTCTCAGTGTTGCGGTTGTCTTTGAATTTAAGAGTTGTCTATATTTTTACATTGTTAGCGTCTTACGATGCTTACTTTTGATGTTCAGAATAATTTTTTATTAATTTGTTAGGGACATGTATTGCAATTGTTGATGACATGCTATTTTAATTTATTCCTGTAATTCAACTTTTAGTCATTAATACAACACAACATGTTATTAAATCTTCTAACAAACTGTTTAAAGAGTTTAGTATGACATTGGAATGTGATTGATGCTATTTCCCCCCTCTGTGGTAGTTGATTTATTAAATTTTGTTCTCTTTCTCCCACTATTTTTTTTCTTACTTTCAGCAAGCTATCAATTTCCTTTTAATTAGTTTCTTGTCTTGTTCTCATGCTGAGATTTTGCTAATTTGATTGTGGTTCATCTGGGCCAGATGGGTGGTAATGTTGTCTAAGGATGTTTGGCACATTTTTACAATCGTTTGGGAATATGTCATGGTTTGAACTAGAGGAAGAACAACCGAAGCATACAGGAATAAAAATGTCATTTTTCTAGTATGGTGTAGGAATTGAACAGATATCTTGCTGGATATATAACAGTATGTGGGGTGTGCTTGGTTGGCTTACTATGCTGGAGAGGTAGTGAGGGCCATACAACTTTCCTTGGTTTTTATCATAAGAAGGGAATATAGTGGATTCAAATATAGGACATGGTAAGCTGCTGAGTCTATTGGTTATTTTGTTATAAATAAACCGTTTTAGACCCTGCAACTATTTTACAATGTGCATTTTGTTTTGGTGTTTGCTTCACTCACCTTTTGATAGTCTAACTCTCGCAGGCATTGTGTATCAATTCTTAATCTTCACTTTCGCTTCCTGTTGTGTTTTCTATATGCCTCTTGCATTTGTTAGCATTTTAACTTTGGTGAGTCTTATGTGTGATTTGTTTTTGTAGAGAAGTTTCAGTAGCTTTGAATGTATGGCAACCTAAGGTTGTTTGGGGTAGGCAAGAACAGATGGTGGAACAACGTACTTCTGAATCTTGGATACACGTGCTTAAGATTGAACTTAGGCTTTGTAAGCAACAAAATATGAGGTTGGAGATGTCCTATTTAAGTGTTGATGTTTACATATGATGTGTTTATCTATGAAGGATGATGGGCTGTTGTTACTTGTACAAAATTGTACCCAGAAAACTAAAGAATGTTGGCTTAATGTACAACGGTTGTGAGCATATTACATTAATTCCTTCAATATTGGTCAAAAAATTAAAATTATTTGATGCCTATTAGAGAGGACATGATAAACATGAGATGAGAGAGAGTGATATGAGAGAAATGTTAAGGCGGGTATGAAAGGTTGTGGTTTGTGATGAAAAAAGTGTGGACATCTATTTTAAAAAAGTGTAAATCATGAGTACATTTTTTGATCTATTTATTTTAAGGACAAAACTTAAATACAGTACTAACTGTACTCTTCTTGCTGTTTTCCAATAATAATAGGACACGTGTTATTTTTTCCACATCAACAAACAAATTATAAACAACGTTAATTAACTTCTTCCCCCGGTTTCCCTTTGCTTTCATCTCCTCCCAGTGTGCCTTCCACCATTTATCATCTCACATCTTTAATCTCCTGTTCTAACTCCAATTTACAGTGGCATATAATGGTGAAAGTATATGTGTGGTTTTCAGGTGGGCCAACATAGACGAGATACACAAAGTTCAATTCATAAATCAAAGAGGATCGTAATAATGTTTTGTTACACCTTCACAAGGTGCTTCTCCATGGTAGATTTATAATAGTCATCAATCCTCATATCTCTCTTTTTATTGAAAAAGTCAAACAAAAAATTAAATAAAAAAACAAGAAGTTAAATAAAAAAAGAAGAAGAAGATGGTACAAGGTGTTATGATCAAAACTTTCTTAATCATTCAACCATCTTTTACCGACTTGGGTTCTCTTGGGTGAAGGTTATTGAAGTTTTTTTTATGTAAACTAACGCCGTTAAGGTTTTCCACAATAATTTAAACAAAAGCACATGTGTTATATTTCAATTGGTGAACAGTGCGAACATGACTAAAGGCACAATACTTAAGTTTTGTCCTTATTTTAATTAGAATACTATTTGAAAACAAAAAAGAAAAAAAAAGGGTGTGGGCCAATGTTGCACTCCAAGTGGCGACAAACATCAATAAAATAAAGTCTTTTTCCAACTCATGAGTTTCTCGTGCGTCATGTTTTTTTCTCTCCCAAAATACCCTTTGTCGCGGTGATTTTAGGATATCAAGCTATTAATTAGCATTGACTCACAAAATTAATTTCACCACCGATCTTTTATTTTTCCGAGGAAAAGGGAGAAAGTTCGAAAAACCCTATTTTTAAGAGATCAAAGGTCCGGGGGTTGGTTACGCAAAGGGAAGGTGTTAGCACCCTAAACGTCTATAGTACTCTATAGGAACCTCTTGCTTATTTTTATCTTTATGCTAAGTTGATTATTTTGTTTGTAAATAAAGGCTTAAGTGTAAAAAGACTAAAGTGATGATTAAAAGGAAAGAAAATGTTTTTGTTATTTTTATTGATTTTTGTTTGGTTGGTTTGGAAGGACAAAGTCCTTTGCCTACATACCCAAATGGGATCAAAACCGATGTAGTTCGGGGTAAAAAGCCGAGTGATATGTTTTGATTGATTTTAAAGTTTGAAAAAAAAAGTTTAAGAAAGATAAGAGGCCGTAAAGGCATAGAAGGATAAAAATGTGAGTTTGATTGGTTTTAATTTGAAAAAAAAGGTTTGAAATAATTAAAATTGATTGAAGTTGTTTTTTGAAGAAAAAGTAGGAATTAATTTACTTGAAAATTAAACTTGATTGAGAAAAGATTTTTTGGCTTTTTGTTATTTGAAATGTTTTTGGTTTTTTTTGATTAAGTTAATTAACTAAAATAAACTAAGTGGTAGTCGAAAAAAAACTAAGCGCGAGGGTTTTCTCACAAAGACGTTGAATCGAAGTGAGATCCCCTTTTCCTTAGATACGGTCAAATTTACGTTATCGATCTCAACATAAAGCATAAAAGATAAATGTGGTGTCAGTGCGATATTCTCATTTATATTTTTTTTTTACATCGGACCTAGATACATTCTAATGGCAATAGAATAAATGACAAAAATAATAAAAACAAAATTGCAAATGCATTAAAGTAAATATGCTAAAAAAGAAATAAAAATGCATGAAATGCAAAACAATAAATAAATATGGTGCATAAAATAAATAAAGAAAGTAAAAATGCAAGACATAAAATAAATATGATGCTGAAAATAAGATAAAGAAAATAAAAATGCAAGGCATAAAATAAATATGATGCTAAAAATAAAAATATGCAAGACAATAAAATGAATATGATACATAAAATAAAAAAATGAAAATAAAATGCAAGACATAAAGTAAATATGGTGTTGGAAAGAAAATAAAATAATGCAAGGCATAAGATTAAATATGATGCATAAAAGAAAATAAAAATGCAAGACAATAAATAAATAATGATGCATAAAATAAAAATAAAATAAATAAATAAGTGCATGATGGACTGAAAATTAAAAGGCAGTAAATAAAGTACATGAGAAATAAATGAACAAGAAAGTAAAAAGAAATCTAAAAATAAAAGAAGGAAATAAAATAAAAGAAAAAAGAAATATATAAGAAAAAAGAGGGTGCAGAGTTAAAAGAGAGCAGTAAAGCAGTAATGAATGAATTGGGCTTAAAGAGGAAAGTGGGCTTAACAGATCAAATCTGGACCGTCGGATTAAACGAGGTGTCCAGATTTGATCATGGGGAGACAGAGTCTCAGCCATCAGATCTTAATCAAACGTCACAAGAGAGAAAGAACAAATTAAAAACCAAAGGGTGAGACGCATCTGATCAAAACAGGGGATAATGTTGGCCGTTAGATCTAGGATCTAACGGTTCACCCTGATGGTCCATGGGGACACAGAGATCCGCGTGCACACCATAGTCTTGGCCAAGGCAGCAATATAAATAAGAAAATAAACCCAAAAAAGCCACAATTTCAAGTTCCTTCTCTCTCTAAATTTTCAGAAAAGCAAACATGCTCTCTTCTCTCTCTAAACACACGGCCAGAGGCAAGGGTACGGCGCGGTGGTCGCCGGCCAAAGGCAGCGGCGCCGCCGCGCCGGAAGCTAAAAAGAAGCCCTTTTTTTTAAAAAAACTGTCTCTTGATTTCCTTTTTCTTCTACTCCTTGAAAATGTTAGTAGTTTTTCAAAACAAAAGGCAAGAAATTCTAGATCTACACTTCCTTTTTTTTTTAAAAATTTCATTTTAAGAAACAAAGTAGCAGATTTCTACCTTAACTTATGCTACTGTGCTGGTTTGCTTTTGTCTCGGTTGAGTTCGTGTTTTGGGTAGAGGCGGTTTGTGATATGCCTTTTTCGTGACCGTTTGGGTTAGGGAGAGTGGTGGCCGCGTGTATGGGTGTGTGTGGGTTCGTTTGCGTGTTTTGTGTGCTAGGCCGTGTATAGGCTGGGTTCGTGCGAGCTTTGTGTTGTTGTGGTGGTGTTGTGAGCTTGCGTGAGGCTGGGATGTGGGATTCGTGTGAGTGTGCTGTGGGTTTTTGTTATGATTGTTTGCTGGTTGTTTGTCGGTTATGTTGATCTTGTGAAAGGAAGAGATTTGGGGTTTTTTTTGGATGATTTTGGTGGCTGAATGTCACTGTTGTTCTTCACTGTTTTTTCTTTCACTGTTCCCCTCTCGCACAGTAACCAATGCACTATTTATAGTGCAAAAAAACTAGGGTTTGAAGAAGAAAATAGACAAAAATGCCCCTGGGCTGGGTCTGGACTGAAAACTGGATAAAACTGAGAAAGAATAAACACCAACAGTAAAATAAAAATAGTAATAATAAAAAAACGAAAATAAATAAAAAAAAAAACAGAAACACTAATAATAAAAAAGAAATTAAGAAAAGAACAAAATAAATAATAAAAAGAAAAAAAATAACTAATAATAATAACAAAATAAATAAATAAAACGGTCGCCTTCGGAACAAAAAAAAATGAGGTATTTTAAAATACCTTCCTGCCGAAATTTCGTCTGAAACGACGAAAATTTCTGGCTTAAAAGACGAGGGAAACGAATTGAACACGGGTCAAAAATGGGGTATGACAGATGCCCCTATTTAAGTTTCTTCATTACGGAGATTTAAAAGTGAAATTTTAAATCGACGGGTCGAAGAGACTTAAATACAGAATACACCATTTTTGACCAATTTCGACTGCAAAATGCTATGTAAGCAATGCTATGCATGTGATGCTATGCACGTGATGTTGTGCATGTAATATCGTGAGTGCTCGCGATGCAAGTATGAATGCAAGACGACGAGGATAGCTCGACTGGGGATAACAAAACAAAAGGATACCCGAGTCTGTTAAAAGAAACGGGGTCCGACTCCACTGGGGATAGCATGGTTTCACTGGGGATACATGTCAGCTGTTTGGGTTGCTGCCAAACTTGCCACTGACGACAGGATAAAAGGATAAATGTCAGCTGTTCGGATTGTTGCCGAACTTGCCACTGACGACAGGAAACAAAAAGATAAATGCCAGCTGTTCGGGTTGTTGCCGAACTGACCACTGACGACAGGATAAAAGGATAAATGTCAGCTGTTCGGGTTGTTGCCGAACTTGCCACTGACGACAGGAAACAAAGGTAAATGTCGGATGAAAGGTGAAAGCTAGATGAGAAGTAAAAGCTGGATGAAAAGATAAAAGCTGGATGAAGAGATAAATGCTGGATGAAAAATAAACGCCGGATGAAAGATAAAACTGGATGAAAAAATAAATGCTGGATGAAAGATAAATGCTGGATGAAAAATAAATGCTGGATGAAAAATAAATGTTGGATGAAAGATAAATGCTGGATGAAAAGTAAATGTTGGATGAAAGATAAATGCTGGATGAAAAATAAATGTTGGATGAAAGATAGATGTTGGATGAAAGATAAATGCTGGATGAAAAATAAATGTTGGATGAAAGATAAATGCTGGATGAAAAATAAATGCTGGATGAAAAGTAAATGCCGGATGAAAGATAAATACTGGATGAAAAATAAATGTTGGATGAAAGATAAATGCTGGATGAAAAATAAATGCTGGATGAAAAGTAAATGCCGGATGAAAGATAAATACTGGATGAAAGATAAATGCTGGATGGAATATAAAAGCAGGATAAAATATAAAAAGCTAGATGAAATTTAAGAGCTGGATGAAATTTAAAAGCTGGATGAAATTTAAAAGCTGGATGAAATATAAAAGTTGGATGAAATTTAAAAGCTGGATGAAACATAAATGCTGGATAAAAGATAAATGCTTGATGAAAGATGAATGCTGGATGAAACATAAAACTGGATGAAAGATAAAAGTTGGGTGAAAGATAAATGTCACTTGTTCGGATTGTTGCCGAACTTGCCACTAACGACAAAAGCCTGGATAAGACAATGCACAAACTGTTCGTTAAGGAACTGCCACTCAGCGAAAAGAGGGTGACATCTTAGGATGAAACACTGGGGATGACATTTGGGGAAAGGAGTGTTACAAATTATTCACGATTGATTGGCATGGAAAGATATTCAAAACAAGACTCAGAGTGGTGAACGCAACCAGGTATCAATGATATTGTCCTTATTGTTTATGCATGAATGTGTATATGCATGAATGTATGAATGCATGAATGATGACACGACTTGTATGACTGGCATGACTGATTAACTTGTGATTGCATGAAGGGTTGACTGGTATGATTGTATGAAGGATTGACTGGTATGATTGTATGTAGGATTGACTGGTACGATTGTATGTAGGATTGACTTGATGAGACAAGATTGGACGGATAAAATGGAAAGTGACCTGACGTCGCATCACAAACACTTGGTAATCTTCAATGGGGATGATACCACTGGGGCATATCAAAACAATGATGAGGTAAAGCCCGACATATGCAACAACTGATGGGGAGTAGACACTTCCTGGGGAGAGCGTGCCAATCCAAAAACCATGGTAGAAGAACTGGTGTTTCTGTGGTCATGCTTATTTTTGTTTTGCCTTTTTTGAATCCCTAATTTTTGCCTGGACCGCCCTTTCGGGTTTTCGATCCACCGGGAATGTATTCTTTTGTATGCCCCTAATTTTTGCCTGGATCGCCCTTTCGGGTTTTCGATCCACCGGGACGCTCACTTTTGCTTAAGCCGCCCTTTCGGGTTTTCGACTTACCGAGCTCTTTCTTTTTCTCTTTTCATATATTTCTTTTTTTTTTTTTTTTTTTTTTAAGCAATTGACCATGTTCAGCACTGCAGAGTTTATCCGTTCTCAGGATAGCTGTTGACACACCTTCACTTATTCAGGAGTTCAAAGAAAATGTGTTTGTTGTTTGTGCTTTTCAAAAAGACATGAAAAAAATTATTTATGATTTTGAAAAAGATTTTGTTTCAAGTACTACCATCAAAAATAGAAGAAGTTTTTATAAACTGAATAAATGAGAATTCCAAATGAAAGGCAATAGGCTCAAATTTATTTAAAAGAGTGGTGACGCGCCAATGGCATGGCTCCACAGATCTTGCAAAGTTTGGAAAATGGTAAATATAAGGGGAAGGTACATTGAACACAATAACCGCTATTCTCCCTACCAACTTTGAATTCCACTGTTTGGACGCTTCAGATTCAGAGCCCATTTGATATTTAATTGTGCCCCAATTGAGTAAAAAAAATCAGACCAATGCAGTTACTTTGTCTTTTGATCCTTAACTTTTGCATAGGCCGTCCTTTCGGGTTTTCGACCTATCAGGATGATTATTTTTCTGTTTGATGTCTCTAATTTTTGCCTGGACCGCCCTTTCGGGTTTTCGATCCACCGAGACGCTCATTTTTGCCTAAGCCGCCCTTTCGGGTTTTCGACTTACCGAGCTGTTCTTTTTAGACAAAGTATTTCTTGACTGCATCAGCATTCACAGGACGGGGAAGCTCGTCACCGTCCATAGTCGTAAGAGTCAAAGCGTCACCGGAGAAAACTCTCTTGACGACATATGACCTTCATAATTGGGCGTCCATTTGCCCCTGGAATCAGGTGGAAAAGATAGGATCTTCTCGAGCACGATGTCTCCTTTTTGAAACACACGGGGACGAACCTTCTTGTCAAAGCTTGCTTCATCCTCTTTTGATATAACTGCTCATGGCGCAAGGCCTTCATGCATTTCTTTTCAATCAAGTTTGAACTGATCATATCTGTTTTGACATCATTCAGCCTCTGATAATTTGGCTTCCATTAGAACTTTCATACCGTATACCAAAGATAAAAGGGTTGCCCCTGTTGAGGTACGCACTGAAGTACGATATCCGTGTAAAAGCATTCTGTCACGTCCTTGTAGGTGGTTACCATCTTTTGGACAATCTTCTTGATATATTTTCTTTTTGTTTTTGTGTTTCTTTTTTTTGTTTTTTTGTTTTGTTTTTCTTTTTTTGTTGTTTTTTTTTTCTTCTTCAACGGCACCATTCATCTGGGATAAGAGTAGGAGTACCGTATTGGCAGTTCTTCGGAAACCAAGTTAATCATTTCCAGTGCTTCTTCATGTGGCTGAATGATGTTCTTTTTGTATTCTAGTACCGAGAGATCCCTTCGTCCTCCTCCTCTTCAGCTTCGTAAACAGGGAACTCAGAGTCGGGAGAGAGCATAGGGTTACAGTGTTCAACGGGTTTATTGATGTTTAGTCTACATATGATTGATGATTGATTGATTTGAGAAAATGAGTTAATGCATACATTTGAAAAGGATTAAAGGAAAACAAATAAAAGAAAGATAATTAACTTTTGGTTTTTTTGTGTTACCATTTTCCAGAAAAAGCTAAGAACAATAAAAACATAGTCAGGAACAAAACGACTTCTTATTTGATGATGGGAATGCATGAAACAAAAGCCCTAAAAGTTCACTTTCATCTCGGGCGAAACGAAAGGATTTTTTTTTTTTTTTATAAAAACTAAAAGCGAAAACAACAAACTGTTATTCGGAAAAAGAAAAGCGAAAAGGAACGTCTACGGCGATCCAATTGCGGTAAATTCTACCATGTGTCACAAAATTAACTGGCACCTTCTTCAAGATTGTCTTCAACAGGATAAGCTTCTGGACAATCTTGCACCAAATTAACAGATGAGGTCTCATGATCCGGTAGTGGATTAGCTTGCATATTGGAGTTTGACTCTTTGAAGGATAAGATATTAGCCTGGATCAACTTTTGGACTTCAGCCTTCAGGGCGTAACAGCGCTCAATGTCGTGACCGGGTGCCCCTTGATGGAAAGCACAAAAGAGATCGGGTCTAAACCCCTTTGGTAACCTTTCTGGTACCTGAGGAGGTGCCTTAGTCTGAACAAGATTTTTATCAAGCAAAGCGGGGAGCAACTCTGCATATGTCATAGGGATTGGATCAAAATGGGATATCCACTGAAACCGATTCTGTTGTCGAGGCTGCTGTTGATACTGTTGCTGAGGCTGCCTATGGGCCACCATACTTACCTCTTGCTCCTCTTTTCCTAAAAAGCCATCCCCAAACTTCTTTGCACTGCTGGCAGCAAAATCACTTTCCATGGCTAAACGTCCTTCTCGGACTCCTTCTTCCAGACGCATTCCCATATTTACCATCTCGGTGAAATCTGTTGGCGCACTGGCAACCATCCTCTCATAATGGAATTGACCAAGGGTCTTCAAGAAGATTTTGGTCATCTCTTTTTCTTCTAAAGGTGGGTTGACTTGTGCAGCAATCTCTCTCCAACGCTGGGCGTATTCCTTGAAGGTTTCCTTTTCTTTTTGGGCCATAGCCTGAAGTTGGTCTCTGTCGGGGGCCATGTCCAGATTGTACTTGTATTGGCGAATGAAGGCTTCCCCTAAGTCATTGAAAGTTCGGATATTAGCGCTTTCCAAATCCATGTACCACTTCAAAGCGGCCCCGGTCAAGCTGTCCTGGAAGAAATGAATGAGGAGCTTATGATTGTTGGTGTGTGCAGACATCCTCCTTGCGTACATTACCAAATGGCTTCGTGGACATGAATTCCCCTTGTATTTTTCAAAGTCAGGAACCTTGAACTTAGGCGGTATTACAACGTCAGGAACCAAACAGAGTTCTCGAGCATCTTTGCCAAACAAATCTCTTCCACGGAGGGTTTCAATTTCTCGTTGCATCTCATCAAATTTCTCTTGAAGCTCGTCTATCTTATCGAAGGCTCCAACACTTTCGGCATGAAAGATAGGTACGGCCTCCTGTTGGGCGGTGTGGATAAGAGGTGTTGAATTCGTTGCAGCCGCTTGAGTGAACGACAGACCAGGCGGAGGAGTAAGCACAGCAGAGGTTGGCAAAGCAATCGAGATTGGTTGCTCAAAAGCAGTGACAGCAGGCTGAGGAACTAACGTTTGGGCTTGGGAAGCTAACAGAGCATTCATCATGGAGGTCAACTTCTCCATCCCTTCCCGGAGATTGGCCACCTCTTCCCGGAGGTTCTGGTTTTCTTGCTCTAACAGATCCATTCTTTTTCTCTGATGTGCTTCGAGCGTTGTGGATGCAAATAGGCTTGGAATGAATACGCCGGACCACTTCCTTTGACTGCGGCAGATTGACCTTTTATTGGTGAACAAAATGTAAGACTCGATTGGAAACTATGAATGCAGGATGATGCATGATTATGCTTATGCAAAAAAGTTTTGTTATCGAAGGACTTGTCGAAGTAATTGTAAACACCATAGTTTTGAATGTTTCATTTAAAATATTACAAACAATCCCCTTTTTAGGAACAAAGCCAAGGAATATGCTCAGAAGTTTATCAATAGAAACCTTAAAAGGGCCCCGATATTTCAAACTTGAGGATGCCAAGTGATCTCCCATAACGAGTTTGGAAAAACCTCCGGACTAGTCATTAAAGATCCTAACTTCCTTAAGCTTGTCAAATCTGGGCTTTTGAAATTGTATTTCTGAGTGTTTCTCTTTGTGAAGTTCATTCCTACGACGTTTACAACAAAACTTGTCTAAGTCCTTCGTTAATTTGGATGAAAAAGAAAAGAGTTTATGCATAGGTGCATGTATGCATGATTATGCTAAAGAGCGGAGAAAACATGGTGAGGTTAAGTTCATAATGGTGGAGCCGAGGGTAAACACGCCATTTGGGAAGGACTATGGTTTCATATGTACCTGTATCACGGGTTCTACCAAGTTCCCAAAGTCCTCAACCCCTTCCAAATATTGTCGGGTTGCGAGATTGACTCCCGGTCCAATAATATTTGTAAGAAAGTCTCGTTTGAGTGTAGTATCGCATATCAACTAATTCAAGATTACTCTTGGTTAGCCACCGCACTATGTCCTAAAAGGCCAAGATGGGTTAAAGGTAACTAAAGGTCCTCAACTTCATAGGTCACTTGAAAATATCAATGTCGGACACGACTTACTCATGCCAACATAGTAATACTTCCAAGATTCCTCCATTGAGTGGGGTTATCACATGTGCCACATCCGAAATTTACTCTCGGAAAGACACTTTGATTATACCACCGTCCTATCTTATGTTTCCCTCAAGTCCGGGTGTAGGACTTATCTCACCACTCACGTAAAAAGATAAACACTTAAGCACATATTCACAATTTACAACTAATAATAAAGCATAAAGATAAAGAAAAGCAAGATAGGTTTAACCCACTTAGGATTTTGGTCCCCAGTGAAGTCGCCATTTTTGTCGCGGTGATTTTAGGATATCAAGCTATTAATTAGCATTGACTCACAAAATTAATTTCACCACCGATCTTTTATTTTTCCGAGGAAAAGGGAGAAAGTTCGAAAAACCCTATTTTTAAGAGATCAAAGGTCCGGGGGTTGGTTGCGCAAAGGGAAGGTGTTAGCACCCTAAACGTCTATAGTACTCTATAGGAACCTCTTGCTTATTTTTATCTTTATGCTAAGTTGATTATTTTGTTTGTAAATAAAGGCTTAAGTGTAAAAAGACTAAAGTGATGATTAAAAGGAAAGAAAATGTTTTTGTTATTTTTATTGATTTTTGTTTGGTTGGTTTGGAAGGACAAAGTCCTTTGCCTACATACCCAAATGGGATCAAAACCGATGTAGTTCGGGGTAAAAAGCCGAGTGATTTGTTTTGATTGATTTTAAAGTTTGAAAAAAAAAGTTTAAGAAAGATAAGAGGCCGTAAAGGCATAGAAGGATAAAAATGTGAGTTTGATTGGTTTTAATTTGAAAAAAAAGGTTTGAAATAATTAAAATTGATTGAAGTTGTTTTTTGAAGAAAAAGTAGGAATTAATTTACTTGAAAATTAAACTTGATTGAGAAAAGATTTTTTGGCTTTTTGTTATTTGAAATGTTTTTGGTTTTTTTTTATTAAGTTAATTAACTAAAATAAACTAAGTGGTAGTCGAAAAAAAACTAAGCGCGAGGGTTTTCTCACAAAGACGTTGAATCGAAGTGAGATCCCCTTTTCCTTGGATACGGTCAAATTTACGTTATCGATCTCAACATAAAGCATAAAAGATAAATGTGGTGTCAGTGCGATATTCTCATTTATATTTTTTTTTACATCGGACCTAGATACATTCTAATGGCAATAGAATAAATGACAAAAATAATAAAAACAAAATTGCAAATGCATTAAAGTAAATATGCTAAAAAAGAAATAAAAATGCATGAAATGCAAAACAATAAATAAATATGGTGCATAAAATAAATAAAGAAAGTAAAAATGCAAGACATAAAATAAATATGATGCTGAAAATAAAATAAAGAAAATAAAAATGCAAGGCATAAAATAAATATGATGCTAAAAATAAAAATATGCAAGACAATAAAATGAATATGATACATAAAATAAAAAAATGAAAATAAAATGCAAGACATAAAGTAAATATGGTGTTGGAAAGAAAATAAAATAATGCAAGGCATAAGATTAAATATGATGCATAAAAGAAAATAAAAATGCAAGACAATAAATAAATAATGATGCATAAAATAAAAATAAAATAAATAAATAAGTGCATGATGGACTGAAAATTAAAAGGCAGTAAATAAAGTACATGAGAAATAAATGAACAAGAAAGTAAAAAGAAATCTAAAAATAAAAGAAGGAAATAAAATAAAAGAAAAAAGAAATATATAAGAAAAAAGAGGGTGCAGAGTTAAAAGAGAGCAGTAAAGCAGTAATGAATGAATTGGGCTTAAAGAGGAAAGTGGGCTTAACAGATCAAATCTGGACCGTCGGATTAAACGAGGTGTCCAGATTTGATCATGGGGAGACAGAGTCTCAGCCATCAGATCTTAATCAAACGTCACAAGAGAGAAAGAACAAATTAAAAACCAAAGGGTGAGACGCATCTGATCAAAACAGGGGATAATGCTGGCCGTTAGATCTAGGATCTAACGGTTCACCCTGATGGTCCATGGGGACACAGAGATCCGCGTGCACACCATAGTCTTGGCCAAGGCAGCAATATAAATAAGAAAATAAACCCAAAAAAGCCACAATTTCAAGTTCCTTCTCTCTCTAAATTTTCAGAAAAGCAAACATGCTCTCTTCTCTCTCTAAACACACGGCCAGAGGCAAGGGTACGGCGCGGTGGTCGCCGGCCAAAGGCAGCGGCGCCGCCGCGCCGGAAGCTAAAAAGAAGCCCTTTTTTTAAAAAAAACTGTCTCTTGATTTCCTTTTTCTTCTACTCCTTGAAAATGTTAGTAGTTTTTCAAAACAAAAGGCAAGAAATTCTAGATCTACACTTCCTTTTTTTTTTTAAAATTTCATTTTAAGAAACAAAGTAGCAGATTTCTACCTTAACTTATGCTACTGTGCTGGTTTGCTTTTGTCTCGGTTGAGTTCGTGTTTTGGGTAGAGGCGGTTTGTGATATGCCTTTTTCGTGACCGTTTGGGTTAGGGAGAGTGGTGGCCGCGTGTATGGGTGTGTGTGGGTTCGTTTGCGTGTTTTGTGTGCTAGGCCGTGTATAGGCTGGGTTCGTGCGAGCTTTGTGTTGTTGTGGTGGTGTTGTGAGCTTGCGTGAGGCTGGGATGTGGGATTCGTGTGAGTGTGCTGTGGGTTTTTGTTATGATTGTTTGCTGGTTGTTTGTCGGTTATGTTGATCTTGTGAAAGGAAGAGATTTGGGGTTTTTTTTGGATGATTTTGGTGGCTGAATGTCACTGTTGTTCTTCACTGTTTTTTCTTTCACTGTTCCCCTCTCGCACAGTAACCAATGCACTATTTATAGTGCAAAAAAACTAGGGTTTGAAGAAGAAAATAGACAAAAATGCCCCTGGGCTGGGCCTGGACTGAAAACTGGATAAAACTGAGAAAGAATAAACACCAACAGTAAAATAAAAATAGTAATAATAAAAAAACGAAAATAAATAAAAAAAAACAGAAACACTAATAATAAAAAAGAAATTAAGAAAAGAACAAAATAAATAATAAAAAGAAAAAAAATAACTAATAATAATAACAAAATAAATAAATAAAACGGTCGCCTTCGGAACAAAAAAAAATGAGGTATTTTAAAATACCTTCCTGCCGAAATTTCGTCTGAAACGACGAAAATTTCTGGCTTAAAAGACGAGGGAAACGAATTGAACACGGGTCAAAAATGGGGTATGACACCCTTTGTTCGAATTTCACCTTTGTTCGGATTTATTGTAGGTAGTTTCGGATTATGAAATCCGAAACAGACTAAAACCTAACAAATATGTTGTGATTGATAACAAATGTCTTTGCTGACCGTCGTACGATCCCTGCAAAAAGTTGCAAAGCAATTTCAGTGATCGTATGAGCAGTAAGCAATGACCATGATATAATAAAACACCCGTAACTAAAAAATGAGAAAGAAAATGAAAGAATGAATGAGAAGTGAAGAAGGGATGAATACGTTGAAGCATGTAAGACTATTTATAGTCAAAGACCTATTCTAGGTTGTAACTACATTCAAAGGAAACATTTACAATGGCTAAATTGACCAAAACTGCATTAAACACACCACAATCCGTCCAAACCTTTGATGTAACGTCACAGTCTGAGATGGTTCTGATTATATTTGCCAAAAACATCAGATACATTTTGGTTTATATAATCCGAATTATCGCAGACTTTGTTTAACCTTGACCTTTGGAGGTTTTTCATGGTGAGTAACACATGAAAAAAGTAAACGACATAATTCAACAACGTAATAAAAGAAGTGATTATGAAAGGGAAAGTGTTTTGAACTTGATCCAGCTGACCTGCCAACCGACATATTTCTAATGACAGGGCAACTAGATCAAGTCCACACCAACCTTTTCGTATTCAAATCCGCAAAAATAATGATGAAAGACAAGGTGTTTCAAGAGTTTTATTTTTTAGTTAGATCATGCTGCCTTGTCTTGCCAACTGACATATTTCTATTAACAAGGTAGCAAGATCTAGCTCATAACAATCTCTTGGTGTTCATATCTGTCGGATAATTTTTCGTAGTTCTTTGTTGTGTTATACAACAAATGAACCAAACACATCTATTTATATAAGTTTTTGTGTGTCGTGTAACACATAAATTGTCGGTGCAATGTGCACCACATAAAAATCATAAACTGGACAGGTTCATATTATATAAGTTGAACTGTCTTTCACCCTACAAAGTATAAGTTTTAACACAGGTAGTTTAATTTCAACAACGTGCATACATTAAATATTACAATCTCAAAAACATCAAACGACATAATTCAACAACATAAAATACACAATAAAACAAAACATTACAAATCACGGATCAACCAAACTAACTTCATTATTTGGTTCCTCCACCAGATCCTTGATTTCTTCGTAGTTCATGGGCCGTATCAAACTTTTATGAAAATCTTTCAATGATCTGACGAAAGAAGCGTCCAACTCAATCGGTCCATTAGTACAATACTAACCAAATATCGAGAACATGGTTCTCACGTCGTTGTCGTTCCTAAGTTCATCTGGCTGAAATGCACTTTTCCGGCCGAGTCGATCGATGAATGTCGATAATCAACACTGTTCACCCTCTTTGTGTCTCTGTGCACTCATTCTTCACAAATTCCAATTTGTAAATACCTATCAATCCTTTGAAATTTCCCATTCCATCATCTCACATTCTCTCATTCTCTTCTCTTTTTTCTGCAATGTGCTTCCACCATTGACCTTTCATACAAAAATGTTGTTGTAATATTTTAGGGACTATATGAATGGTCAAAGGTGATGGTGCCACTCTGCAAATTTGCTCTATCTGGTTGGATGTAAGGTTGATTTGTCTGGATGTTAGATTGACCGTCAAAGTCTCATTCACTTTACCCCAGCCTCCTTCCCCCTCCATCTTCTTCCACCACAAGTTTAACATTCGGTGTTTATTAAATTGGACCGTAGATCTCACCATTTAGGACTTGAGATCCTAAAGACAAGGGTGTGAACCCTTGGAATAAGGCTGGACGCCCTCCAGGAGGGCGCAGGGCCCACTTGACAGTCATAAATAACCCTAGGTGACCTCCCTAAAGGGCACCCTCTGGGGGCGCCCTCAGCAGCTTACGAGGGCGCCCTAGTCATGGTTTGGCCCTTTACGATTTGGGCCCAAAATCATGGCCGGATAGGCCCAAGTCAAGGCTACAAATAGTAACATTGAGATCATTCCCAAGGCAAGACCTAAACAGACTCTGAAACCCTAGTTTTCATACATTGTACTCACAGCCAGTACAGTTGGCGCCCACCGTGGGGCTGCGGTAAAACTAACCTATCCACCATCTCCGACGAAAAGGCGGTCGATCCGCGACCTCTGAAAACCATCAGGATGCCGTGAATCCACCGTATTTCTCAGGAGCAACCCTGAAACTTCCGAATCCGCCGCGATTCAACCCTAACCCTCATCAAACGTTAAACCTAACCAGTTCTTTGTTCAGAAACCAGCCCTCTCTCTAACATTTTTGATCCTAACCGCTAATCTTCAACCACCAACCTTAGTCTTCATAACCGACCCAAACAACCATCATCGTCGCCGTCGATGGCGGACCCAGCAGCCTTAGAAGCCCTACAGCAACAAATCCAGCAGCTTCGCGACCACAACGAAGCTCTGCAAGCGACAATGGAGACAATCCAACAACAACAACACGCTGAGGGGAACGGGTCCCAGCAGGACGAGTCGGTAGATCCAGATCCACAACCACTTTCCGCCGAAGTCTGGAACGCGCCGGTCCCAGAAAACTTCAAGCCGCCCTCTCTTTCGTCTTTCGACGGAAAAAGCGATCCAGTGGAGCACGTAACAGCTTTCAACACCCAGATGGCCATCATCGGCGCTACTGACTCCCTCAAATGTAAGCTGCTGGCAGGGACCTTCAAAGACGCCGCCCTCAGGTGGTACATGAACTTGCCTCGTTTCTCAGTCGTCAGTTACCAAGACATGACGCGCAAATTAACACACCAGTTTTTAGCCAGTCGCCACCGCAAGGTGTCATCTACCAGCCTCTTCAACGTCCGCCAAGGGTCAAATGAGACCCTCCGTGAATATCTTGCAAGATATAACGACGCCACAATTAAAGTCGTGAACCCGAACCAAGAGCTGTTTGTGGGAGCTTTCCAAAATGGCCTCCGTGCTGGACAGTTCAACGAATCGCTGGCGCAAAAGCCGGCCGATTCCATGGAGAAAATCATGTCTAGGGCAGAATGTTACATAAAAGGAGAGGAGAGCAATGCCGAAAAGAAAGCAAGGGATTCCAGGGAGCGTGCCCCCAACAGCTATGACCATCGCCACAACTATTATCCACCCAACAACAGAGACAGAGCGCCATACAAGCATCACATCCAAAATAGGCGCGCACCCCTGCCAGAATCCTTCACGGCCCTTGATAAGTGGCAAGAAATGAATAAATCCATGTCTTTTATAAGGCTTTTTAGTTACTTGTTGTGCAAGTTATCTTAGGAAAAGCATGAAATTTATGAATAAATGCCAATTATTCTTTGTATACCTTATTCTTCCCCGTTTGTGTAGGAAAAAGCAAGCCAGGACTTGAAAATAGCAAGAATTCATCAAGAGAAGAATGAAGACTTTCGCCCAGCGATCCCATGGCGAGCAGTTGGCGAAGTCAGACAGGGATTTTTAGGAGTTTTCAAAGTATACGTTCGCCCAACGATTCCTTGGCGAGAAGTTGGCGAAGTCAGGCAGGGATTTTCTGGAACAGGGGAAGTTTGATTTCGCCCAGCGAAATCTTGGTCGCCCAGCGAAATCATCAAGGCGGTTTAATGCTGTAGAAGACGTGGCAAAATGCCATTGGACAGTTTGTATAAATCGCCGAGCGAAAATGATATCGCTGAGCGATATATCATTTATCAGTTTTTATATATAAGCTATCTTTCAGCTTTTAGGTAAAATATTCTATTATTGTTAAGCTTTCATTAAGAACGAATTTTAGTGATAAATTACCAGAGAATAGGGCTAAAAGAAGGGCACTTCAAAGGACAAACAAGGAATCAAGTTTAGATCATTCAAGGGTTTTTGAGAAATCAAAACTAGCATTGATCTTCATCTTTCTTCCAGCTTTTGTATTGTTGACATGAGAATGATCAACTAAACATCCTTTGTTGGGATTAGAGGTAATGAATCAAGCTAGATGTAATCTATTTGATCATGTAAATATTTGATTCTAGAGTTTTATAATATATTGAAAGTTATTCTTGTTATTCAATCTTATTTATGGTTTAATGCTATTGACAAATACATTTAAATCTAGGGTTAGAATGATTTTCTATTAAAACAAGTGTTCTAGACATGGAACTATGTTTTGATAATCACTTAAAACATCAATACTTAATGCTTTTGGATCGTTTAATAGATTGGGAAATCGTCGATTAAACGATACAATCGATCTCACAACTTTATTTGGACACGAATAATGTTGTCGAGTGATGTGTGATAATATCGTTAAAAAGAGATTAAAACTAGAATCCTTTTATCATGATCATTAGAACATTATCGATGCTTGATTTATGACTTTGATACCGACACTTTTATGCCCTATTACTCGTAGCATTTATTTATATTTTGAAAGTCGATTAGGTTTTAGTAAACAAAAGAAACCCTAACTTAAAATGATAATCGATGTTGAATGGTTTAAGATATCACGTAAATCCCTGTGGAGATGATACCTAATATACTCACGTGTAGATAGGAAATTATAATGTGAGGAAAAACCTTTCATCAGCCCTCAACACTCGCCGTGAGCAAATCTGAAGAGATGTGTACCATTCTAGAATCATCCCCGAACCCCCACCACCGAGAGGAAACATAATGGGAAACGACAAGGAAGCCTGGTGTAAGTATCACCGCATTAAAGGACATACCACATATGATTGCATCCACCTGAAGAGAGAGATTGAGAAGTTGATTCAGAATGGCAGGCTAAGATGATACGTGAAGGAAAGCAGAGAAGGAGACAGGCGTCCCCCCGAAGACCCCCAAAGGGAGAAGGATGTGGCGAAGGACGGTGAGCGCCACACCTTGAACACCATATCCGGCGGCTTCGCAGGAGGAGGGGAGTCCAGAACCTCTCGAAAAAGATATGTGAGGCAGGTAATGTTGGTCGATGACCACGCCATAAAGGAGCCAGAGCGCCAAACAGATATCACCTTTTCAGGTGAAGACCGTAGATGAGTGATCCCCCACGATGACGATCCCATGGTCATTACTGTGCAAATTTTCTATTGGGATGTCAAGAGGGTGTTGATTGACCCCGGAAGCTCCGCAGATATCCTTTATTACTCTGCTTTTGAAAAAATGGGATTGGACGAGGACCAACTGCAACCCTTCAAAGGAATACTGGCTGGCTTTACAGGAGAGCAGGTACACGTTCGTGGATACATCACATTGAAGACAACATTCGGCACAGGTAACAGCGCCAAAACCATCAGGATTAGGTATTTAGTAGTCAACTCGCCCTGTTCTTACAACATCATTATAGGCCGCCCGGCCTTCAACGTCCTTGACGCTTATCTTTCCACTAAGTTCCTCATTATGAAATATCCGCTGGACAATGGATGGGTCGGCGCTATCAGAGTAGACCAGAAAGTTGCACGAGAATGTTATCACAACAGTTTGAAGCTGCAGAGAGAGAAGAAAGGAACCAGCAACCCGAAAGCACATCAAGTGAACTTTGTTAGCACAAACCTAGAAGAAGAGTTTCAGCAAGAGCGCATAGGAACAACGAGAGGTCCAAAGGAAAGTTCGATGGACGAAGAGCTGAGCACAACAAAGCCCCTAGGGACAAATCCGAATTTCGCCGCTCATCAGCCGACAAATATGCTTAGCGTTCACCCCGTCGAAGTGTGTCGTCGCCTCGCTCTTTATCCAATCCAGCAAGCAGATGTACTCAAGCCAGACTTACCGAAGGGAACAAGCACGATTCCGGGATTCCACAAGCCTAAGCACGTCCGTGATTCAGCTACAAAGCAGGAAGAAACTCGCAAACAGATATGCTTAGCGTTCACCCCGTCGAAGTGTGTCGTCGCCTCGCTCTTTATCCAATCTAGCAAGCAGATGTACTCAAGCCAGACTTACCGAAGGGAACAAGCACGATTCCGGGATTCCACAAGCCTAAGCACGTCTGTGATTCGGCTACAAAGCAGGAAGAAACTTGCCACAACAATTCAAAGGCGAACTAGAAGGTCAACAAAGCCACTTTAATTTTTATTGTCTTTTATCTTATGTATTGCGACATCTCTGTACAACCTTGAAGAAAAGGAGTAAGGGGCACTCTTTTCCCCCGCAGTAATGGGGGTTTTTAATGAGGCCCCGCTTTTTTATTATTATCATATATATCACTTGTTTATCTTACTTTCATGGTCTGTAGCAGATCACCAACGCCGAATCTTAAATGAGCTCGCCATCTGACTCGTGAACCCCAGCGAGGGTTGCCACCTAATTCCTTAACCCCAAAGAGGGCTCTAAGACGTCGTGAGCTTAAAATGAGATCGCCACCTAATTCCTTAACCCCAAAGAGGGCTCTAAGACGTCGTGAGCCGAAAATGAGATCGCCACCCGAAAATGAGATCACAACCTAATTCCTTAACCCCAAAGAGGGCTCTAAGACGTGGTGAGCCGAAAATGAGATCGCCACCTAATTCCTTAACCCCAAAGAGGGCTCTAAGACGTCGTGAGCCGAAAATGAGATCGCCACCTAATTCCTTAACCCCAAAGAGGGCTCTAAGACGTCGTGAGCCGAAAATGAGATCGCCACCTAATTCCTTAACCCCAAAGAGGGCTCTAAGACGTCGTGAGCCGAAAATGAGATCGCCGCCTAATTCCTTAACCCCAGAGAGGGCTCTAAGACGTCGTGAACCGAAAATGAGATCGCCGCCTAATCCTCAACCCTTTAAAGGGGACCCTAAAGCGTCATGCGCCAAAAGAAACAACCCCACAATTCTCAACATTATTATGAAACAAACACAAGTAATGATCACCCCCAGGAGGGGCTTTCTAAAATGCATAAATTTGAAGATAAAAAGAACAAACGAAAAACTTAAAAGAAAACGATGCATCATTACAAATTCAAGAAGAGTACTGAGTTCAAAGTAAATTAAATTACAACAAACGAAATTATGGTTCGTCCACTAAGGCACCATCTACAATAACTTTAAAAGAATCAAGGGCGGAAAGATCGACGCCAGGGTGCAGAAGGGTGACTTGAGCTTTAGCCTGTTCAAAGCCAAGCATCGAAATTCAGAGCTAGCTCGCCCTTCGCCTCGGAAACCTCAGCCTTAAGTTGATCCTCCCTTTCCGCTCCAGCCACGATATCACTTTGCAGCTTAGCGATAACCCCGTCCTTCCCAGCAAGATCCGCTGCATAGTCAGTTTTCAGATCGGAAATGCGCTTGTCACATTCAAGCTTCACCGCCTCTCTGACTTCCTTCACTTCTCTTTCCCTCGCGTCCGTGGCCTCCTTCACCTCTTTCTCCAACGCCCTCACCGTAGCTTGGAGAGCCTCCTCATTCTGCACCAATTCTTCATACTTCTGATCCACCGCGTCCAAAAGCATTATAGACCGCAAACAATGAACTCCCACATCCCTCGTCATAAAGGGAACAGCACCCTGGTTTCCCGCCTCCGCGTCTTCTGGACTGAAAACCAGCCTCTCCTTGACATAGGCACCATAGTCAAAGCCTTTGTCCCAGAAAGATGGCACTGACCTACTGGTTTTGATGGCGCTAATCGAGGAAGGAGAAGGCGTTTTCTTACCTTTTTTCTCCGCCGCTGCCTTTCCTTTATCATCTTTCCCGGGCGACGCTTTATCATGCGTAGCCGCTGTGAGGGACTCAGCTTGAAACTCAGGCGGATGATCAACCTTTCTCTTCGGTTTGCGGGTAATGAGTCCAGCGGGATCAGTGGCCGCCATCCCCTCAGCAGCCTTTTTGGCCTTCATTTCCTCGAGATATCTCTTCCTCTCCGCCGCAGTCATGGGCGCCATATCCTCTACAGAAAATGAAGCAGAAAAGTTAAGGGGACAAGAAAATAGAAAAGCAAGTATAGGCATAAATAAATAAATTCGACTCACGTAGGTACTCGTCTAAGCTATCAACATCCCCTTCCCTATTCAACAACTCCCGGATGTTCATAGGCAACATTTTATCCAAAAAA
This sequence comes from Medicago ruthenica, assembly GCA_018208015.1. Lineage (NCBI taxonomy): Eukaryota > Viridiplantae > Streptophyta > Magnoliopsida > Fabales > Fabaceae > Medicago > Medicago ruthenica. The sequence goes on from CM031374.1 coordinate 95,469,191, forward strand.
CAGACGACGCCCTGGTCGTATGCATCCAGCTTCTCATAGTCAAATCCCATGATAGACGTCGGAGCACTCGTCCAACATATGGGAAACCTCAGCTTACCATCAACCTACACAGCAGCTGCCTCACATTCCTTTCGTCCCCGGGTCCGGAGGAACGTCTGTCTCCAATTCTTGTAATGAGAGGCGTAGGGCGGAAACAACCTCTTATCGGGATGCGCACTGATGGACACCCAAGATTGCTTATCTACCCCCTTCGTGCCGTAAAACGTGAAGAAGGATCCAACTGAGGGTTGGAAACCCAGCCCCTCGCATAAAATCTCAAAAGCACGTATAAACGCCCAGTTGTTCGGCTGCAGCTGAGAAGGCGCCACATTTAAACAATTGAGTACGTCAACTTCAAAGGGCGTGAAGGGATACTTCACGCCCAGATCCTCAAAAACAGCCGTATACATGTGAAACATCTCACTCTTCACTCCCTTCGACCTTTGTACACACACTTTCTCACCTGGGCGACAATGTTCCAAGACCACGTCCTCCTCAAATCCCGTAGAGGACACGTGCAGTTTGCTCCGAAAAAACGCCACCCGCTGGGGGTCCATGTACACAGACTCTGAACGAAGCACCTCGTCGGCGAAACTCTCTCGCTCTGATCCACTGGAGGATGCCATGTAACAAATTCCTCTCCTACAAAACGGACCTGGGCGAACAGAATGAATAACAGAGTCAGATGAATCCCCACTACTACTCCCTCCTTCACCCTCGTCCGAATCACTCGAAAACTCCGTCAAAAGGGAGTGGCCGTAGTAGGCCTTATCAAACACCACCCAATCAATGGTTCCATATGACCGCTTCGCATGCCTAACACTTTCCCTCCACAACCTACACCTCTCCTCCGAATTAGCTGGGGATAACTCCCTGCCCGCCTCATCGCACTCCCTAATTACCACCATACTACTGATTTAACGTAAAAAAGAACGAGATCGAATAACGTTACCTGGATTTAGACAAGTGAAAGATTGAGAACGAACACGGGCTCCGAACGATCCGTAAACAGCAGGCGCAACGATCCACAAAGACCGTAATAGTTTGAACGATTAGAAACGATTTGGAAGAGAAAGACGGAGGTAAAGGAAGGGGAAAAGATAAAAGAAATCTGAAAGTAGGAGGAAAAGTAGATCTGTTTCAGTTTAAAGTACAAAAGCCTGGGAAAACGCACAGATGACGTCACTTAAGTTGACACGATTTCCGAGAGCCGTTGCGATGCGAACACGTCAGCGAGAGCGAACGGTCTCCTCATATCAGCCGTCGGATCCCACTAAGGCGCGTCCTAAACCGGAACCTTCAAAAGGGATCACGCCCACGTTGGGCTATTTCCGACGCAGCGATCTAATCTACTCAAAGGAGCCGTTTCTACACATAGTTTAATCACTTCGCCTTATCCCAAGACTCGTGCTTGTTGGGCTATGAATACTCTCGTTGGGCTAGCGCCCATTAAGGCACCCAAAACAGAAAAGTGTAGCGCCCATTAAGGCACCCAAAACAGAAACGTGGAGCTAGTACCCATGTTGGGCTAGTCCCCGTGTTGGGCCAGTATCCATGTTGGGCTAGTACCCATGTTGGGCTAAACACCCTCGTTGGGCTAGCACCCATAGTGGGCTAGCACCCATGATTGGGCTAGCATCCGCGACTGGGCTAGTACTCATAAATTTTTTTCATATAGCTTCATGATCAGAAAGCCACACCTGCCGGGCAAAAGGTCATAGGCAAATCCCTCCGTTAACAGTTTAATCACTTCGCCTTGTCCCAAGACTCGTGCTTGTTGGGCTGTGGACCGTAGATCTCACCATTTAGGACTTGAGATCCTAAAGACAAGGATGTGAACCCTTGGAATAAGGCTGGGCGCCCTCCAGGAGGGCGCAGGGCCCACTTGACAGTCATAAATAACCCTAGGTGACCTCCCTAAGGGGCACCCTCTGGGGGCGCCCTCAGCAGCTTACGAGGGCGCCCTAGTCATGGTTTGGCCCTTTACGATTTGGGCCCAAAACCATGGCCGGATAGGCCCAAGTCAAGGCTACAAATAATAACCTTGGGATCCTTCCCAAGGCATGACCTAAACAGACTCTGAAACCCTAGTTTTCATACATTGTACTCACAGCCAGTACATAAATTAACATTACATGTTTAACAATTTTGTGTAATAAGCTTTAATTTTATTGTAAATGTACTATGAAGGTTTTTATATATTAATAAAATGAGAATGTGTATCATGTTTGTCTCTTTACATTTATTTTATTTTTTTGTCATTTTCAGTTATGTCATCTTAATAATATACTTCACTTTTGTTATGAAAATCTGGGCAATACAAGAATTTGGATTATATAATCCGAAAGTTTCTTAAACTTGGTACGGATTATAAAATCCAAACAAAAGGTATTTTTAAAAAAATAGGGCGCCCGAAAAACACAGGGTGAAAAAAATAAGAGTCTTGTTAACGAGTGCCCCCGTGACACTCTTTAAACATTCTAAATTAAATAATTATTCTTTAAAAATGTCAAAGTTTTCAATTTTCAATGTCCTGATTGCACAAATTTTCATAAAAAGTTAGTATTTAAGGTCCTTAACTAGTGCTGGGGGCACTAGTTAACATTTCCTAAAAAATAATAGTCTAAAATAAAATAAAAACATGATTTGGCCAATGTTGCCGATCCAAGTGGTGCCACCCCGTTACCAATCAAAATTAGGGTAGTTTGCTTTTTTATTTTAAGGGTCTTGTTAACGAGTGCCCCCGGGGCACTCTTTAAACATTCCAAAAGAAGAAATTATTCCATAAAAAAGTCAAATATTTCAATTTCCAATGCATTAATTACATAAATTTTCTAAAATAATTACTATTTAAAGGTCTTAAAGAGTGTCCGGAGGCACTTGTTAACATTTCCCTTATTTTAAACCAGGGCATATTGATATATATTTTTTGGTACGGAGTATTAAAAAAAATTCTAAATGTTAAACGAGAATTATGTAAATCATCTTAAAAATAAAAGGAGAATTATGTAAATGTTGTATGACATATGTTATTCTAATTTTTTTTTGAAGAACCATATGTTATTCTAAATGTTAAACGAGAATTATGTAAATCTTTTAATTTAAAAAATAAATCTAGATGTCAAATTCTAATAGAAGAACAGTACCAACTATATGCATATATATGTACTGCACCCAAGTTTTCTTATTTAGGTAGATCATTTTACTTCATTATTTTTATTTATTTTAGAAATATTGGAAGTTTTTTTTAGGAAACATGTAGTTTAGTTTTATGTTTTTTTTCGAGAGGATAAACAATCAAAACATACTTCACTTCACGCGAGTTTAACTCAATTGATAGAAAAAAAACATTGTAATATACAGTGCCGAAAGATAGCAGCTTTTTACGATCAAATCAATGTATAAATTGTTGGAGGATTTGATGGTAAGAGAATGTAATTTAGGCGGTTTGGAGGAGAGAGTTTTTGGTTTTTATGGAAGAGTCCTACACCACGAAAAGTGGCGGCATTTTCTTGAAAATTGTTTAGGGATTGTATCCCAACGAGAAGCAATCTTGCTTTGCGTAAGATAATTGACCCGATGGCTTCAACAAATTGTCCGTAATGTGGAGTAGCAGTGGAGAGCTTGAATCACCTTGTTTGCATTGTGGTGTGGCTTCAGACATTTGGAGTAAAATTATGGGATGGATAGGAATAAATTTTATCACTCCAGAAAATTTGTTCGTACACCTAGAATGTTAGGAGTGGGAAAGCAAGAGGCAAGAAATTGCATACGGGTTTTTGGTTAATTTAACACGCCATAGTTTAGATGATTTGGCGAGCAAGGAACGAACAGATAATCAAAAATTTCCAAAAGGAGAATGATGAATTGGTGTAATTAGACTAAAAAGTGTACCTTGTTTATTTTATGAGTGGAGTTGGGATCCAGGGGATTGTTTAAGGAGGTGATGGAATGGGGAAAGGAAGGCGCTTCTGTGCTGTTTTGGTGTTTAAGTGGGACCTATGAAGCCCGGATACTCCAAAATGGTGCCGTACCCGTGTCGAATACGTATCGGATACCGATACGCCGCGGATACGCCCGGATACGTATCCCAGAAGTATCCGAATGATTTAATTTAAGTTTTATTTAAAAAAATACGGGATACGTGACGGATACGTTCGAGATACGGAGAAATAATTCGGGATACGGCTTGATAGGTAGGATACGGACGGGATACATGTCTTAAAAATACAACATGAGTTTATTTAATTTTTTTTTTGTGAACCATTTGCTGTACTAGTTTTATACTTTTATTATACATGTGAATTCTAAATTATAATATAGGGGTCAAAACATATTTTGATTTAGACAAAACTCTAATTTGTATTTTGATCACAAGTATTATTTTTTGTAAATTGTGATCATTATACTGGCTATGACTTGAAAATGGTGACTATCTTCATACTACTTTGGTATCTTCATAGTGCAAGTTGTTTATATGGTATGTTTTGGTTTAAAGAATTACTATCTTAGTTGGTGAATCGTGATCCATTATAGTTTGACTTGGTGTAATTAGTTTTAAGATTTCATGCTATTTATTTTTTATGTGCGTGTATGTCTAATATATATATTAAAAAAATTGTAAACGTATCTAAGCCGTATCGTATCCTAAATTTGAAATTTTTGACGTATCCGCGTACCCGTATCGTATCGTACCCGTACCCGTATCCGTATCTGGGCTTCATAGAGTGGGACAGTTTAGGCCGGAGCAGCTTGTTGGTCTAGGTGTTGTACGGTGCATGTCTTTCTAGCCACTGTTGTTCCTGGTTTTTTAGGTAATTAGACTGGGTGTTGTGTTTTAGTTTTTTGGTCTTCTTTGACCATTTGTTTGTTCCCTGCGGTTAGGCCAGGCTTATGGAGTGGCGCTACCCTTGTTTTCAATAGGGAGCTTCCTGCTTTTCTTGTGTATCTTGTTTGGGTCTTGTATGTCTTATTACAGACACCTCTTTTAATAGATTTGCTGATTCAAAAAATAAAATAAAAAATATGTAGGTGTCAGGTTCGAACTCAGACACTACACTAAACTACTTGACAAAAAAAAAAAAATCAAAACATAGGATAAACAATCAATTACATTTCTAAATTATCACTCTTTCATTAATTTAATCACTAAACTATTAAAATCCGTTAAAAGGTCTCTAAAATATATTCTCATATAACTATTTAGTCCCTTAGTTGACAAAATTGGTTGTTTCTCATGATAATTTAAGGACTAAACTGAAGTATAGTTTAAGGACGTTTTAATTGTTTTTAATAATTTAGGGATTAAATTAGTGTGGAAGTGATATTTTAGGGATTAAATTGATCGTTTATTTAAAAAAGGGACTTTAAGCTCTCTTCAAATAACATATACTTCCCCTCTATTTTTAAATCAAGCACTGACCTCCCTTACTAAATTTTTCGAATGACAATTATCCCTTCTAAAATAGCACCGTCTATCTTCCGTTAAAGCAAGAAAAAGAAATATGGAGACTATTTTTCCTGAACGAGCGAATGATTTCTAAAGAATTAGGGATGTAGAGAAAATACGACACATTGTTGAAGCATTCTCTTAGAGTGTGTTTGGATGGGGGAATATTTCGAGGTAATGTAATGTTCGAGAGAATTCAAATACTTTGAGGTGAATTCTATTGTTTGGATAATAATTTTAAGAATTTTCAAAATGATGGAAATTTATGAAATATTTTGTTCAAGTTAAATTTAGAGAATTTCAAATGACATCTAAAAGCTAAGAATTTCAAATTTCTTCATTGTTATAATTTTTCAAATTTTGCATTTTGGTCATCAAATTTCCCCAATAAATTTCCAAAAATTTCAAATTGACCCCTGAATTTATTAAAAAATTATAATTTGACCCCCCAAAATTTTTGAAATTTACAAATTGACCCAATAATTTAAATTTTCAAATTTGGCAAAAAAAATTAAAATTTATAAAAGTTGCCCTAAAATACGACAATGAAATTTTTTATTACTTCATCGAAACAAAAGTATTGAAAAATGAAAGTAATTTAATTGAATCATTTGAATTGCCTAGAATTCTAAATTCTTTAAAATTTCCTAACTACCTCTTCCAAACACACTCTTAGTGAATCACCTTTTCCTTTTTTTTCACCTTTATTAAAATGACAACACTTGAATTTACAAGTCCTGCGGAATTAACAGTGACATATTGGTACCATTTTTGACATATCAAAGTTGATTTTTGCATTTTATTTGGCTTATTAAAAGTCATAGTTCAACAAGTTTGCAAGAACCAAGATAGTGTAAAGTCGTTCATCTTGTAAACTTCTTATGAATAGTTGGGTCATTGTTAATAATTTTTTTTAAAACTTGAATCAAGCCTAATAAACAACTAATTTGAGAGGTTCAATCTCATAATTCGATTGTAGGGATCTCATTTAAAGCCATAACACAATTTTGTATGAACTTAGTTTATCGAAATTGACACCAGAGAAATTGAACCTACCTTAAGAGGAACATACTCCATACTCACATGTCAACACCACTATATATGCCAACACAAATGATTTATTATTAATCATTCTTAAAATGATAAAAAGTGGCATATAGGGTAAAAACATTCAAATAATGGTTTAAAACCCTAATTACGTGAGGTATATTAGTGTTGCAATACTGAGCCGAAGATGAAAACATACCAACCAATTTGTTATATTATTTCTTGTCGTGTTCATGAGAGGGGAGGACTTTAGAGATAGTGGGGGGTTCTTCGCAATACAAAACCCCTTTAATTTGGGGGAACCCAAGAATTATAATAGAGGAGGGTTTTGAAGCGTTTTTGTGGACGAGATTTATATAATTTTTTTAAATTCAATCTATATTGTTTTTTTGAGGAAAAATTCAATCCATATTGTTATAATATTTTTAAAATTTAAAATATTTTAATTATAAACATTAATTAATCATTATATTAAAAACAAAATCTTTCAAAAAAATGTAAAGATTTTTCTATTTTTTATTATATTCTCTACGAAAACACTCAAACAATATAGATTTATGGAATCATCATTTTCACATATGAGGCCGAAGACTAAAGATGCTATTTTTTCTATCTCTACTTAGGCTTAGGGAGTCGGTTTCTCATATGAGGCACAAACAAAAAAGACTAAGGATCCGTTTGAATTGACTTATCTTTGAACTTATGAAAATAGCTTATGCAAATAAATACTAGTAAGTATTTATTTATGTTAATTCATTATTTCTCACTAACGAAAATGATATTTTTGTAAGCTATTTTTTTATGGGGTAATAGTCATTTTGGTCCCTGAATGTGTATTGAGTAGCCACAATAGTCCCTAAATGTATCAAAATAATCCATGATTGTGCACTTCGTTAGTCAAAATAGTCACTGACATTAAAATATTTCGTTAATATTGTCATATTAGTCATTCAATATACATACTTATTGTCGTATTAGTCCTTATAAATATTTACTTACTATCAATTCAGTCCCTATATGAAAAGAGTTATTGTGAGTATTGATAGATTATTTTAGCGTCAGAGACTATTTTGATTAACAAAGTGTACAATCATGGACTATTTTGAAATTTTGATACATTGAGAGACCATTGCAACTACTCATTACACATTCAATGACCAAACTATCTATTACCCATTTTTTTATGAACTACCTTGACAAGTTTATGAATAATGTATAAAAGTTTATATATTTGCATAATCACAACAATAAGTCAATCCGAACGGACCTTAAAAACATGATTATTTATCTCTAACATTTATCTCTAACATAAATGTAGCAAAGTTAATTCCTCAATTAAAAACGTGATTACCGTCCATTTGAATACCACAAAACCCGAGTGATTAATCTCCACACTTACGCGCGGAGACACGATATACCACGGTAGAGGTCAATGCAATTTGCCATTTAATTTAATAATTGCATTTAATTTAATGTTAGGGTTTAACTTGAAGGGTTTAGAAACAATTGAAGAAGCAAGAGAACTGAATTGGTTCTCATTTCATTCATTTTCACAACATTCACAATCATGTCACTCTGCCGCCTTCTCCTCCGCTCTCTCCGCCGCCCCTCTACCGTCTCTCCCATCTCCATCACCACCCGCTCCTTCGCATTTGCCTCCGCCGAAGAAGCAGCGGCAGAGCGACGCCGTCGCAAACGCCGTCTTCGCATCGAGCCCCCCTTGAACGCAATCCGTCCTCCTCCTCAACACCAGCCTCGCGACCCCAACGCCCCTCGCCTCCCAGACTCCACATCGTCGCTGGTCGGACCTCGATTGAGTCTTCACAACCGTGTCCAATCCCTAATTCGCGCCGATGACCTAGACGCCGCCTCCGCCGCCGCTCGTCACTCGGTGTTCTCATCAACTCGGCCGACGGTTTTCACGTGCAACGCAATCATCGCTGCTATGTATCGGGCCAAGAGGTATAGCGATGCTATTGCTCTTTTTCACTTTTTCTTCAACCAATCTAACCTTGTTCCCAATATCGTTTCTTACAACAATGTTATCAATACTCACTGCGATGAAGGCCGTGTTGACGTGGCTCTCGAGGTTTATCGCCACATCATCGCGCATGCTCCTTTTGGTCCTTCATCAGTAACTTATCGTCATCTCACCAAAGGTTTGATCAGTGCTGGTCGCATTGATGAAGCTAATGATTTATTGATCGAGATGTTGGCTAAAAATCATGGTGCTGATTCAATGGTTTATAATAACATTATATCAGGTTTTCTTGAACTTGGTAATTTGGTTAAGGCTAATGAGCTTTTTGATGAGCTTAAGGGAAGGTGTAGTGTTTATGATGGTGTTGTGAATGCTACTTATATGGAATGGTTTTTTAAGCAGGGAAGAGATAAGGAGGCTATGGATTCGTATAAGTCTTTGATGGATCGCGAGTTTAGGATGACACCTGCGACTTGTAATGTTTTGTTGGAGGTTTTGCTTAAGCATGATAAGCAAAAAGAGGCTTGGAAATTGTTTGATCAGATGTTGGATAATCACACTCCTCCTAATTTTCAAGCTGTTAATTCCGATACTTTTAATATCATGGTTAATGAGTGCTTTAAGTGTGGTAAGTTTGATGAAGCCCTTGATACTTTTAGGAAGGTTGGTACCAAGATAAATTCTAAGCCTTTTATAATGGATGTTGCCGGGTATCGTAATATTATCTCTAGGTTTTGTGAGATTGGGATGATGTCGGAAGCTGACACATTGTTTGAAGAGTCATGCTCCAAGCATTTGAGTGCGGATGTGCCTACTCATACTGCTATGATAGATGGATATTTGAAAGTGGGTAACATTGATGATGCTTTGAGGATATTTAACAAGATGGTGGATTATGGTTTGAGGGTGACTGCTACCTTCGGCAATAGGGTTTTTGATGAATTGATTAAGAATGGTAAAGTTATCGAGTGTGCTCAGATTTTGAGCAAAATGGGAGGACAAGATCTTAAGCCTGATCCCACTTGCTATGAGGTTGTGATCAAGGGACTGTGTGCTGAAGGCTTGTTGGATAAGAGTCAGGAGTTGTTGGATGAGGTTATGAGGTATGGTGTTGGGGTCACTCCTGCCTTGCGTGAATCTGTGACTGAGATTTTTAAAAATGCTGGGAAAGGTGAGGAGATTGAGAGGCTGCTAGATACGAACCGAATTGGATACAATTCCCGTCCAAGACCTGCATACCGTCCACCACCGGCAAGGTCCCCTTCTCAATTGGATAGAACACATAACCCAACTTATGGGCATGCACAACAGCGCCCACCACTGCCTTCTGCTCAGATGGCTGGAGTGCACAACCCACCTTCTGAGTTTCCATCTCAAATGGCAGCACCTCAGAGATACCAAACACGGTCTTCTCAAGTTGCAGGAACACATAACCAATCTTCTGGGTTTCCGGCTCAAATGGCAGCACAAAATTCCACACCACACTTTGATACTCGAATGGGTGGAACACACAACCCGCCTTCTGAGTTTCCTTCTCAAACGGCAGCACATCAACGATACCAATCACCAACTTCTCAAGTGGCAAGAACACATAACCAACCGTCTGGATTTCTGGCCCAAATGGCAGCACATAATTCCCCACCACACTTTGATACTCGAATGGCTGGAGCAGATAACAACCACTTTCCCTCAGGATATCCACCTCAAATTTCAGGACAGCAACGCCCACCACTGTCTCCTCAAATGACAGGAATTCACCGTCAAACTCCATGGGGAGTATCTCCTCCAATGAATAGGCCTCAAATGCCAGCGACTGGACCTTCTCATTTAACAGGGCAGCCTCACCACCCTCAATACCAACATACTCCTCGTATGCAAAGGGCATCTCCTCAATCAACTGCAAAGCCTTATACACCATATGGGCCTTCATCTCAAATTGAAGGACATCAACCTTATGGCCAACAATCTGGGCCCCAGCAAATGGCAGAGAAACCTTATCCACCGTCAAGATTGACTACTCCAATGTCAGGGCAACACCATCCACTGTCGGGACCATATCCTCCAATGTCAGAGCCATCTCTTCCATTACACGGATCATCGTCCCCAGGAACATCTTCTCATATTACAGGACCATATCACCCATCATCAGGAACCCCTCCTCACTTTGAAGAATCACATCAACAGCAACTAGAAGTCCCTGATCAAGTTGCAGTCTGATCATTGAAGTTTAGGCTAATTCTTAGTGTTGCTGGTTCTCTTCAAACTTGTATAAGAGTTTGCTCTATCATTTTATATTGTTATGTCTTACGATGCTTCTGATGTTCAGAATACTAGGTATTTATGTGTTTGTTTATACAGGAATAATTTTTTATTTATTGGTCAGGGACATGTATTGCATGTATCGATGGCATGCTATTAATTTATTCCTGTAATTCAACCAATTAATTATTAATACAGCACATGTTATTGAATCTTCTGATAAGCTGTTTAAAGAGGTCTAATTTTGCATTGGAATGTAATTGATGCTACATTACCCCTTCTATGGTGGTTGAGTTATTAAATTTTGTTCTCTTTCTTCTGCAATATATATATTTTACTTTCAGCAAACTATCAATTTCCTTTTAATCAATTTATTGTCTTGTTCTTATGATGAGGTTTTACCAATTTGATTGTAGTTCAAATGGGTGATAATGTTTTTCAAGGCTGTTTGGGACAGTTTTACAATTGTTTTGGAACATTTCCTGGTTTGAATTAGCGGATGAACAACTGAACAGCAGATATCTTGCTGGATATATAGCAGTCTGTGGGGTGTGTTTGGTTGGCTCACTATGCTGGAAAAATAGTCAGGGACATTTGACTTCTCTTGGTTTTTAGCACATCAAGGGAATGTGGTGGATTCAAATATAGGAAGACTTGGTAAGTTGCTGAGTCAATTGCTTATTTTGATATAAATAAACTGTTTTAAACCCTGCAACCACTCTACAATGCACATTTTGTGTTCATGTCTGCTTCAATCACACCTTGTGAGTTGTGATAGTCTGACTCTTGCATGCATAATTTTGCTACCACACTTATATTGTGGGTAACCTGGTTTTCTAAAGACACTGTATCAATTCTTAATCTTCTGTTTAGCTTCCTGTTGTGTTTTACACATGCCTATTGGTAACTTCAGTGTGTAATATGTGTGGTTTGTTTTTGTAGACAAGTTTCTTAGCTTTGAATGTATGGCAACCAAAGGTTGTTTGGGGTAGGCAAAAACAGATGGTGGAACAATGTGCTGCTGAATCTTGGACACGCGCTTAAGATTTAACCTAACTTTGTAAGCAACAAATTATGAGGTTGGAGATGTTCTATGTAAGTGTTCATGTTTGCATATAATGTGTTATCTATAAAGGATGATGAGTTGTTGTTACGTATACAAAATTGTACCCAGAAAACTAAAACGTGTTGGCTTGATACTGCAATGGTTGTGAGCCTCTGACATGAATTCATTCAATATTTGTCTAAAAATCAAAATTATTTGCTGCCTAGCATGACTCTATTTTGATCAAGGCTTTCGGCTCAAGAATCACATCTTCTAGTTTGCTAAATTTTCTTTAAAAATAGTACCTGCATTCCTTGGATGTCTTTAATTTTTGTTAATTTGTTATGGCCCACGACCATCTGCCTATTGCAAATTGATTTGCATTCTTAGAATAAGGCTTGGACACTCATGTTAGAATTGTTCTAGCCTTGCTAAGGATTATTTACTTATTAAAGACCAAGTTTCATATTATTGACATGCGTTTTTATTGCAAGGGTCATTCGCAACTGTCATTGCATTGTCATTTTCCAAACAGATAAACAAAGAAGAATGCCTTTTCCCTCTAAGTTTGATATTATTGATGCAACATAATATGTATTTTGTTCTTTCATTATATGATAGTTCTAAATGGCCTCTTTGAAGAATTGATTTTTGAATAAACACAACACCGTTATTTGATTCATGGAACCAATCGCCCCTAGTGATGAAAGACTTTGGTTATTATTGTCTTTTTCTCAATGATAGTAATCATGACCCAGACGTGCAAGGATGCATAAGACACATAAGTTGTTGGATCAGCTTCATGGCCATTGGGTGTGTTCTAATTTGTTGGATCAGTTTCTAGACATTTGTTTTTGATTGATTGATGAGAAGGAAAAGAAAATCTTGTGGCAATATGATTTTCATGGGACTTTGTTATTTGAAATGAATGCTAGCATCTTAAAGGGTGTTTCCTCACCTCTGATTTTGTTACAGGATAGAATTGTCTTAATATTTTCACACATTATCAAAAGAGAGCATCTATCATGGTATTTACTGTGTTTTCATTTGGTTATTATGTCATTTACTAGTTCAAATTTACTAGGTTTGGCATACATATTTTGTTTGACGTCTCTAAGGTACTGGAAGGTATCATCACTATTGGTTCATCCATATAAATGTACTCTCTTCCACAAGCCCATCAAGGATTTACTAAATTAAATAAAGCTTTCAAAGAATTGTAAGAGTCTGCTAGGAGGATTGTATATTTATCATCGAAATCAATCCTTTGCATCTTCACGGCTAGCTTATCATTTTTCTGTTTGCAATTGTTATTGGAATTTGTGTCCTTTTAGTTTTAGATTAATTAAAAAAAGAGAACTTTTGGGGTTGATTTCAGTACTTGCACATGAAATCCACATGATATGTACCATTTTTTAAAAGAAGGCAGTTTCGGTACATGATGCTCCAAACATTGGTCATTCACAAAAATCTGCGAGAAGGATGTCAAAGATTTTTTATTCTGGTTGAGGTTTATATCCCTCCTCTGTATCTGGAATTTTTTAGTCTATTTTTTCTCCATCTTCTAAGGTGTGGTGTTTTCATTTCTATAGCTCATTTTTCATGTGTTTGTTTAGTTTGACTTTGTTAAGTCCAATTCAATGCATTTCATAGTGTTATGTAGATTTGTACTCTGTATTGTTGCTGCTGAGTGTGTTCTACTTAGAACAAAATTAACCAGTGACCATTTTGATCATATGCAGTTTAATTATCATTTTGTGTATGACTTGTGTTGAAACAGTTTTAAGGTTTTTCTGGTTTGTGTTGATTCTGGTGTTTCGAAGAGAGTCTCTGCTCTCTGGACTGATTAGGAAAACTGCTATTGAGGCATCAAACTCCAAAATTGGCACTCCAGGTTGGAATACTTTGTTTTGTTGTCTCTATACTTAAAAGATCTTTGTAGTTTGTATGTTTGTTTATATCACTTTTGGTAATATTTCAAATTGAGATAATAACGTAATCACATAGTAGCACCTTTTTTTTGGAGAGCAAGTAGCACCTTTCTTATTGGCCCTATTTACCTTGATCTCAGTATTGCTTTATTCTGTCATAAGAGTGTTATTGATTCAATTCACCAACTTACTGATTCAATTTAACTAGATAATATTTTGTCTACATGCATGAAATAACATGTATTGGATATCTATTCAATAATTAAATTCTATAATAGCTTTTGCTTAATTTATGAAGAAACTAGTAGTATAGTTTTTAAGGGTTTATTAATACATTCTTAAAAAGGCTAATTTAGAGACAAGAAAGGCATAAAGGGGCCGATAAAGCCAGTTTCCAACTCACCAACAATGGAAAACTGTAACTAGTACTATCGAAGTCCCGTGTCATATTATTTCTCATCTTAAAATATCAATGAAAATTAATTATCTTTTTTTTACTAATACCTTTATTTATTATAATTTATATCTCAATCTATCTAACTAGTATTTAATTAACTATTTTATGAATAATGGTATTTTATTCAATATAGCTTATATTGTCCAAAAAAGAAGTGAATATAGTTTATTTTAGTTTAGTTTTTTTTAATGAAGTATAGTTTATTTTAGGCTTAATAGCTGTTTTGGTCCTCATTTTTATCATCTTTTTCTGGAATTGGTTTCCGATTTTAAAAAGTGTCAGTTTTAGTCCTATCAAATATGATGATATGACATGTTTTAAATGAAGTTTTTCATAATTTTCTTTAAATTTGATTGATGTTTATTTTACCATCATCACATTCACATCATTTAAAATATATCACATCATCAATCTTTTATTTTAAAAATATGATGTAAAGATCAAAAGTGTCCGATTTTTTAAATAAGGAAACCAGATCAGCAAAATGGTGAAAAATAGAGGGACTTAAATTACAATTAAACCTTCAATTCGTGAAATTAGTACACGATGATTTTTCTTTTTAGAAATGTGAAAGTACATTTAAAACGACACAGTAAGTTTCTGCACTTGACCACCACTGGGCTAAAAGGCTTTGCTTTAAACACTTGATTTCTTTTTTCACCTCTACATTTGTATATATGTTTTTTTAAAAAATCAATATTAGTATGATCTATGTTTCTATAAAATCACACGTGTTTGGAAGTACACATCCCTAAGGTGTTTTTTTTTCTTCCGGAAGTATACTTCCAAAATGACTTTGAGGATGAAAAAAGAAGCTTCCATTACTTTTATTGTGCAAAGTTGAAGTAAGTGGAAAGCTCTTTCTTGGGAGTTGAGAAATTCCTATTCCTAACCAAAGAGGAGGAAGAAGAGTCGCACATACACGTTTTCTTATAATCTTTCTCCTTTTAAAAATTATTTAATTACTCTAATATTAATTTTCTTAACTAGTTAATTTTTTGCTGGACCAACAAGGAAACGCAGCTAACAATTATTCCTTCTTTGGCTAACCCCTGAAAAATCCAAAATACAGAAGGGGGAAAAACGTCGAACAAAAAAGCTATTACTAGTATAGTGAACTGAAACAAAGTTAAATATTTTGACAGATACAACAAAGCAATACACAAAATAAGAATCATGACAAACATATCCACAATCCCTAACTAGTAAACCAGTCCGGAAAGTTATTATAAGCTTAAAAGGTAACGGCCATATCAAATTCGAAACTACAAAGTAATTGAAGTTACATAACAACATGTTGTCACTAAAAAAGAGATCAATTAATCTGTAATTTTGACAACACAGCAAAGAAAAATATTACTCCTATGTACAAGGTGGAAATTAAGAAGCAATTGTTCTGTTTTGCCTATTGAGTTCTTTATAGAAGTTGTTAATGAATTCTTCAGCTGCAATGTCCACTTGATGACAATTCCCTTCGTCTTCGAGCGTGAAAGGTGAATCAGTAACCCTCAGTTGTCTTCCAATAGGGCTTTTCCCAAAACCAGGCAATGCCACCAAAGGAGAATTAGCCACAGCCTCTACCTTTTCATTGTTCAACATCATTTCAATAAACACCTTTTGAACAGCAATGTTATTATTCATGATGGAAACATCGTTGTGTCGTTGGCGCCGTGACTTGGAGAAGCGGCGGCTAGAGTGGCGGAGAGGGTTGGCAGGGGTGTTTCTGCAGCTGAATTCGTATTCGCATGGAGGGATGAATGAGTTGTTGTCGGAGCGACATGTGAAGGAGGAATAATAAAGTTGATGGTTGAGCATGAGAGTGTTGATTAATGCTTTTCCAGCAAGTTTCCCATGTTTGAGAATCAAATTGAGGTCTACCATTGTTTTGCTCTTGGCTATGCCTTTTCTTATCATGAACAATAATACACGTACCATGTTCCATAGCTTCTTTGCCACCACACCTTGCCTTGCTTCAATTTCCATTTTCTGAGACTACGATGATGAGTATGTTATGTTGTTTCTTTTGTCTGTGTATAATTAAAATTATAAAATAAACTCTTGGAAGAGGTGCGTGAGGGTGATAATAATTAGAATTTGTTTTGGTGTGTGATGGGGTTTGAGGGGGTTGGAAGCTATTTAAATGGGTGGTATGCAAGCAACATGGTATTTTTTTTTTTTTTGTAGCAATTCAAGCAACACGGTTGTTTTTTAATTGAATAATACTACATCGTTTTGAATTATAACCCAACAAATCCCCTCAATAAAGAGTTCAAATTTCATGATTGATGACACTTTTATTAATAATAATTTCTACTTTTTTAATAATTTTTTTTTAAAAAAATATAACCCAGCAAGGATTAAATTTCCCGTGAGTAGTTGCGCGTGCCAATATTTTCGAGGCGACAAATGCGGGCTAAAAGCTAAAAAAAGGGTAAAAATAACGCAGGAAAGCAACTATGGAAGCATCAACAAACATCACGTTCACAACTAATAAAGACATAAAATAAAAAGTTCTACTTGAAGAGTCTAGACAAAGGTTACGTTTGGCTAAACCAGCCGCCACTTGATTAGCATCTCGGAGGACATGATTCCAAGACAAAGTACTACCTTAACCTTAAGTGTTGAATCCTTTTATAGTCCATATAAAATTATCAACTTTCAGTTTTAGTTTCTATATAAAAAATCATCGACTTTTAGTTACAAAACAATTTTTTAGTAACATTTTTTATGAAAGAACAAGTTTTTTTTTAAAAAATTATGAATGGAAGTTATATTTGTTATTTTATTGTTAGTGAAGAGAGTTACGTAACTTTTTTTTAAGGAAGTTACATAACCTTCTTACCACTCAAATTCTGTTAGTTCTCTTCAAACCGCCTTATCAAAATAAACATAAATTGGATTTATATAATTAAGTGGTTGTGTATATAAGGGAGGAGGAATAAGTGGTTGAAGTTGTTTGTGCATTACAAGGAAGTTGAGTTGCAGTGTAGTAGAAGGTCTTCATGAAAGCTGATATTTAATTACTACTAAATCAATCAATTCAATTGTTAGCATAATTAAATGAAGAGATGATTTGGGTGGCGCTGTGTTCTTGCAGTCAAAGATTAGCATTTGCCGTGGAGACTAAGTTACCAATTAAATGACGCATTTGATCTCAACCGCGTAATATTAATTTACCCACAATTTTCAACACTATGAGATCAACCTTTTTTTTTATAAATAATATCCAATTTTTTTTTTTAAGGAAGCAAGAAATATAAACTTTAGAATTCACTTTAGTGAGCCACGAGTCCTTGAAACAATCCTCATTGCAACTCATTGAAAAAAACAACAATGATATTTCGACATAATTTTGACACTATAAAATACACATAGTTTTATTGTGTTTGAGTTCAGAAGAGAGGGGAAAAATTGATATAAAATTTAAAATATTACAAAATGTGCTCGGGGTAGGGTGTTGTATCTGATGTCAAAGAAAGATTTTTGATGAAAAAATATTCTTTTTGAAAGGAAAAATAAAAATATTGAAGTGTCACATAATTCACGGGTATATTCAAACATAAATGTTCCGGTTATGACCGGTCCAAGAACAAAAAAAAAAAATCAATATAATAAATAGGAAAATGCAAACAATTGTCTTTAGGATCTCATATTCTCTTGAGCCGGGAAAAATTTGTTTTTTTTAATAAACCTTATGTTATTATTTGTATTTATTGTGTCATGCTAACAAATGTCTTTAGGATATTTTTACTTATCTTTCAGTCGAACTCCAAATTATCAATAACACTTTCCTTGAGAACCAGAAGCTTAAAAAATGTAGAAACTTTGCATTGAGAACAACAAATTTTTAACATTCAAAAAAATTGAATATACATTTTTTTCACCGTTTTTCAGGAGAATATTTCAATTTTAGTTTTCTTAACAAATATTCTAAGAACACTCTTTAACATTTTTTTCTTTCCTTATTTATTTTAGAAAGAATGTTTCTTTTCCAACATGCCGTTTTTCAAAACCCTACAATTTATCCGGATTTAACGTGTAGAAAATGCATGTTCAGATTTTAAAATATGAGTTTTGAGAAACATAGAAGTTGGAAAAGAAATTACCATTTTAGAAAGCATCATTCTAACGTTTGTTTATGTCTCTAAACATGTTGGTCCGGTCATGTGCTATTGTCTATACTGAATTACTGATCTCATTCCTCAAAGGACAAGAGATCCATAATCATCTTGCAATCCCTTTCACCAAAATTGTAAGAGGGACATGATGGCTCCAACTAGAAAAATTAATAATACCATTGTCCGAGAAAACTAGAAGTTCTTGCTTGTCATGTGTTTGTTAGTTGTGCACCACTGCATTTTGATAAATCTTAGAAAAAAACACAGTCACGCCAATCCTTCTCCACAGGTTGTATATGGTACCATGTGTCATTATCTCACGGTTGCAAAGCATTCCAAATGGAACACCTATAATAATTCCCAGCAATCATGAGACATGAATCATAAATAGCAGCGACTACTTTTAAAACCTGGCATTCTCGTACGTTATCGTGCGGATGCCTGAGTCATCAAACATCAACCTTGTCCACGTATCTATCTAAATCCAAAGTAATTTGATTAAAAAAATTGGAAAAATGAATAGCTATTATTAAAGTTGTGAAACATGTAATCAGAAAAATTAAAGGGAATGATTTTACAATCATCCCATATTAATGTCAAACTCTTATCGGCTAGTAGGGATGGGAATAGGTTAGGCCGGCCTACAGGGGCCTACGACAGGCCAGACCATGCTAGACTTTTTTCTTAAATAAAAAAGGTCTATGCTTTTTTAGAAGCCTATTTAGCTTAAAAGGCCAGACCACAAACCATTCAAAAAACCTCTTAAACTTATTAAGCCGGCCTATTTAAGTAAATATGATTAATATTATTTATTATTATAATATATTTTGTACTTTGAATTAAAATATAAATTCGTTAGTAATTTAAGTTTATTAGTATACATTAATTTTTCGCATATACAAATGTATTATTATAAACTAGAATTGAAATATGATGCAATATATAGTTAAATTCCCTAAAAACTCATGTTGATTACTAAAAGAGAGTTTAATCTAATTGATCTATTAGTTCGCTAGTCTGTTTAAACTTAGATCACATTGCTTACTTAAAGATGTTCATATGATATTTAAACAGGCTAGCAGACCTTATCAGGCTTTCAGAAGGCCAGACTCAGACCTTAAAAAAAGTAAGTCTATGACAGGTCGCAGACCAGGCTTAGGCCTTAACAAATTTGGCAGGTCAGGCTTAGGCCTTGCAAAGCCTAGCTCGGCCTAGCCTATTTCCACCCCTATCAGCTAGTAACATTTTATAGGTTATTTCAAATGATTTATAAACAACAACTAACCATGAGTTATGCTAACAAGTAATAAGTGTTTTCAGAACGTTGTTTAAGAATTCATAAAAAAAAAATTGTGTCTTAAAAATATAAATAAAACACATATAAAAGTAATAAATACACAACTATGTAAGCAAAAGTTATTACTTTTAATTACTTCAACAAAACCCCAATTGTTAGCATTTTCTTTGACTAAAATAAACTTATTCTATAAAAAATATTTTTGATTACTTAAACATAACGACAATTGTTAGCATTTTCTTTGACTAAAATAAACTTATTCTATAAAAAAACTAACATATTCATATTTTTAAAAATAATTAATTACATAAATATTTTTCAAAAAAAATTGTTAATTTTTTTTTTGAAAATAATAATGAATTGGTTTATTGGGAAAAAATGTAAATTAAACAATAAGTTAAAAATTATTGAATTTTGCATATATTTTTAATTATTTTGAAATATTTCAGTTATTTTTTGTGATAATTCATTCATGAGGGAGTATACATTATTAGAAGAAAAAAAATAAATTTTCGACATAATATAGAGGCTAGAGTTAATGCGTTTCACAAAAAAAAAAGAGCTAACGTATGATATTATTATTGTGATTAAGTTTAAGGACGAACATATTGGTATTTGGTCCTCCTCTCTTCCTCTTATCGATTCTACTGTTAGTTTGTTTTAGTTGTGTTTGCTTCTTTACAAGATCCAGATGTCCATCAAAAACAAATTTTGGAGACAACTTTGTGGAGTATTTGGAAGCACCGAAATAATAAGATTTGGAACAATACCGTTGAATATGTTTCGATGATTTGTGAACGGACGAACACTCCTTTCAATAGTTGGGTCAAGTCCAACTTATGAGGGGACCACTGTTCCTACTCATACCCATCACACTGAGACGGTTGTATAGTGCAAACCAGGTGCAAGTCGTTATAAATGTAATGTGGATGTCTCTTTTTATCATGCGCTAAACAAAGTTGGCTTTGGTATGTGTATTTGGGATGATGAAAGTCGTTCTGTGCTGGCTAAAACAGGGTAGTTACCACTGTTACTTGATGTTGGTTTGAGAGAGGCACTCAGACTGTTATCTGCTCTTCAATGGATACATGACCTTCAGCTGGCCAATGTGGATTTTGAGATGGACTCAAAGGTGGTTGTAGACCGTATCTATGGTCGTCATTCGTCGTCTCAGATTTTGCTTGAATTATTAATGATTCTCGACATCTACTTTATTCTGATTTAACAACCTCTAATGTTAAGTTTATTATGAGACAAACTAATAAAGTTGTTCATAGTTTAGTTAGGGCAACTCTATGTCGTGCTAATTTCTGTAATTTCATCCGAATTTCATCTTGTATCTCTACTATTATTTTAAATCAAATGCATTAAGATTTCTGTTGTTAAAAAAAAGTTTAATGACGAAATAAAGACAAACTCAGTGTTTTTATATCTAATTATCTTCATTAATACCTTTTGAAAAATTTGTCCTTATAGTTCATTGTTTTCTTCTTGGGTCTAATTTGGATTATCTTTTCTATGTCAAATCATCTATTTTCCACTTATTGTTATGAATAATAATAATTTAGTGGATGTCCATCCTTAGTCTTCCATCTTCCTATAACTCCTATTAGTGAATGGATGGATAGTGGTCCTTAATTACTTTTGATCATTCATTTGCTCATTTTGTGTCCTATAAATTGGACTCATATTTTAGTGTAATGATACACTTATGAAGTAATGCAATATACTTTCATATTCTCTCTTTATCCATTTCTCTCTATTCTTCTATGTTTCACAATATGCGGCAACACTTTAGATTAATTTCATAACACGTTATCAGCACGATAGTCTATCAAAATGATGGTTTAATTACCTTAGAGATTATATTGCTATAAAATTCATTCTTCTCATCATCTTTTCATTAATCTAATTCACGATCAACATAATCATGTTTTCAGGTTCTTTCTCATTGTTTTTGTTTTTGGCTTTGTTTGATTGAATTAGATATATTGTGTATAAGATTTGCATTTGTTACAATGAAAAGTGATGGAGAAGTTAAAGAAGCAAAACAAGAACTTATAGAAAAACTTATCATTGAAATTTTATTATCGGTTGTCCATGCTATAAACTTATGTTTGCTTCTGATATAGTCACAGTAAGTCCCTACCAACTATCTCTTGTTGCTATTTGTTTTAATTAAGTTTATGGAAATATTGCTTTCTTGGTTTCTTACCGTCTATTGTTTATTTTCCAATTTTGAATTGACTTAGATTTGAGCAACACTTTTTGTCTTCTTGGATATGGATATTAGTGCTACTTTCCAAATTGTGGTGTTTTTTTCTTGTGAAACTAATTTTGAGAAAAATATTACATTAGATGTTATTCTGATGATCGATAATTGTATCTAAAGATGACATATGTTTCTTTTTCATGTTGGAGTTTTTACACATTAGGAGCTGTTACTATTACCATCATGAGTAGCGTATTAAAATATCCATAATTGTTCACGTGATATACTTGTATCCGTTTCTTTCTTTTACGAGCATAATCAGATCATTTGATGTACGGATCATTGCATCATATACATGACTATATTTCCTAAGTGTAAAGAAAAGAAGAACTAAAGTTTAATATTGAAGCATCCCTGAAGGATTGCTCAAACAATGAAGATCTTTTATGATATAGTTCTTGTAATATTAAAGCATCCCTGAAGGATTGCCCAAAAATACATTTGTTTTTCATTGTTTATGAAGATTTAAAATATAGTTCTAGAAGAACTAATAATTTAACGTTAAGCATTCGTGAAAGATTGCAAAATAAAAATATTGTGATTTTCCTTTGTCATTGTCGATAGAGGTTTATGGTTGAGTTCTCAAAGAACTAGATCTTTGTTCACAATTGATCATTATATACGATCTATT
This sequence comes from Medicago ruthenica, assembly GCA_018208015.1. Classification (NCBI taxonomy): domain Eukaryota; kingdom Viridiplantae; phylum Streptophyta; class Magnoliopsida; order Fabales; family Fabaceae; genus Medicago; species Medicago ruthenica. The sequence goes on from CM031374.1 coordinate 95,491,717, forward strand.
GAATCTTAGTATAAATTGGACGAAATAAAATTAAAGAAAGCAAAATTGCCTCTTGAATCAGCTCCTGAAGTAGCGAAATCAAGAAAATAATATCACGAATTGATATAGTAGAGATTCTCATTGAAATGATACATGTGAATAGGATAAAAGTTTATTATTTATGACTTATGATGATGATCTTTACTACTAATGAGTTATCACAAAACATATAAATTAGAGGTATTGTCATCTATGTCATCTCTTTGCATATTCGACACTTATAATTTGTGCTCCACATAATTTCTTTTCTAATGAAATAGTAAGTATTATGTGTGTTTGTTCTTTTCTGTTTTTGCTTTTTCTAATCTTTATCTTTGTAACAAAAAAAAAAATTGGAATTTTTTTTAGTTGACATAATAACTATAAATGAAATTTGAATTATTGATTCCTTCTAAAAAGTATGACTATACTATTTTAATGTCTTAAGCAAGCTCTTAGAACTTGACCTCAATAAGGAGAATAATAATTTTATGAATATTTTGTTGGATATTGTTTGTAAATGAATGATTTCTTATGTAGAAGACTATAAACAATTGGATGAGTGATACAAAGAAACTAATTTTATTATTATATCTGGCATTGCAAAAATTATTAAAGGCTCCAGAAGAGCCGATATATTGTTATATGGAGGAATATAATTACACATTGAGAATGCATTATATTCATCTAGATCTCATAGAAATTTATTAAAGAATATTCTTCTAAATGGATATCATGTTGAAATAAGAAATAAAGGAGATGTTGAATATCTCTATATTACGAGACATGTTTTGGATAGAAATAAGTGTAGATAAAAAATTACATGTCTTTTCATATGGATTGACTACACTTATATTAGTGCAATTGAAACACGTATTATTGTAAAATTGAAATTTACATATCATATTAAATTTATTGTTGGCAAGACCGGTTGGGTTATCCCGGATCTATTATGATGCAAAAATAGTTAAAAATTTATATGGACATGTATTGAAGAACCAGAAGATTCTTCAAACCATTAATGTTTGTGTGTTATTACTTTCCAAAGTAAGTTGACAATCTGACAAAATAAGTCTCTTATATATATTAGGTGATATTTGTGGATGAATACACCCATGATGTGAATCATTTTGATACCTTATAACTTGATTTAATACATCGACTAAATGATCACATATATGTTTATTGTCAACTCACAACCAGAAGTTTGTGAGATTGTTTTCTCAACAAATTTGACTAAGAGCTCAATTTTTTGGAGTTTTTAGTAAGCATTTAATAAGTATCATTTCTCAATTTAAATTGATATTGAACATTGTGTAGTATATGTTCATAAAAAAATGGTCTTGAAGGTCCATTCTTTAGACGTCTAAAGTTAATTGTATGAATGATACTTATGAGAACATGACTTCTAAATTCTACTTTGGGAACATGTAATCTTGTATGTTGAGATATTGATTCGCATCAAGCCAACACATTATTATGTGTAAGTCCTCCCCTTAATTTATAATTTATTTTAGGTTAACAACCAAATATTGTTCATCTGAGTGAATTTTTGGATGTGTTGTGTGTATCACAATTGCTCCAAAATAATGTACTAAGATAAATATTGAAATAATATTGGGAAAGTATATTTGATATGAATCTCCCTACTATTATAAATTGTATTGAGTCAACTTCAGTAGGCCGATTATCGATTGATGGATTAGTTTTCCCAATATTAGAGGGAGAGAATAAGCAGCTGATAATGTGAACCCGAAGTTCAATTGAATGAAAATGTGAACCCGAAGTTCAATTGAATTATTTGAAAGGAAATATTATTATCTCATCTTGATCCTCAAAATATCATTCATTTGCAAATTTAAACAAATAAAATAGCAGCTGCTTCCAAATGAAATAGATGTCCCTGTAGGATAATCTAATATTGCAAATGAGTCTCAATCATGCATCAAGCATGGTAAACCAATCGGTTCCAAATATAAAAATCCTCAAATAAGAAAAGGAGCCAAAATGAAAGATAACTCAAATGAGGATATAGAAACTCTAAAAGAGTCGTCTAACATAATGAATCTTTCAGTTCCAGAAGAACTTATCAGGTACCTGAAATTTATGAAATATCGATAAATTATGTCATGAATGAAAGATCTCAATGAAATGAGATGGAACCGAAATGGAGTCAACATTGACGTGCTTTTGCATATAATATAGCGCTATATGTGATAACTAAATAATGAGGATCATGGGTTAAAGTCTATTAAAGAATATAGGTAAAGAAAATATCTACAATTGGAAAGAGACAATTTCAGCGAAATCAAACTCAGAATTTTTTGTGGACATGTAATCCGCACACTTGAAGTTGTGAAGTTAACTGGATATATATATATATATATATATATATATATATATATTGATATGTTCACCGGAAGTGAATTGATAATGTCTCCCGTTTATTTTTTTAGAGACATATATATTTTTTAAGAGACATATTCATCTGAAGTGAATTCAAGATCTTTTTTCATACTTGATTAAGTTCAGTAGCACATGAAAGGCTCAAATTATATGAAAGCTGTGTTATGATTTATTTGCATGGATCACTTGATAGTGATGATTATATGAAACTCCCTTAAAGATTTCATTTGCATAAGACATATTGTATCAAAACTATTGAAAAGATGACATCATTTGTCCATTTTAAGGATTTGGAAATGAAATTGTTATAATTGAATTTATGATAATGGTATAAATATTATTAGAACTCCTGAAGAGATTCTAAAATCGATTGGTTGTAGAAAGATTTGATATGGTATAAATATTATATATAAGATATATTAAAATAATTTGATATGGACAAATCTAGTTGATTGTGTACTAGAATGATTGTGATATCACTTGAAGTTAGTATATATCATGTCCTCAAGAAAATGGTGAACTTGAATTGGTCCTGAAGTACCATGTCTTAGTTCAAACAAGGAAATTAACATATTTTTGTTAATTTTGACTAAACCATATTTTGTTAATTATATGTGTTGTGATATTTTGTTTTTGTCAATATTAGTAAGTACAAATATCGAAACAAAGTCAAGCATACATTTTGTATCTTAGAGAAACAACATAATCAAGAAAGTGGAGAATGATCTTTTATTCAGGATGATGACTTTACAAATACAAGAAACTTGTGGATTTCTTAAAGGTGCTCTTGCAACAACTCAATATGAAGAAACTTCTCAAGCACTGCTAATATGAAGAAGACTATGAAGATAAATCAGGTCTTTCAACAAAGTCGCTGCAAGTAAAACTTGCGAGTGACTAGAACAAATATTATTTGATTTTCTTCCTCTCATATATGATTGTCTTTATGAGGGGGAGACATAAATGTGTTATGCACTCTTTTTCCCTTAACGATGGTTTTATCCCATTGGGTTTTCCAGGTAAGGTTTTTAACGAGGCAAATTATCACACATAAAAGGGATATTGTACTCTTTTTCCTTCACTAGAATTTTTTTCCCACTGGGTTTTTCTCTAGTAAGGTTTTAATGAGACATATCCTGATGGACATCCAAGGGGGAGTGTTATGAATAATAATAATTTAGTGGATGTCCATCCTTAGTCTTCCATCTTCCTATAACTCCTATTAGTGAATGGATGGATAGTGGTCCTTAATTACTTTTGATCATTCATTTGCTCATTTTGTGTCCTATAAATTGGACTCATATTTTAGTGTAATGATACACTTATGAAGTAATGCAATATACTTTCATATTCTCTCTTTATCCATTTCTCTCTATTCTTCTATGTTTCACAATATGTGGCAACACTTTAGATTAATTTCATAACACTTATGTTGTTGTCAGAATTATTTGAAGACAAGTGGCATATATTGAAAGCAGGGTCATTCCTATGAAATAGGAGGCCCGTCTCGCATAATGAAAATAGACCCCAATAAAATAAAAATGTACTTTTTTTAAGAGCAATCTTCTATTTAAATTGAAAATAACATCCGCAAGCATAAAAAATGTTTATCATTGTAATTAAAACAAAAAAGATTTATATTCTAATCAATACTATAAAAATATAACTTCAAACGATTATCTTATTATCAACCCTTCTAGGTTGATGAAAGTTGTTAAGACAAGTATAGGCAAAAAAAGTTTATAATGATTTTTTTTCTAAGGGAATAATTACAAGAAGTTTTCTAATAAAAGTAAGACAAAAAAAATTATATTGTGTTTTTATTTGTAAATGTATAATCCAATAGGTTGGAGGTAGAAACACAACCTCAAATCAATAATAAATTAGGCCCAAATCAAAACTCTCTCATGCTGGAAAAAAAAAATAAAAAACTGAGAAAATGGGAATTTTGAGAGTTGAAAACCCAGGGCCCTAGGATTAACAAACGAAGCCTTCTACCACTAGACCACACATTACTATCTAAAATACATTTTGCGTTATTAATATATATTAATTCTTTATATGTATTCTATGTAAAAAAAATATTTTGGGCCCCAAAATTTTGGAGGCGCAGCTCGGTAGAACGGTTTGCACTCCTAACGGCCGGCCCTGATTGAAAGTCATAAATAACGGATGCACCAAGTGTTTGACAATTAGCATAATTGTTCTAAGTTATTAGATTTGATTAGTATAGTACTTGGCAAGTGACTAGCACGGTGTAGTTTAATTTTATCTAAGTATATTACTTGTATTATTATCAGGATGAGATTTGCACTTCTTGCATTTTCTGTATTCGTGCAAAAATTTAGCGTAGTTTTGTCTTTGCAATATACCAACAAGTCCACAACGACATACATACACGCACCATTCTCTTGATAAATCTTTGTATTTGCTGAAAAATTTAGGCTCAATTTACTGTTTTTTTTTGTTGAAATCTTTCATGTTTAACTTTTTCTTTCACGAGGCAACCACCTACGCGGGAGACCATGGAGTACTTGTACAACCAATATTGTTGTAAATATGTGTTTGGAAACACCGTTCGGAGAATTAACCACAACCTCCACTTTTTCATTGTCGTTGGTGCGACTTGAAGAAGTGGCGGCTAGAGTGGTGGAGAGAATCGTGCTGCAGCTGAATTCATATTCACAATGAGATAAAGTTGTTGTGAGAGTTTATTGGGTCGGGGTGACATGAGAGTGTTGATTAAGGCTATCCCGAAAATAATACACTTGCCATGTTAATAGTAGCAAGACTAAAAAGTTTGCATCTCTAATTTCTCAAAACACTTGTAAAGCCAAGCCAACAGCAGAGAAGAGTTTTGTACCCCACCACACAATAAATCAAATGGCTGAAAACTTGGGAGTTGGGAAGAACATATCTTTTAAACACAAAAGCACGACAAAAGCACGACAAACAGGGCCGCTTCTACCGTACATGAGTTGAAGAAGTCGCCTACGGTACATTAACACATTTTTTGACAAAGAGATATGGTGACTCATTTTAATTTGTTCATCTAGTAATAATAGTCATCAGATGAGTGAATATCCACAAATGTTATGATACACTGTCACCACATTACACATATCTTCTTTCTCTCTCCCTCCAAGTTTCTCAGTTTTTTGCCAAAACAACAAACCTCGTTTCCATCATCTGCCAACATTATCAATTGAATAAAATTAAACATCATTGTGTTTGGAAATTTCATAAGATGGGTTTATCCATATTAATTTTAGAGTTATATTCAATTGAATTTTTTTTAATTTAATTTTTTCTTATTCTGACTCTGGAAATTTCTTTAAACATTTCAATTGAATTTTTAAATCCATTCTACTCTTGAAGGAACTATTTTCATATAATTGGTTTCCTGGCATGAACTCCTGGTGTACAAAATAGAAACCCTTCCATGTTCTCTTCATCCAGTAATAGTGAAAAAGTTACGATTTTTGGCTAGAAATAAAAAAACCAGAGAATTTTTGGAAAAAATAATGCAGTAATTGATGTAAGAAGTGGTTATGTTAAGAACAATGCTTGGAAAATGTTTTGGGGTGGCGACGAAGAGGACAAAGGATTTGAGAGAAGACTTTTTTAGAGACACTAACATGGTTAAATTTAAAAACCCCACACATGAATCCTCACAACCAAATTCTTGCACAGAAACAACCTTTGATTGATTTAAGGAAACCCCCATTTGTTTTTCCCCTGAATTTTGAAAGAAGGTTATTGTGTTGGTGATTCTGATTGCGTTGATGGGGTTTAGAGGGACTATTAGCATGTTGCTGGTGGAAGAAGAAGAAGAAGAAGAAGAAGGAGGAGGAGGAGGAGGAGGAGGAGGAGGAGGAGGAGGAGGAGAAGGAGCAGAAGAAGAAGAAGAAGAAGGAGGAGGAGCAGAAGAAGAAGAAGAAGAAGAAGAAGAAGAAGAAGAAGAAGCAGGGTTGGTTGGGTATCTATGTCTCTCTTTTAGAGAGAGAAATTAGAGAGAGAGTGGACATTGTAATGGTGAAGAAAAAAAGGCAAAGTAGACAGAGAACCTAGAAGGTGAACAAAATGGAAACAAATAATACGGTGTAGGATATCCATGATAATTCACTATAGACCTTTATGATCTAGTAAAAAAATCACTTGCGCACAGTGCGAGACATGAAAGGCTTGCACACGGTAGAAGCCGCCGACAAACAATAATGCTATACTGTACGATAAGTTTTACCCACGAAAACTCACGAATTCCCACTTGTCCAAATTTTAAAGAATAAAAAACTGGTTTAGTATTTGTAAAGAAAGAAAAAATTGAGTTAGTTGTTGTTTGACGGAAATCATAGGGGTAGTGGCAATGAAATGGTTATCAAATATAATGTGAATACACAGATCTTATGCATTGAAAATAAGCTGATAGATATTTGGCAAGTGTACCAAATTCAATCGAAGTAATAATAAAATTCGTATCCACGAGGACCGTTGTTAATTTCAACTAAGCATTATTGTTACAATTAGGATGTACTAAATTCAGGGTTGCCCTAGGCAGTTGAATTGGGTTTGTAAAATAAATTGATTAAAAAGCAATAACGATTGGTTTTAAGAATTTAGAGAGAAAAATGGCTAAGACTTTCGACTCCTCTGAAGTTCTCCTATGGTAATTTGCACTCCTAATTCAATCAATGTCTATCTAGTTCAACGACAGATTAACATATTAATTCTACCCAATCTCTTGACCTAGAATTCTCCCCGCAAGTGACAACACCTTAATCTCTTAAGCGAGTTCGAAACCGTTGGAGGTTTTAACAGTCCGTTAATCCCTATGTCATAACCTAATAATTGTCTATCTCTAGCTTAATTACTTAGGTTAAACTTCTTACCTAGATTCGAGTCAAAAGCCAGGGTTAGTGGTCATTCAATCTCTACGATCAATTTGCATATTCATAAAGCTAGGGCTAGTAGTCGATGACGAACATACAAAAAGCATTAAACACAAAGTAATATGAATAAAAACTAGACTTTCATTGATATTCAAGGGAGTTCAACAAATTAGGGTTCCCATAGGATTACATCAAATTCATCTAAGTCTCAACCACAAAGAGATTAGTTACTCATAGCTAAAGTACAAGATAACTAACAAGAATTAAAGGATTCATACATGTATTGATAACTGGCTGTGAGTTTCCAAAGCTGCAGCTCCAAAATATGCCTTTAGGTCTCCAAAATCGTGAACCCTTAATTCAGAAAACGCAGGTTTCTTAAATAAGCCTGTGAAAATCGGGGGCCGATTTTTGTCGAAACATCAGTGGCGATTTAGCAGCAAAATCGGCTCCCGATTTGTAAAAATCGGTGGCCGAATTCTAAATCTTCACAACTCAATTTTCTGTCCTTTTTGTGGCTTGCAGCTCCATGAATTACAATGAATAACTTTAAAATTACATGAAAAATGCCTACTAAAAGAGTAATGACAGAATGTCATCATAAGCAATTAAGTCTTCGTCAGTTTTCGTCGCCTACCATCCTGTACCATTAAGCATTATCCTTTTTTCAATAGAACCAATAAGCAAACACATTCCCAAACTTTTGGTATTCAACAACGGAAATGACATGTAGTTCATGGTAAATCAAACCATGCTCTGATACCATGTTTAATATAGAATCAACGACAACAAAATCACAAAGGGGGGTAGGGCTTCATTAGAATGAGAACAATTTATTGAATACAAAATGTACTCTAAGAATATATAGTGAAATATAAATAGACTAAACTATTGTTAGCCTGATTACAACCAAAGGCCCATTACATACCGTATAATTGACTACATGTGAAATATGTAAACTCGAAGTATGCGGACTCCACCCCGAATAAAAGCAACAGCCATTTCACAACCATCAATTGAGTAAACAACACATGTGAGGGTTCTAATACACTTGGAAGATCAAAAGGATCAAAATGAATCCATTTTGACATATCGAAACTAGACTTGTATGTCTTTTGTACATTAGCATTCGTTCCAACTAGAGGTCTTTCAAGATTCTTGAAATAATGATAGGATACTTAACATAAGGAGCTATGATGGATTATAATTAGGGATTGTTGGTTTTTTAGAGTAACACCATATATTTAGTTTTAGAATAAACTAGGATGGAGTAAGTTTAGGAGATTAGTTTAATTTTGTTTTATTCTTTTATCTTTTAGTAGGAAATTATTTAGGAATTCTAGTATAACTATCATTGTTATTTTATAGTTGTTATAGTTATCTCATTATGAGTATGCATCAGCTTATATAAGCTTTGTGCCACTCATGATTAGAATCAATGAAGAATAATCAAGTTTTCATTTCTAAATTCTCTTTATTCTCTCTTTATTCTTATAATATCTATTTTCTGGTTGAATGATTCGTGCAAGTGAAACCTCGTGCATAAAATTATGACAAACATAAATCATAAGCAAAATCATTACAATATGTAGAAGGCTAGATAAGCACATGGGTCCTTCTGATATATTTACTCAAGTTGGTCTCAGAAGGAGTGCAAACTTGCACAAGGATTAACAGTCCAAGACTGGAAACGCCATCGGTGTGATGGAACAGTCCAACTTGCATAAAATTGTTTTAAAAATTTGAACAGATTAACACAATATAGGTAAAATAAGGTTTCACAGATCGTAGTGTCATTCAATTGGAATCGGTTATAAATATGGTTAAGATAACGATGAATGTAAATAATAATGTATAAAGAATATATTGAAATTGAAGGGGGAAAAGATCAAGTCAGAATCAAGTGCATACCTTTAACTATCACAACAAGTATCACTGAACCACCATGAGTTGGATCAAAGGCTACCCCTCAAAGTGTTAAAAGGATAAATCCTACAAATGCATAGGAAAAATAGACAATACTCCTCAAATTAAAAAATCAAATCAAAATGAAAATAATATTGAATATGAAATGAGGTTACCCTCTCAAAAAAATTGAAAAGAGGATACTACCTTCATCAAAAAGAACACAAATCATGTCATCTTCCTTGTTCTTGGTTTTAATCAAAAAAATCATAGTCATTTGAGGAAAAAAAACTTGATATGATAGTCCTTGAATCGATTTTTGTTGCATCGCTTGTAGATCTAATAGAGGCAAAATAATACAAAAATTTAATAGGAGAAAAAAAATCAACACAAATTTAATTAATAAATTACAAAATCAAATGAATAACATATTGCTCGAGTACAATAAATTGTACTTGATAAACCCCTGCCTAATACATCATTGTTATAAATTCAATCATTCAGGTATACACGGTGTGCACATTTCAAAACAAATTATGTGTGAGTGAACATATCTTACATAAGTAATAGTGATAAATAAAAAGATTTATAATGAAAGATCACTTTACCAATTCTCTGCAAATGCAAGATAATAAAGGCATAGAGAGATGGAATTTGAGAGAAACGGCGCTGCTAGCTCAATGGAATTGTGAAGTGAGCACAACCCAACTTTTACGATGGAATTGTGGGCTTTTGCAAGTGCCAACCGAGTCTATAATTTGGCGAATGAAATGACGATAAAAACTGAACCAAACTGTTTGTTAAATTTAAAATAACTGAACCGAACTGTTTGTATTTCGAACTGAACCGAACTGTTCCAAACTGAACTGAACTATTCCGAACCAAACCGAACTGTTATTATTGGTACTGTTGAAAAGAATATAAAAAAAACAAACAAAATCGAATTTTAGTTACTGAACCGAACTGTTTCAAATCGAACCGAACTGTTTCAGTTCAAGTTTCAGAATTGTTAGTAATGGTTCAGTTTTTTTTTTGTTCGGTTCAGTTCAACAGTTCGTTTTTTTTTTTTAGTTTTTTTGCCCACCCTCTAATAACGGATCACACACCATCAACTCTCTACTCAGAGTCGTCTCAATCACTAGGCCAATAAAGCCCTTGCTTTAGCAACATTTTTATTTTACAATTGCAGTTTCTACAAAAGTTTGAATTTTTTATTCAAACTCCTTAATTATGATCAATATTGAATTAATATGTATGTGTTTGTATACATTGCAATTTTCTACAATTAATGTTTGTAGTTTTCTTTATTAATGTTGTGGTTGACCCTCCTCTTTTAACGTTTGTGCACCGTTTTTTTCCTTGTCTCTTACTCTCAATCACACAATTATCTCTTGGTTTGTCATTATTATCTATTGAGTAAGAAAGGTTAAATGCAATTGATTATGATAATTTAATAAACGATTTTGCATTTCAAAAAACATGGAAAATAAAATTTACAAAAAATATTAATTTTGTTAAAAAGACCTCATTATTAGAATTCGCTTTTAGGCCTCAATATTGGTTGAGACTTGAGACGACACCTTGCAACCTACAACGAGCGTCAAACAAAAAGAATAACTAGATATCGCAACAGTGTGAATTCAGTCTCTAACTAAAGAGACATATGAAAATGGAGAATGGAAAAACTTTCCCTCTCTTCGTATCCTAACTCAGCGAAAAACTCAATTCAAAGCATAAACTAAATTTCTTCGATAAATCCCAAATGTAATCTATCCTATTCCTAGGTCAGTATTTAATCTTGGTTACTCCATTTTCAACTTTCACTTTCTTTACAATTGCAGAATTTATCTACTACTAATATTGCACCCAAGGTGTTTGAATAAAGTCCTGAATGGCTTTCCAATCACTTTTCTCTAAGCATAAACTCTTATCCTCTTACTTTTTCCCTCTTGTTCAACACAACTTTATTCATTCTTTTCCAACCCAACCAATTTCTGCGCCATTATTACCTGAACTTGTCAATGAGATATCACGTATCGTAAGTGATCACCGCCACCCTCGCCATGACTTAGAACTCTCTCTAACTCCATTTTCAACACAAATATCAACAGATTTAGTTGAACAGGTTTTGAAAAGGTGCAATCATCTTGGCTTTTCAGCTCACAGATTCTTTCTTTGGGCTAAATCAATTCCGGGTTTTCAGCATAGTGTTCAAAGCTTCCACATTTTGGTAGAAATCTTAGGAAGGTCTAAACAATTTGCCATACTTTGGGATTTTCTTATAGAAATGAGGGAGTCTGATTCTAGTTGTAAAATCACTAATGAAATTTTCTGGATCATTTTCACTGCATATAGCCGAGCTGATTTGCCAGATGGTGCAATTCGGTCTTTCGCTAGAATGGATGAATTTGGAATCAAGCCGAGTATTATTGATGTTGATTTGCTTTTGTACACTCTATGCAAAAAGAAACATGCCAAGCAGGCTCAACAATTTTTTGATCAAGTGAAGAGCCGTTTCTTGTTAACCACTAAAACTTACAGCATTCTGATTAGTGGATGGGGAAAGATTGGTGATTCGGGGAAGGCCCGTGAGCTGTTTGAAGCAATGCTTGAGCAAGGATGTCATGTGGATTTGCTTGCATATAATAATTTGTTGGAGGCCCTTTGCAAAGGAGGCCATGTGGATGAAGCTATGGATTTTCTTAATGATATGCTGTCAAAGAAAGTTGAGCCGGATGCTTTTACTTACTCAATATTCATTCGTTCATACTGTGATGCAAATAATGTGCATTCGGCTTTTGGGGTTCTTGACAAAATGAGAAGATGTAACCTTTTGCCAAATGTGTTTACATACAACTGTATTATAAAGCGACTTTGTAAGATTAAAAAGGTGGAAGAAGCATATCAATTGTTGGATGAAATGATTTCTAGTGGATTAAAACCAGACACTTGGAGTTATAATGCAATACAAGCTTACCATTGTGATCACTGTGAGGTCAATAGGGCTCTGAAGTTAATATCTAGAATGGAAAAAGATGGCTGTCTTCCTGATCGCCATACATATAACATGGTGCTAAAATTACTGATTAGGATAGGAAGGTTTGACAAGGCAACTGAAGTTTGGGAAAGCATGGGGGATAAGAAATTTTATCCTTCTGTCTCGACATATTCCGTCATGATTCATGGTCTTTGCAAGAAGAAGGGGAAGCTAGAGGAGGCATGTAAGTACTTTGAGATGATGATTGATGAAGGAATACCACCTTATGACACTACGATCGAAATGCTAAGGAATCGGCTCTTGGGCTTAGGGCTTTTGGATAACATCGAAATACTTGCTGCTAAGATGAGGCAGAGTACATCATGTTCAATCCAAGAATTGGCAAATATTATGATTGGCGCTAGATCTGCTCGAAATACTTCGAGACTTGACGAGTCGGACATAGAAAGTGATTGAATGAGTGGTTATTTGTTTCTCAAAATTGGTAGGTTGGAAGCATTTTTATTTATGAAAATTGCTTTATGCTAGTTTATGTGGAGTTGTGTATCTTCTTGCATCAGAGTTTGCAATGAAGATTACCGTTCTTAGTGCAATGATTAACTGATGCAATTAAAGGTGCTGAACAAATGTAAGTTTCAAGTATCTTAGGACAACTAGTAATAGATTAATGATAAACATCAATAATGTATTTGTTGTTGTGGCATTGCTTTTCTCATATCCTCTTTTTAAGGCTATGTTTGATTGATGCAATGGAAGAAGTTATATGGGATGATATTCTGTTTCATTATACAGGTTATTTATAATAATAATAATAAGATGGAATGATATAGAATATGGTAAAATGCATTCTAATTCATTCCATCTAATATCTTGCATTTTTCCCCTTCAAGTAAGGAACTTGGGATGACTTTTTTTCTTTTTCTTTTCCATTCTCATAAAAACATCCAAACAATATAATGATAATTTTGTTTCATTCCATTTGATAGGATTACATTTCATTCTAGTCAAAATGTTCCTGCATAATGCATTAGCCTTTATGTTTCCGATTAATAAATTTACATTTTCTATTATAGAAATTAGTCAAGCCTGCTCCCTAGGAGATAACTATATTTTCATTTCAGACTTTTGTGAACTTTATATTATAGCCAACGCATTTTATTTATCACTATAAGCATTTGTTTAGATTTCCCTAAATGGACTATAATTCATATTTACTATTCAGTTTATTTCCATTGTGTCTCCTCATACTATCAGTGTATGGCTCCAGTGAATTATTAGATTTTTGGTGTGCTTTTGTGTTATTCATTTGCACCAGTATCACAACCCTTACATTGGCGCGTTCATTGAGAGCTTCTCTCCCACAGCTTCTCCAATTTGGGCCGAATTGTACCGAATAATCACAGAGACGCTTGCAAGAATGATTGGACATATAGAGAATCGATGTCCATCATTGTCGACTGTTGCTCTTCCGGCTCCTGATGATTTTCTTCCTTTCATGGAACAAATAGAATCGATGTCCATCATTGAGATGAATTCAATAGTCGATGCGGAACATATTGACCTCTGCCAACCAATTGCTACGGAGAATCACCAAACCTTATAAGTATTGAAGCCGATTAGTGATTTCAACGGGGTTGCCTAAACAGCAAGACAAAGCTCTCATCGTTCTTAATACCTTACCATCACAAGAGGTACAGCTTGCAGACAGTGCTTTCACAAAGAGGGTGGGGCCTTCATTATAGGATACAACCAGCCTGCTTTTTCACCAGGTTGCCGTGCTTCAATGGACAGTGCCACCAGATTGGTGGTCAATTTCAGATTGGCAGTATACAACATTCCCCATTGATTGACTTGAGGTGAACGGGCTCGCGAAGCAGTTACCTTTATCGTGTTCAACGTAACATCCCAACGAAGTCACCATCACCGAAACCAACAGATTGGAGCCATGATGAAGTGACACTCCCTCCAACACCGCCAGAGCCACCCAATATGTGATGTTGCAGAGTTGCCGCCATGAGATTTTGTCCCCCACCTGTTTATAATCCTTTGCATATTCATAGTTGTGGGAACTCTAGAGTAAGTTCATGCATATGATTGTAAAACAAAAGTTTTCCAATTTAATTCAGCCTCGGAGACATCGACAATGAAACAATATGTCCCCTGTTCTCCTAAATTTGCTTTTATTGTTTCCGGGATTGATTATACACACACAGCTTTTCATGCATTTGGATACCAAGGAATTGCAGTGGTTGTTACTGAGCATAATTTTGGAAATGCTAGTAGTAGACTGTATCCTTCTTCAGTCCTTGCTGTTTTCAAGGCTTTGTATAAGGGATTTAGAGGATTTATTATTGTTATAGTTATTGGTCAAGTAGTTAATAACAGGGTGAACATAGTGAAAGCTGGTGAACCTGATCTTGGTACCTTGCACCATGCAATTCCCTTGGTCTCTGACTGTAGTTGCAAGCCAATTAGTTCATACAATCGACCCTTCTTTTTTTTAACCTAGCCACACTATCTTTGTATGTGTGCTATTAATATACCAGTATTTCACCCCAAAAAAATATACCAGTGCATAGTCTCTTGATTTAGTGCCACACACACACTGTTTGACCTAGCTAGTGTTGTCCTACAAGATAGTGTGCTAAGGGCATTGCTGATCTTTCAAGAAAGCAAGAGAAAGTAAACTTCCATGTTCTTTTTCCTTATTTTTCTGTTGATTTTTTTATGGCACAAGACTGGATGTTGATCATTATTTTTTTCATTCCCATAAATCATCTTAACCACACTTCTAGCTTTCTATTCAGGATTTTTTTTAAAGAAAAACTTAGTATCCGGCCTAAGGATCGACATTATTATTGTTCTGATGGTAAAAAGTAGTTGGATATTAGATTTGGCCATTTGGGACAAAGAAGAATCGGTCAAATATATATGCATATTGATATTGACTTCATGATTTGTGTGATTTGTGATTCTAATAGCTTCTTCCAAGAATGATAGACTTTTCTTTCCCTAACAGTGTGAGAATTTAGTCTACACCATTTATTTCTTAATGAGAGGTGGTTGAGTTTGAATAGCGAAGCCAAAACCACAATTCAATGTGCAGGGGTATTATTATACAAAATCAATTTACATAGAGGATGCATTTTTCTTTAATCATAAACATGTGTGATTTGAATCTCCACATGGAATTTTTAAGTTCAAGATATTTTGCTCAACGATCACTAGCTGCAAAGTTTGAAGGAGGATTTTATTTAGAAATGCAGCTTTCCTTGTCTTGTACCTGAAAAACTGTATACTCCTTTTAGTCTTAGATATGCTAATTATCAATGTAATTGTTATGTCATGCATGACATTTTTTCTTTGCAATCATTAGCTTTCAGCTTTGTTGAAGTAGCTTTATGTTTGTGTCAATCGAGCTACATGTACACATATATCCAATTTTGTAAAAAAAAAAAATTAGAGATTAAATTTAATACACCACTAGTGTAGTAATACTTTTTACCAAAATCACAAGTTATCGACTGTATGACTTTTAAGTTAGATTTGATTAATGTCAAATATTTCTTATAATCCATTGATTATAATTTATTGACTGTGTAAAAAGTTCAAGTGTATGAGGCTAAGTTTATTGATACCTTTGATTTGCTAAAATTGGATCAATCCACACACATCCAGTCAATTATAGCGTGTCATAATAAATGTTTAGTCGATAACTTGCATTTGCATGTTGGTGCTTTGAAGATTATGCCTAATCTTTGGAAATTAGGCCCGTCGTACGTGGGTCAGCACTGATGCAATCTTCATTCAAAATATCAAATTTGCCCTTGTTGACTTCATTTGCCACTCTTGTTTGCCTCGTTGTGTGACGGATACTCTTAAGGGGTATTGTGGTAATGACAAACAAAAAAGTAACCGCTATATTGGGGAACTTCAACGACCCTCTTGCACTTTTGGTCAAAGAATAACTTAAAACCACAAAAGAGTGAAAGACCAAACACAAACAAGAAAGAACACTGAACACCAAGAACAAGAAGAGGAGACAAAAGGTAAACTTGCTCGCTAAGAATCCAGTTCTTCCTTTTTATTTTTCCTTTGTAATAATCTTGTTTTTTATTTTTTGTTATGATAGTTGTGTAGTCGAACATCATATTTAGGACTATAAATGACCAATATATTTTTCTATTAATTTGTTGATTAACTTTCTGTTAAAAAAAATAATAATTTGATTATTATCGTATCTTCTTGTTGCAATTGAAAATTTATTACTTGCCAGAATCAACATGTTAAAATGCTCACTTGATATGTATCTTTAGAATCCTCCGAATATTAATTTGATCCTTGCAAGATGTTGAATCATATGCAGAGAAATGGAGTATCAATCTTTTGAAAGGTACCAAAAATCAAAAGGGTCTAACATAAAACAGGTATTGAAGTTGATGATAGTTTTGGCTATTTGTGTCTGGTTGCTATATCAGATCAAGCACACAGAAACAAAAAACTATGGCAGTCAAACCAAGCTTGCTGTAGGAAGTGGAGCTAAATTTTTTGGACGGAAAGGGATAATGTCGCGATCAGATGAAAGAGCTTTTCCGGACTCAGCAAAGGTAGATTCTGTTGGAGAAGTAACAAATGAGTTTAAGAGTGATGACAAAGAAAAAGGAGTACAACTCAGGGAGCTGCAAAATGATATTCATGTTGGAATGAATGCTAAATTAAAATTCTCATTGAAGGAGAAGGACGAGGATATTGAAGAAACCGGAATTAAAGAGAAGGGAAACAACAAGATGCAGAAAAATGTGGTGGAGAGTGGCGAAAATGATGACGAGGAAACAAATGCAGTCCAAAGCTTTCATGATGAAAATGGTGTTCCGCCTGACGTTACTGAAGAAAACATTTCAACTTTTAGCAAAGTAAATTGGCTTAAAAAGATCAATATTTATAAAGTCGCATATGGAGAAGATAATGAAGTTTTGGACGAATTGATGAATGCTGCAACAGCCGATGAAGAAATGAATACAGGAAGTACTACCCATAATTATACTTCAGGTTTGCAATCAAGAAATAAGTGGAGATAATTTGGTTTTATGAAAATTGTGAATATGTATCTCATCATTCTAAAAAAAAGTCATTCGAGGTTTAGGACCTTGAATTAGAGAATGCATTTTTTCCTAAATGTATGAACATATATGATGTAATTATCCACAAAGAATTTTAAGGTACATATCTTTTTTTTCTTTCTCAAAAGATCACTAGCTGCACAATTTGCAGCTTTCTTTGTATCGGGTCCTATGAAGCCCGGATACTCCAAATAGAGACGTATCTGTATGAGATACGTATCATATATGATACTCTACGGATACTCGTGGATACGTACCCACGAAGTATCGGAATTAATTATTTTAATTTTAAAAAAATATTTAATCGGATACTTATGAGATACTCCACATATACACAAGGATAATTACAAGATACTTCAAAGATTCGTATCCTATAAAAGATGAAGAGTAAAAAAGTGAGACAATATTGTGAAAATTCAGTGAAAATATATATGATTCAATTTTATAAGAAAACTTTACATTTTTATTTTGATCACATGTTTTATTTTTAAAAAATTGTGACTTTTATAATAATATAATAATAAAGAGCAATCAATGTTGGTTTTCTTCAAGTATTTTACGTGCATATAAGTCTTAGTATAAAATTTTGTTAACGTATCTTAACTATGTCGTATCCTAAATTTTAAAAATTACGTGTATCTGCGTACCCATATCGTATCGTACCCGTACCTATATCATGTATCCGAGCTTCATAGATCGGGCCTAAAAAATTGTATAGGCTAATAAAGTAATAATATCAATGAAATTGTTAGGCTTAATTGCACTTTTGCCCCCTATCTTTTTTCAATTGTGCGATTTTGCACCCCATACTTTTTTTTGAGCGATTTTGCACCCTATCATTTACCCCCTTTCTGATTTTGTAGCCCCTCATGTGTTTTTTTGCTGATGTGTTGAATTTTGCTGACATGTCCTTGCCATGTGTGTAATTTGTATTTTTAAAAAAATCAAAATTAAAATAATCAAAATCAAAATTAAAATTAAAATCAATATACTCAAGGGAATCAACAACCTCCCCGAATCACTCCGCAACGGCCTCGCACAGCGCCGTCCATGGATCGAACTCGTCGACCGTTCCGCCGTCAGCAAACCTGAATCCTTCTCCGATGCCACCCTCCACGTCCGCAAAAACTACTCCTACTTTCGTGTCAACTACTACGCCGTCGTCGCCGGAATCCTTGCTGTCTCTCTCCTCACAAATCCATTCTCTCTCATCCTGCTCATCGGCCTCCTCGCTTCATGGACCTTCCTCTACCTCTTCCGTCCTACCGATCGTCCTCTCGTTCTCTTCGGTAGCACTTTCACCGATTTCGAAACGCTTATGATCCTCTCAGGACTCACGATCTTCGTTGTTTTCCTCACCAGCGTTGGATCTGTTCTCGTCTCCACTTTAATGCTCGATGTCGCTGTTGTTTGTCTCCATGGCGCGTTTCGTGCACCAGAGGATCTCTTCCTCGATGAACAAGATAATTCTCAGGCTACTGGACTCCTCTCCTTCCTCCGTGCTCCTACTACCGGTGCCGCAGCTGTTCCTTCCGCCGGATGCGTTTGATTTGGTAATGGTAACGGTTTCTGATCTCAGATCCGTTGAATTTTGGTACTGTGGTGAAACCTAATGCTGAAAACATTTAATTGCTCTTTTTATTTTTTTTTTGTTAATTTCTTGATCTGTATTGACAATTGGATTCATATACATATAGGTGAAGATGAATCTTGAATATTATATGTAAGGATCTTTATTTTTTGATTTTGTAATATACTGTATTTGGTTATGTTGTTGATGGATCTATGAACCTTGAGTATATTGATTTTAATTTTAATTTTGATTTTAATTATTTTAATTTTTATTTTTTTAAAAATACAAATTACACACATGGCAAGGACATGTCAGTAAAATTCAACACATCAGCAAAAAAACACATGAGGGGCTACAAAATCAGAAAGGGGGTAAATGATAGGGTGCAAAATCGCTCAAAAAAAAGTATGGGGTGCAAAATCGCACAATTGGAAAAAGATAGGGGGCAAAAGCGCAATTAAGCCAAATTGTTATGTTTAACCTCTTTCTTTTCCAATACTTTTCAGTTTTTTTTACTAATATCAATGTACTAGTAATTGTTATGTTTGCCGTTTTTCCTTTCCAATACTTTTCAGCTTTGATTTATGGGTCTTGAGTGCCTCCGGGGCACTTTTTAAGCATTCCAAAAGAAGAAATTATTCCATAAAAAAGTCAAATATTTCAATTTCCAATACATTAATTACATAAATTTTCAAAAATAGTTACTATTTAAATGTCTTAAAGAGTGCCCAGGGGACACTCGTTAACATTTCCCTTGATTTATTTATTTTTACTAATATAAATGTAATTGTTATTTTGACATTTTTCCTTTCCAACTAGTATAAGACCCGTGCTTTTGCACGGGTCACATAATATTATGGTAATTATATAAATAATAATTAAATTATTAATATTGTTAAATGTTTAAAAATATTAAATAAAAATTATCAGTGTTAATATAATGTTTTTATTGAATATTTTTCTCTTCTAAGAAAGTCGATAGGATAAAATTTTGAAAACTGAAGGCTATTTTCAAAATATCAAAATTAATGTATTGTTTCTATTAAATAACATTTTATTTTATATGCAAAACATCGTTCAATGTTTGCACCACTCCCGTTGCAGATTTTATGCTGTTTTTATCTGCAAAAATGAATTTTATATATACATATATGAGAAAGTCGATATGATAGAATATTGAAAACTCATGATTATTTTTAAAATACAAATATTAATGTAGTGTTTCTATTAAATAAATTTTTATTTTATATTTAAAACACCGTTAAATATTTGCACCACACTCGTTGATGATTTTATATGCTTATATATGCAGAAGAAAATTTTATGCACCGATAGGCGATAGTCAATATGATAAAATTTTGCACTGGTTGTGGATTTGATGTATTTATATTTACAGAAGTAAATTTTAATGTATCGATATGATAAAATTTTGAAAACTGATGGTTATTTTCGAAATATTGACATCATTGTATTGTTTCTAACATATTTATATATTTCATTCATAAAAAAATCTTTATGTTTATGAACCTATTTCTCACTTTGCATTTTATAGTATGAACTCGTTGTGCTGATTCAACTATTCTTACTATTTTTTTTTTTTATTAATGCTAATATTAGTTACTTATAGATTTTTTTTGTTTATTCCCAATATAATTTTAGTTAATTAATGTGATCTTTTGGTTGCAAAGTATTATTGGGAATAAAAAAAGAAACTTTGGTTGAAGAAAAAATGTATTGGAGCACGTAAAGTTTTAATTAGTTAGAATTGAGATAATTATTAGTGATATGAAATTACCATTGACTCCTCAAATATAGTGATTTTAGGAGATTTAGTGAGGGTAATTGAGGTATTATGGAGGTAATTAATTTTCTTATTATGTTAGTAAATATTTTTCAGCATTGTTGCTAATACATGTGTTACCATAATAAAAAATATAAAATAACGAATTGAGCAAAACCTGATATGCTGCTGATGCAATGCTCACTGATGAGGGAAATTCCATTAGTTCAAGTGTCTAAGGTTAGGTTTGTTAATTATAACTATTTTTTATTTTATCTTTTTTTAAAAATATTTAAAATTTTATCAATCCCCACTCAGCAACACATGACATAAACACTTGTATATTATTTTAGTCAATTATAGATAGGGATGAGAATAGGTTAGGCCGACCTACAGGGGCCTACGACAGGCCAGGCAGGCCAGACTTTTTTCTTAAATAGAGAAGGTCTAAGCTTTTTTAGAAGCATATTTAGCTTAAAAGGTCAGGCCACATGCCATTCAAAAAGTCTCTTAAGCCTATTAGGCCGACCTATTTAAGTAAATATGATTAATATTATTTATTATTATAATATATTTTGTACTTTGAATTAAAATATAAATTTGTTAGTAATTTAAGTTTATTAGTATACATTAATTTTTTGCATATACAAATGTATTATTATAAACTAGAATTGAAATATGATACAATATATAGTTAAATTTCCTAAAAACTCATGTTGATTACTAAAAGAGAGTTTAATTTAATTGATCTATTAGTTCGCTAGTCTATTTAAACTTGGATCACATTGCTTACTTAAAGATGTTTATATGATATAGACTTTTAAACATGCTAGGAGGCCTTATCAAGCTTTCAGAAGGTCAAACCCATACCTCAAAAGTAAGTCTATGACAGGTCGCAAGTCCGACTTAGGCCTTGCAAAACTTTAGCTCAGTATAGCCTATTCTCACCCCTAATTATAGAGGCATTTGAGTCGATGACTTGTATTTGCATGTCGATATTTTTAAGATTACACCTAATCTTTGGAAACTTCCCCCCCAGCGTCGTGGGTCAGCAGTGATGAAATGATCATTTGAAATATCCAATTTACCCTTATTGACTTCATTTGCATTGCATGGAGAGTGGAGACTCTTAAAGGGTATTGTGGAGATGAAAAACAAAAAAGTAACCGCTATTTTTGGGAACTTCAGCGACCCTCTTGTACTTTCCAAATACTTTATTTTTTCATGATTTTGGTCAAAAAGAATAATTTAAAACCACAAAAGAGTGAAAGACCAAACACAAACAAGAGAAAATACTGAACACCAAGAACAAGAAAGAAACCACTTTCTCCGTTGTTGAGAAAATAAAACAAAAGGTAAACAAACTTGCTCGTTAAGAATCCAGTTCTTGCTCCTTATTTTTCCGTTGAATTTTCTATGTAACAATATTGTATGTTAATTTTCTTTTCCAATTTCCCATCAATCATCATGGGCTCATCATGCTACAATCGTTTCTTGAATTTTTTTTATTTTTGTTATGACTTATGATAGTTAAGAGTTGTTGGAAATCAATATGCCAACATATTTGCCTATTGATTTGATTATTAGTTTTCTGTCAATTTTTTTCTTGGAATTTTTTTTTCTTTCTGCCATGAAAGAAAACTCTTTCTTTCCCTACGATTGGTTTGTTTAACTTTTTGTTTTAATCTAATTGTTAACTCATTAGTGTATATAGTTAGTTGGATTAGTTTAACCTCTCTTGTTGCAAATGCAAAATTTACTACTTGCCAGAATCAATATGTTAAATTACTCACTTGACTTCATAATCCTCTGAATGTTTATCTGATCTATGCAAGATGTTGAATTAATGCAGAAGAATGGAGTATCAATCTTTTGGAAGGTACCAAAAACCAAAAGGGTCTAACGTAAAACAGGTATTGAAGATGATGCTACTTTTGGTTGTTTGTGCCTGGTTGTTATATCAAATCAAGAAGACTGAAACAAAGAAATATGGCATTCAAATCAAGCTTGTTGCCGGATGTGGAGATAAATTGTTGGGACGGAAAGGAATGCCATCGCGTCCTGATGAACGAGCTTTTCCTGACTCAGGAAAGGTTAAGGTAGATTTGGTAGGAGAAGTAACAAATGAGTTTAAAAGTAATGACAAAGAAAAAGAAGTACAACTCAGAGTTGAAGAGAAGGGAAACAAGATGCAGAAAAATGTGGTGGAGAGTGCCGCAAATACTGGTGTAATAGATGAGGTCCAAAGCTTTCATGATGAAAATGGTGTTCCGCCTGACGGTGTTGAAGAAAACATGTCGACTTTTAGCATAGTAAATTGGCTTAAAAAGATCAATATTTATGAAGTCACACATGGAGAAGATAATGATGTTGAAATGAATTTGGAAGGATCGATGAATGCTACAACAGCCGACGAAGAAACCAATACAGGAACTACTGCTCATGTTGATACTTCAGGTTTGCAATCAAGAAATAGGTGGAGATAATATGGTTTTTTGAGATTTTAAATTAGTTTATCATCATTGTAAACAAAAGGTTGTAGATGCCAGCTACCATGACAAAAAAAAAAAAAGTCCTAAGGAGGTTTAGGTCTAGGATTAGAGGTTCTATTTTTTCTTTAATTCTTGAACATGTATGATGTAATTAACCAGAGGGAACTTTAAGGTACAGATCTTTTTCTCAGAGATCACTAGCTGCACAATTTGACGGAGGCTTTCATTTATATATGCAGCTTTCTTTGTCTTGGACTTGAAAGATTCTATAGGCTAATATCAATGTAATTGTTACGTTTGACATTTCTCCTTTCCAATAATTTTCACCTTTGTTGATGTAGCTTAACTTTCATTGCTATCCAGTGTTTGCATATCATAGTATTAGTATTAGATGATTGTCAATTAGCAGATCTTATAACTTGCATATCATAGGATATGTCAGCACGGTAATGCCGGTGTTGCTATAATAAAAAAGTGTATGCTACATTTAAGCAAAACGGTACAAATATATGCATTTAGAAGTGCAATTACAACTGAGCAAAGAGTCAAAGACAGATGTTTTGTTTCAAGATTCAACCACAAGTATCGAGTTCCATAACAAGAAAAAAACCAAGTATTGAGCAAAACCTGATATGCTGATGCAATCTCATTGATGAGGGTGATACACTTTCATTTCCTTTCAGGTAACAGGAAATGCTCTTTTTTGTACACTGGAATTGCGTTTTTAAGCCAGGGCGTCATACTTCATAATGATAATCAGATAAACACACAATTGGCTTAGCTAAAATCTTTTAGTTCATTCAATAATAATTGAAAAATCTGAGAGAAAGATAAACTGGACAGGGCCATTTTAAATTCATTCAGCTTTAAATTTTGGTACGGTTGCACGTCCCAGCGCCTATTCAGCAGTACTTCCTCCTTCAGTATGCAGTAGGACTCTAAAAAATTAGAGCCTAATGATTGAATTGATTTGAAGTTTTAATGAAATTGAAGGAACAAGATAAAGCCAAAATCCTCTATATTGGCAGCTTTGAATTCCAGAAGAAAATTAAAAAAATTTGCTTGGTGCACAATAAATCACTCACATGGAGATACAGTTTTGGGCTAAAGGAAAAATTAATCGGGCTTAGTGTTTTGCACAGGTTCTGTTTTCGAACCTGGGCTGCCATGCGATTTCCACATCTTATACCTATTCTCCTATATCACTTCTCAGGTCATAGAAGTTAGAGAACTCCAATTTTAACCCCCAAAAAATGACTTCAGTACAAAAATTTCAGACAGAAAATTAAATTTTAGCGCTCCAAACAAGCATTTGAAAATTTAATAAGCCTACGGAGTACTAAGTTCCTGAGATAAAAAGTCAGTACATCAAGTGGCAAATAAAAGAGAAAATAGCAGGAAAAACATTCAATTACAACTATGTTGAACTGTAATTGTTGTCCGGTAAAAGCATCATTTCCTTACATCATAAGCCTGAATGCCGTACATCTATAAATTAATGGTTTTGTAACAAGCAAATCATAATTTGATTCTAAATTAGATTTAAACATTTCCTTACAAAATCATAAAATTTAAAGGAGTGCTTATTCTTTAATTAGAGAAGCTAATTTACAAATCAAATTCCCCTACTTTCTTAAAAGCTACTCGCACCTAACTTCAGTCTTCAACTCTTCTCCAAAAATATTGATTTTGGAAATATATTTTGAATAGCAACATTGTAAGTCAGGATCAATATATGCATAAAATACAATTGATTGTAAAATACCGAATGCTAAAATAAATTATTATTGCATCTTCATTCTTCAATCTGAATTTGTTGTGATGCTATAGGCAGGAACCTTAGCAAGCCTTCCTTCTTTCATAAAGGATCTTATTCTCTCCACCTCCTTCCACAAGCCTTTATTGGCATAGATATTTGACAATACCACGTAAACACCTTCGTTCCAAGGTTCCAATGCTTGCAAATGCTCAGCTACCCACTCTGCCATATCCACATTTCCATGTTTCTCACACGCACCCATCAAACACCCCCATACTACTGAATTTGGCTTCATAGGCATCTCCTCCACCATTCTCCTGGCATCGTCAAACAATCCCGCCCGACCTAGCAAATCCACCATGCATCCATAATGCTGCAGTTGAGGTGTTATGCCATAAACATTCTTCATCATATCAAAGTAAAATCTTCCTTCTTGAACAGTCCCTCCGTGCACACAAGCACTAAGCACTCCAATAAAAGTCACATAATTAGGATTCACACCCGACTCCCTCATACACTGAAAGTAATCAAGTGCCTCCTTTACATGTCCATGCATTGCATAACCCACAATCATAGAAGTCCACGATGACACATTCCTATCCTCCATCGTCGCAAATACTTGGTAAGCTAAGTCCATCCTCCCACACTTTCCATACATGTCAATCAGTGAATTCAACATCGAAATGACATTCCTTTCATTAGTTTTCACCTGAAAAACATATTTATGCAATTGAAGCGCAAGGTACAAATCACCAATGCTTCCGCAGGCAGACATGACACTAACCATGGTAATCCCATCAGGTTCAAATCCATGCCTCTTCATATCAACAAACACACCAATAGAATCCATAGCAAGTCCACCTTGTGAAAGCCCACTTATTACAGCATTCCAAGATCCAAGCTTTGGTTCAGGATTTTCATCAAACACCTTACGTGCACTATCAAAATCACCAGCTTTACAATAAAAATTAATAAACCCAGTTTCACAATACTCATTGGATTGTAGTCCAAGCTTAATACCAGACGAATGAACCTGTTGTCCAAGCTGAATGGAAAAAGATTGTGACACAGCTTTGAGAACAATGGGAAGAGTGTAACGGTCGGGTAAAACAGCGGCACTCAACATGGAAACATAGATACGAAGCGCATTTTGAGGTGATTGTAGTCTAGTGTAAGATCTTATGATATTGTTCCAGTTGAAAGAAGCAGGATTGGATTCTAAAAAGCGTGTTTGGAGAATGTGGGCGAATATTTGGTTCAGCTCGCGTATACAAGTAGAGTTAGACAACAATGTAGATATCACTGTAACAATGGAGTGTTGGGGAACGGAACAGAAACAACGACGCCATGTGAGGAAGAAACGGGACATGACCCAACGTTGGGTGCTTCAATCCATTCTTCTCATTACTCCCTCCTTAAGTTAAGACACAATTTATCAATCATACATTTTCTTAATTTCTCAATCTTGCTATTTTTCAATAAAACTAATTAAACATTATCTAAATAAATAGAAAATTTTAATTTGTTTTATAAACAAGTTTTGTTTTTCCTTATCTACAAATTTAAGTCTTCTTGAAACAAAATGATGTTACCCCTATAATAACGGTTCAATAAAATGAGTAATATTGTTACAAATGTCAAGTGAAAAAAAAAATCTCATGGAAAAAACAAAAGACTTCAAAAAGAATAAGGTACCGTTTGACCCGACTTTTTTTCTACTTCTCTACAATTTTAAGGAGAAGGTAGGCCAAACAAAATATCTATTAAGTACTTACTAAAAAAATATTTAAACATTTTTTCCCTTCAAAAAATATTTTAACATTTTTTTATTTATTATATATTTGTACAATATTTTGCCAAACAATTTTTAACTTAAAAATAGTTTTAAAACTAAAAAAATAATAAAGTAACAAAACAATTTTAACTTCTTTCTTAAAGCCCTTAATTTTAACTTTGTTTTAAAGTAGCTTTTGGACTGTAAAAAAATCATGCGAAACGATGTGAATTTGTTTGAGAGATGGAGAGTAACTATTGTTTGTTATGAAAAAAATATATCACATTAAATTTATTGAAAAGAGAATGTGTACAAAAAAAAGATTTTTTGGTGGATTAAAACGAGAGTATAATAGAAAAAAAAAAACCAAAAATCCACTTCTTTAATTCGAGTGTATTATTCTAAAACGACACTTAAAAAAACAGATGGTGTAATGAGCACGATAGTTGCAATAGGCTTCTTATCAAATAGGTCGTTGACCTTTTTTGTAATTTCATAGGCCTAACCTTGAAGGCTTGCACACATGATAACATGATTGCTCTATACGTTTATCATATTGTTCAACCTTTAAAATAATTTGATCAGAAGTTACACTCTGATCTAAAAAACAATGATCGAGTCGTAGTTTTCAATAAATTTGATGACGTGGTAAGTAAAATGATTAAAAAAAAATCACATGTCTCTCTCGCGTCCCTTGAAAAACCAAAAACCAGGGATTCAAGGCAGGTGTGGGGTGATGAGGGGAAAATTTCGCAAAATGCTTGTGTTGTAATTTGTTGATGATATGATACTGCATAAGTGAATTCTTACATGACAACTAATTTAGGTTTGATCAAAAAGACACTGATCTATATTGCAAAAGAAACCATGTTTAAAACATTGTCTACTCATTTAATAACTTATTATTTCGTGTTATCAATTTAGTTGTCCCATAATTATTTCACTTGCTAACTTATCAAATATCTACGCTAAATATAGTTGATAAAGTCTCAAATGTTTGAAAATTGAGGTTGAGAGTAGTTCATAAAAATTCACACTCATTTATGCATTGAGTCGCCTTTTATGAAGAAGAAAATCAAAAAGGTTTATACAAGACCAAAAGCAAATTGTATCAGGATAATATGACGTGGGCTTCAGGCAGGGCCGGCCCAAGCATAAAGTGGCCCAAGCCCTTGCTTTAGGCCCCAAAAAAATAATTTTTTTTTCAAAAGGTTTTAGGCCTCCAAATAAAAAAATTTGAAAGTTGTTTTTCCCACTTCATGCAAAGTTAAGAAACACCAGTGTCTTACGTTTTTAACCCCAGCGGCAGTTAACTGCAGATGGGAAGGACGCGGCGGCAGTTAGCTTCCGATGGGATCCGGCGGCAGTTAACTGCCGATGGGAAGAAACCAGCGGCAGTTAGCTGTTGTTGCCATGTTTTGCCTATATTTTCTAAAACTTCACATTTTTTTATCTTAATGTGAACAAAAACGATAAAATGACATGCGATTAAAGTGAAAATGCTAAAAAAAAGACAGCTAATTTTTTAACTTAAAAATTGTTTTTAATTTTTTTAAGAACAGATTTAATTTTAACAAAAACTAATTCTAACATAGTTTTAATTTTTAAAAAACAGATTTTAAAAAATCAGTTTTTTAAAAACAGATTTAATTTTAAAAAAAACTAATTCTAACAATTTAAAGAAAAACTGATTTTTAAAAATCAGTTTTTATAAATTGTCAGAATTAGTTTTTGTTAAAATTAAATCTGAGTTTTTAAGTTAAAAAATTAGCTGTCTTTTTTTTGTTAGCTTTTTCACTTTAATCGCATATCATTTTATCGTTTTTATTCACTTATTTTCTTGTTTTTGTTCATATTAAGATGAAAAAATGTGAAGTTTTGGAAAATATAGGCAAAACATGGCAACAACGGCTAACTGTCGCTGGTTTCCTTCCCATCGGCAGTTAACTGCCGATGAGAAAGATCCGACGGCAGTTAACTGCCGCTGGGGTTAAAAACGTAAAATACTGGTGTTTCTTAACTTTCCATGGAGTGGGAAAAGCAACTTTCAAAAAATTTACTATCGTAAAAATATATAGCTAGGCCTCCATAAAAACTAACATTCTGCAAGGGTAGGGGGTTCAATTCTTGTGGATGATGGATGCTTTTTTTTTTTTTTTTTCCGGCGAGGCTTCTTTATTTAGCACATGCTTTTTTAGGGAGGTCACACAGCTTCTTACCTTTTTTTTTTTGTTGATAAAGGGTCTTTTCTATTTTTGGTTTGACAAAACAATAACGTTCTATTTATTTTTTAAAACAAAAATTACTATCCATACCATAGTATAAAAACAAAATACCAAAAAAACTTTTGGTTGGATTATGTTTTAATAATAGATTTTTTTTTGTCAAATGGTGTAGTGGTTAAAATTCATTTTTTAAGACGAATTAATGAGGTGTCTGAAATTCAAACTTCGATCATTGCATGTAATAATGCATTGTCCCTATCAACTGAACTATGTTTATGGGGACTGATAAATTTGTTCTTAATAATGTTTTTCCAAATTTATTTAAATTTAATCACATGCAACATGAATATTGAAATTGAGATTTAGATAAGTTCAAATAATATAGAAGTTATGAAAATGAAATAAGCGAAATAAATTAAAATGAACAAAACTAATAATATAAAATAAAAATAATATTTGTTTTTTTTGGATTAATCATATTTATCTTTTCACTCGTTCATATTATAGCATTTATTTTTTTTATAGAATATTATAGAAGTGTTTCCTATTAATGTATTTTACTTTCTAAAAATAATAAATTTTAGTTTTAATACATATATAACCAATACTTTTTTTAGGGGATAACCAATACATTTTTAAATTTCTTGTCGAAAAATTCTTATTTTTTAAAAAAATAACCCATGTTATTCTATCTGACATTTTTTTCACTTAAAAAAAATGTCACATTTTTTTGTTATGTAACATCCGGTGGCTCCCAATGGGCTGGCCTCCCTATCTTTCAAGGGCCGCGATGTACTCATGGTCTTCTCCACCCCCCAAGTGGAGTTTCATGCCTTCCGTAGCTCAATTTATAAGTACATGGCCAATGCATTCCCACTACCAATTGAGCTAGTAGCTCATGTGTGGAATGAATGCACTTGGCCTATGTACTAGTCAATGCTCTCCAGGTACAATGAGTAGTCGCTCAATTCCCAGTGAAGGCATGAACTTGTACTTAGGCCCCAGGAGGCGTTCATTCCCACGGAAAGAAACTACTTGGGGGGTGGAGAAGACCATGAGTACATCGCGGCCCTTGAAAATCTAGAGTTGTTATTTCAATGAACTCATGATTTCAAGTTTTAGTCCCACTAAAATTTTTGGTCCCTCGAAAAATTTCTATTGCCACGTATGGTCCTTGTTTTTAAATCAAATCATGTGTAAACTTCATATTTTTGAATGAATTTTTATAGAGATGTGTATAATATTATGACAATCTCTTCTAGAAAAAAAATCAAATTTTTGAACAACATATGAATTAAATATAAATTTTTAAGCGCTAAAAACTTATAAATTCATATTTAATTCATCACTTGTTAAAAAAAATTAAACTTTTGCAAGAGAGATTTTTATGACGTACCAAAAACAACCACAAAAAAAATAATACAAATTTTTGAAGCATGCACATGATTTTACTTAAATGTAGGAATCAAAAGTTGTGACATAAATTTTTTGAAGGACAAAAAATTGATGAAAACTTTTATAGGGACTAAAACCTAAAATTTAAAAATTTTATAGGGACAAAATACATATTTTTAAAAAAAATCATAAATCATAAACTAACATACAAAACGACTACTAGATTTAAAAATCTTAAATAT
The DNA here is from genome assembly GCA_018208015.1 of Medicago ruthenica. Taxonomy (NCBI): domain Eukaryota; kingdom Viridiplantae; phylum Streptophyta; class Magnoliopsida; order Fabales; family Fabaceae; genus Medicago; species Medicago ruthenica. The sequence goes on from CM031374.1 coordinate 95,522,293, forward strand.
GGCTAAATAGGATATTGAAGCTTAAGTCTTTGTTTGCGAGTTTGGAAGGAAAGGAAAGTAAGGGGTTTAGAAAAAAAAGAAGGAGCACGTGAAAGAAATAGATGACATTGAGAGGAGAATGAGTGTTTACGAGAATTCTTCAAATTTAATATATTGAGTTATAATATTCTTAAAATTAAAAAAATATTAATCATAAATATTAATTTATCATTCTCTCAAAAATTAATCTTTTAAAAAATGTAAAAAAATTTACCATTTTCTCACATATTTCCAACCCTTGAAGTCTTTCCTTCTCATCCTCTTCCGTCCAAGCTTCCGAATAAAGCCTAAAAAAATTATTTTTTTTTGTCAGCAGAACAGAAACAAAAATTAATTTCCAATTTGTAACAATAATCTGGTTTAGTCATTTGGGAGAGTGAGTGTATGGAGGAGAAGGTAGTGACAATGGAATCATTAACCACAACGGCTACAGATCTAGACGAGGACGAATCATCAACCTTATTGGATCTCACCAGTTACCAGCTTCACGATCTCGACTCAGTCGAATTACCTCCTAACCTCACCGAGTTAGACCTCACCGCCAATCGTTTATCCACTCTCGACCCTCGCATCGCCCAACTCTCCGATCTCAAAAAACTCTCTCTCCGTCAAAACCTAATCACGGATGCCGCCGTCGTTCCTCTCTCTTCGTGGAACACCCTCTCTTCCCTCGAGGTACTTTCTCTCTTTTAGGTTCTGTTTGGATGTTTTCGAATTGCGGAAATGAAACGTGTTTATTTTTATTTTTATGATTCAGGAATTGGTGCTGCGTGATAATCAATTAAGGAATATTCCTGATGTTAGCATATTTAAGAAGCTTTTGGTATTTGATGTTTCTTTCAACGAAATTGCTTCGTTACATGGTGTCTCTAGGGTTTGTAACACTCTTAAGGAGCTTTACGTATCCAAAAATGAAGTTACCAAAATTGAGGAGATTGAACATTTTCATCAATTGCAGATTTTGGAACTCGGTTCCAACAAATTACGGGTTAGTTAATGTTATGGCGTTAATTAACTGTGTTTATCCTTTTGCTATTGTATTTATAATGTTGAGTTTGATTTTTTTTTTAGGTGATGGAGAATTTGCAGACCCTGGTGAATTTGCAGGAGTTATGGCTTGGACGTAATCGAATTAAAGTTGTGAATCTATGTGGTTTGAAATGCATTAAGAAGATTAGTCTGCAAAGCAATCGTCTTACTTCGATGATAGGATTTGAGGTATGCTGAGTTTTTACTTGCTTTATTACATTTAAGAATTGGATAGGGAGGAAAACAAATTCAAATTACGATTGGAGGGGAAAAAACAGATTGACACCTTTAAAATAATTATATAGCTACAACAGTTTACTGCAATTCAATCATGTAAAATCATTTACCCTGTATTATATGGAGAATTTCAAAATTATTGGAAATTGTGAATACAGGGAATAGGGATATTATTAAATTTCATATATTCAATTACTTTCACTTGTAAAATCATTTGTTTGGAGGAATATATGCTTGTGATTATATTTATTGTATGAAAAGCTACTGGAATTTAAATTATACTTATAAACTGAGGTGATAACATGAGCTTTAAATTAATCCAAACTGGTTAACCCCTTTGAATTTAAACATGAACATATGGGAAAAATTTGGAAGTCAAGCACTGCCAGTGCTAACTAATGTGAATCCAAATTTGTCGTGGTCCCCAAGTTCATATCAATCTCAACTATAAGGACTGGTAAGAGTTGAGGTATGAAATTGCAGGTCAATCTACATCTCATTCCTGCTATATATAACTACTATTTACCACCACTTTGAAAATATGCAGTGAAAGTATTAGGACCACCAAACCCCCAGTGTGGGGATTTATTAAAGAAAAATAAAGAGGGAAGAAAGGAAATGCTGATGTGGCACAGGGTGAGGACTGCGTGTGTTATCCAACTTAGGGGAGTCAGTTATATAGGGTCTGAATAGAGAGCGAGAAGGGGGATCATTGCGGAAATTTCAATTTCAACCTTTTAAGGTTTGGGCAGAGAAATACCTTTCTCTGAAGGAGCTTTGCTCTATGGGTAGTTAGGGGTCTTCTTCCCTACTGCATTGTCCTTTTTTATACTATGTGCGTTGTTGTGACGCTGGCACGTGACAGAAAGAAAAACACGTGCTGAGAGTTAAGAGAGTCACATTCTGATGAGGCAGAGAGAGATAGAGAGATGCAATACATAAGCAAGAGGAAAAAAAGTGATTTAAAGGAACAGTCTGGTGAAGTATATCACCAATTCTACCTCTTGAAAGACCATTTAAAATTCTCCAATTTGAGTGAGTGATAAATACTTGATAATAATACTTTGGAATATGAAATTCTTGGACCAAATATCCAAGCAAGAAATAAATCATCATTCTGTTGAGGAAATATTTCAAGTCCTCTTAAAACTTACATTCCTCTCTTAAAATTCATCATTCTGACACACATTTCCAGAAAATAGCCATTCATCAATTGAAATTAGAGATTTCAATTTGAACTTATTGGTAAATAGGGCCTAGGGGTTTCTGCAAATTTTCATTTCATATTAATTTCATTTATAGCTGGTAACTTTTTGGCATACAGGGTTGCATAGCTCTAGAAGAACTATACTTGAGCCACAATGGTATCACAAAAATGGAAGGCCTGTCATCTTTAGCCAATCTCCGGGTTTTAGATGTATCATCAAATAAGCTAACCTCTGTGGATGACATTCATAACCTAACACAGTATGTTTATTCCTCTATTTCCCTCATTATAAATAAACATTTTCCGGCCTTGAGTTGATAATTTCATTGTCTCGTTCAATCTATTGCAGATTAGAAGATTTGTGGCTCAATGACAACCAAATAGAATCACTCGAAGGATTTGCTGAGGCTGTCGCTGGTTCAAGAGAGAAGCTTACCACAATCTACCTAGAAAATAACCTTTGTGTACGGATTTTATTTAGCCTTTTGGTGGAATTTTCATCAGTTTCAACTATCAGTTTTTTTTTTTAGAAAGTTTCCGCTATCAGTTGATCTAGTTAGGGAATTTTTAGCCATGAAGTGTGCATAATCTTGCACTGTCGTTCATTTAAAGCATATCAGTCCCCATTATCACTACCTACAAGGTCGATGGCAAACGTTTTTTTTCCCTTCATCTTTCTGCTTATCATAAATGTGGTTTTTCTCAGTGCAAAGCGGCATTCCTTAACTATTACACCCGTGGGTCTCGCTGGAGAAATAAATATGGTTTTTTTATAGATAATAAATTACAGCTCTGTAGTAGAGTCGTTTGTTTGTTTAAATGTTGTATACTATATTGGTTGATTCTGTTTATAACATGCCTAAACTATCTCGATGATGTTCATTCTTAAATATTCTTCAGTTACATTATGTATTTCCTTTGAGAACTAATCCAGACTTTCTTTCCTGCAGGCTAAGTCACCCAACTATACTACCATCCTAAGGGAAATCTTTCCCAACATTCAACAAATTGATTCTGATGTATTTTCTTAAGAGTATCCTGGCTCCATTTTTTCTGATAAAACAATAGCTTTGAAGTATTGACTTTTCATATCTATTTGTAAGTTTTATATAGATCTTTGCACGCTTTAGTCTCTCTGTTATAGGTTGCACTTCAATTAATTTCTGCAAAATCTGCCATGCATGCAGATTTCATTTTGGGAGAGCAATGAAGGGATGTGATTATAAAACCACCGGAGAATATTATGTGGTCTAACCATTGGTTACCAATCCAATGAATATATATACTTGTTACATGTTTCTTGTTTTGCAGCCAACGCTATGTATTAATTATGCCCTATGTGCAACCAATTTTTGAAGTAAGGCATTCTTATGCTGTGTTAATGCTATTTGTACTTGCTCTTTAATTTATCCCATATCCATCACGTTTTTCAGCAATAAACCTGAAGACTAATGGTATGTTTTATTAACCAAAGATTAAGTTGAGGTGAGTTTCATTCTTTCCTTCTTTCCCAAACTGTGAAAAAAAGCACAGATAAATCACACTCTTTCAATTTTCTCCATTGTCCTTGTTTTTATGCAAACAATGGGGAGTACAAATTTTTTGTTACCAAAAACATCTTGCCTTGTATTTGTCTCGGTAGAAGAAGCTGAAGGCAACAAGATAAGGTGAAAGTGAGTATATATATATATATATATTATGTATGTTGGTGAGAACTCTGTTATTGTGAGAAATGAGAATTATTACCTACAACCGTGTAAGTAATATCGCTTGTGTTCGTCCTCCTGATAAGACCAAAAAAAACGGTGATCGGGACACAACTGAGCTAAACTTTGATTTTTTTTTTTTTAATTGTAATGTATATTGTTTTCAGTTTTAAATGTTTATATTATGGCGGTTGCTCTTAAAACTAATCCAAGTTTAGTTGAATGTATCACATTTCTCCAAATATAATATAAAACATAAAAATTAATGTAAATATAAGTTATAACTCTGTCATGTGAATAGGGGTTATTTTTCCTTTTATGAATTACAGTGCGAATTATTCAATATTTTAGTTTCTGCATTTTCAAAAGTGACGATTATATTCACTAAAAAGTTGACGATGATTAAAAGTGACGATTATATTCACATAAAAAGTGGCCGATGATTAAAATCTCTAATTTTATACAAAAAGAGTTAAAAGTGATGAATGAAAATATCACTACCATTCTAGTTAAAAAAAATAAAAAAATGACTTATGGAGTTATTCGCCGTTGGAATCGTCATCAAGTCAACATTGATTTAATAAATTATTGAAACGTTTGAATAGGTTGTTAAAAAAACTAAGGCATCGTTCGACCTTACTTTTTTACAGTCCAAAAACTATTTTAAAACAAAGTTAAAATGAAGGGTTTTAGAAAAAGAAGTTAAAGTTGTTTGGTTACTTTATTATTTTTTTAGTTTTAAAGCTATTTTTAAGTTAAAAGTTGTTTGGCAAAATATTGTACAAATATATAATAAATAAAAAATTGTTAAAATATTTTTTGATGGAAAAAAATGTTTAAAATATTTTTTAGTAAGTATTTAATAGATATTGTATTTGGGTCAAACGGTACCTAAATATACTTTTTATTAGTTGGTTAGTTAAGACTTAAGATAATTGGAGTTTGATATTATTATTATTAGTTGGTTAGTTAGGATAAGTTAAAGTTAGTTACTCAGTTAGTATAGTTGAACTCTAAAAATAGAACTTTCATGTACACAAATCCCTATCTTTTATCAATCATTATGCTTTCTGATGAGCTTTTATCCCATGAATATAGCAATGTTGTCTATCTCTTTTATGTGTATGATCCTAATGATCCTATAATTCTTCATATTTAGATAAAAAAAATGACCGATTATTGCATTTACATGACAAAACCTTGTCTTATATGATTTGTGTAAAATTTTATATGAATAATTTATATGAAATAAACTTTCAATCTAATCGTGGATTTTATAAAATTTGTATTCGTTAAAACATTATTGAGCGGTATACCATTATTCCTTTTTACTGCAAAAACATTTTCATCTATTTATCTATTTGAAATCTAGCTGCAAAAACGCAGTCGTGATATCCTTCAAAAATAATAAAAAAACTCAGTCGTGATATGTAACATCTCTCATCATGTATTTAAAACTAATGTTTGTGTACCAAAAAAAAAAACTAATGTTTGAGTATGGTTAATTGGTTATACAGTAAATTAAACTGTAGACATCACCTGAAAAAAAAAAAAAAAGACACTTAAGCTATAGACATATATTTTCAAACTCAACGATCAAATTTAAATTTATATCATAGACTCTAGGTACTCAATCATTATCGTAATGGTACACCAATTACCCATTTTTTCAACTGTCATGCATACGTTGCCATTTATTTGTCGGTAGGCTAAGATTTCCAAAAGAGAAATGATTTTCAAATATCTATTTTAATGTCAAATATCGCAAGTTTTAGTTTTAGCGTGTATTTTTTTTTCTTTCATAGATTCGTTCCATTAAAGATAATCATATTTAAGACATCATTGATCACTAAAAGCATTAATTCATAATCAAGATTCGAACTTTGGTCTACACATTGTGAGTTTAGTCTCTTCACTTCACAAACCCTTGTTGGTAGTTTTATCATGTATATTTTTAACCCTTGTTGGTAGTTTTATCATGTATATTTTTAAGACTACAACATTAGCCAGTTTTTTAAGAAATCATTTGATTGCAAAATTCACTATTCAACCTTGTAGTTCTTGGTTCGAGACTTGACACCTCTAAAAAGTTATGAAGTATTTTTTAAATGCATGTAAGTTGAAAAAAATTAAAAGATACGTATACCGTATAGTCCGTGACACATATTATGTTTGTAATTTGACGTACAAGTAACAAATGTAATTTCTCGTATTTTGTATTCATTCAGTTACATCACCATCTATCCCTTTAGTGGTAGTTCTCGCAAATTGTAGTCCATGACTTGTTAATAAGGGACTGCACTCCTGTCTCTTTTCCTACAATGACTCATAGTTTCAAACATGTGTCATATTACATACCATTACCGTACGTGATTTAGGCCACACATGCAATTTTGAGTAAATCATTATTGCTTTTTTTTTTTGTCAACAATAAATTATGGTAGTTCTTTTCAAGGGTCACTCGCAAGGTAGACCCGGAGAAAACACTGGGCTTTCAGATTCAAGCTTTGGCCCATTTAGTAGAATAGAGCCCACAAGCTTGTTTCAATATCAACGGACCCACTAGGTCCAGTTCCTCTCGTTCTCATCGACAAACAATTTTTGAAAAGCCGCAAATATTGAAAAACAAATAAAAGTTGAGATGAATACAAAAATTGTCACCTTTTCTTGTGGTCTTTTAAAAGTTATACATTGATTTGTTTGTGATGCGAAAGAACATATAATCCAGAGGCGGTAAAAGGTGCTGAGCTACAACCAAAAGGGAAAAGATTGGAATAAATTACCATAAGTACAATGCTAATTAATTACTATAATATAGACGACACAATATGTAATTAGTGTGAAGTGATGGTGTAAATTTAATTTGAACAGATAATTTTAGATTAACAATTACTATAATGTTTTGGTAATGTTTTTTTTTAATATAATGTTACATTTTACGGATGTATTTTTGTTATTGCCCGACCCAAGACTTGAACCTTCGACACATGCCTAAAGTACATAGAGTTTTGAATACATTGAGTGAGGTCCAACTCAAACGGCCTTAGATTCTCTCTACCATCTAACACCTCTATGTTTCAGATCTTCACCATTCCTTATCGCCTCAACGGCTAGTAATTGTCATTGGAGCTGAACATTGATGACCGCCGTCTGTAGCGAACTCGTCATCACTTTTCAATGGCTCCTTATCGATCGATGCCTATAAAATACTTCTTTTACTCTAAATGCAACATACACAACTTCTACCCCTTCAACACCTCTCAATCTTTGTTTTCATACTAAGTTGAATGTCAGAGTGTTTATAAGTACCCCTAACTTATGGACGGCAATTGTTCAATACTGGTTAACTCATCTCGATCACTTAAGAATAAATTTTATTTGCAAATTACATTTTATGAGTGTGAAATTAGTTTTGTAAAGAAATGCAAAGGATGAGGAGAACATTGAAAGTTGACTAGGCAGTCTGATAGTGATAAACAGAGTGCACATGGTGTGACCTTATTAGTGTCGACAGCCGCTGTTTATTACTCACACGGTGTTTCACCGGCCTATGTCTGTCATTCTATTCCAATCATTTCTTTTTCTTTTTTGCTTCTTCATTTTTTGATTGATCTCTTATTAAAATTTCAACAACAAATTTTAACTGCTAGATCGAAGAGCGAATATTCTTTTTTAAAACTAAAGTATAATGTTTTTAATGAAAAACAAGAAAAAGAGTCAAAAAGAGTAATTCCATTAATCATCATGGTACCACGATAGTCTTGATAGATAAGCATAGTACTGCTTATGTTTTATAGCTTGATTAATCTTCCTTTTTTTACTCATTGCTATATTAATCTTAAGCATCATCAGTAATAGTACGTTGACTTTGAAATATTTTTCTTGTTGGATCGAGTAAATAAATAGTTAAAAGAGTAAAAACAAGGTGTCTACTAGCTGCAGCTATCTTCGTCCACAAACATGCCTTCCACAAATGACAAAGCAAGTGGGGCCTTTGTTTTTTTCAGTCTACGTCTGCATGAAGTTAATCAGTCCACACCACAATACAATCCAATATAAAATGATTGAAACCATAAAGCAAAAGTAAGTTATTTATTTTCTTGTTCTTACTTTTAGGCTGATCAACGTCTCAATTAATTGAATTACCAGCTTGTTTCATGACCCCCAACAAAAATATTAGTGTTCTTCATAAAGCCTAATAAGAGAATTTTATTTTTTAAACCATCATTAGAAAGGGACAAGTTAAAATTATAATGGTGCAATTCTTTTTATTTTAGGCTTGCAATTTATTTGCAAAGGATGATCAAATGCTAAGCGCTTGTCATTTTCTGTCTCCGCAAAATTGTTTTCCACTATCATAATTATCAAGTTCTCCTGGTACATGATTTAAGTTATGGACCATGACGCATGTATGTCTTCGTGGAACTTCGACACGTGTTTAGTTTAATTTATTTATTTTTTTAAAAAAAATATTGATATATCCAATGACCGACTATTAATCCCGAAATCATTCTCTTTTTCACTAGTGAAGAATTCAATTGAAGTCAGCACAAAGTCATATATGAGTTAATTCAGCGTAAGAATTGTTAGCAATGGGGGAAATCTAACATAATATAAAACATCAACTTAGTTTGTAAAATATTACTCTCTCCAATTTAATCTTTAAAATATATAAATATAACAAGTAGTAGTTTGTAAAGTATACAAAATTCTTTTGTCAACATTATTAAGATGTTGTTGATTTAAATTGAAAGAATTTTTATACATTGACATATTTCATATATTTAAAGACTAGTTATTATCTATTTTATATATTTTGGAAACTAAACTGAAAATATACGATATTTTTTTAACTAAAATAATGATTTATTCAATATATACACTTTCTTTTTTCGTAATTATGTTATTGATGTGAAGTATCATCGACTTTATCAATAAAATCCGATCTTGCTTGAAATGTTAAGGAAAGCAACAAGTGAATTAGACTAAGATAAGGGGAATTACCACAATCAAAATCATTTTTATTGCAACTCATTTGAGTTTAAGGTGGTGAAACGAAAAACTCGTATTCATACGGTGGAGGAATAGAGAAAAAATGGAACAGAAAAGGAAAAGAAACTAACTCATATCCACATGATTTTCTTTCCTTATTTCTGCTTTATCAAACTTTTTCATTGTGTTGCTACACTACAATTAGGTTCAAACAAAAGACAATCATATAATATCCTATGATACTGTAGCTGATGTTTTGTGTAATTCTTGATCGATGCATCCAATCAATATGAATCAATCGAGTGCTAAACACTGCAATCACAAATCGTAATCACAATTATATCGTGTTGGTGTATAAAGTTTTCCATTTCACAAAGGTCAAATTTTGTAATTAAAGCAGGGGAACTGTCTTCACTTAATCCAACGAAGCTAATTTTTTTGTTTTTTTTTTCCTTTGAGCTATTGAAAAGTAATTCATATTCTTCATAATTTTGAAATTTTCTGCAATGAGCTTTATATATGTATGTTTTGCCTATAATATCACTTGATAACATATAAATTACACAAAACATTTACTAATTCCAATTGTAAATGAGCTTTATATACGGATGAATGTCAAGGATAAATTACACATACATTTACTAATTCCAAGGTGTTATCATTCACCTTGTTAGGATGAATGTCACATAGTTGATATTTACTAATTCCAATTGTATGCAAAACATTTCACTAGAAAGGAAGCGTATGTTTGATACGGTGATATCAAATATATTTGAAATAATTATGAGGATTAACATTGAGTGGTTTCTTATTGCATTGAATTGGGTGGGAATCCAACTAATCAGATGACCCCAGTTTTATCAATTATTATACGAAATTGATAGAGGGATAAATAGAATTACCGAATCATTAAATGTTTTGTCAAAAAAACATTAAAATGTTGAGGAGAAAATATGGAATAATCGAAATGTTACGTGACTCATTTCTTATGATTTTTTATCAATATAAAAATAAACATATTTGTTTTAATTTTTAATACAATAATGTATGCTTAAAACCATTCATTTGGCCTCCCCTCCATTATCTTTGGAAGTCCCTGTGCCTTACGGTGTAAATTATGGACCACAGCGAAATAGACGTGCTGAAAAATGGAACCAAAGATTCCCTTGCATTTTTGATACAGCCACATGTTTAGTTACTTATTAATTTATTTGGAAAACTAAAACGAATGCCCTACAAAATTTTACTCATCTAACCTTCCATTATAAGTTTCAAGAGTACTCAGTAGAGCTCATTGTCTTATATCCATCGTTTGAGAGGGCCCAAATCTTGATTCACCCATTACAGTACAATACTTGTCCTTAGGGAATGAGACTGCATAGGCCTTCTTAAGAGACAAAAACTTTTGTGGCACTTATTGCCATCAAATCACCTAACTACTACCTGAAAGGCACTGGTTAGCTATGCATCATATTTGTATGAATTATTGCCACAAACAATTTCACGTGCAAATATCTTATTTCCATGTCCTATAATTGTATTCAATCTTGGAACTTATCTGTGTTAAATGTTTATGTTTATACATAAACTGTTACATACAATAAATATTTATTTAATAATAATAACAAGAGTATTATTAAGCTGATCCTAGAAGGCCCCCAAAATCTTTCTCAAATGCTTCTGCATTTTCAAGCTATACTTAATGAAAATGACGAATCTATTTATTAACAACCCTCCTTTCAACTACTATTGCCAAAGTGGGCCGGTCTGTCTTTTATATTTTCGCGTCCAATTAAAATTAGGGATGCTAAAGCGGATTAGCCCAATAATTTACTAACTCATTTTAGAAAATTGCTCTTTTGCCATCTAGCAATTGCTCACAAGCACCTCAAATTGTCAAAAATATCCCGACTTAGAGTTAACTACCGTTCGCTTGTGAACGGAATCGTTTGCTACTTTTTAAATCGGTTAATCGAGTAACTGGTCTAAAAGTATCCTTTTTCTGGGCATACCTATGAGACCTAGTTGGTTCAAATAAGTACGAGTTTTTAAAGCGATTAAATAGGGATGGTAATGGGTACCCTCATGGATAATAAGTTTGGTGATCGTCGTTGTACGCCATGGGAACCTAAGCGCCCGTCCCGTGCCCATTACCCACACTTTAACAATGAAAAGATAATAAATAAATAAAAACATCACAACATAATTAAAATATCTAAAATCTTTCAAATCAACTTATAAAATATTACACATCATAGTATTTAGCCAAATAAAAAGCATTCAAAGTATAAAAAACAAATGCATATTACAATAAAGATCAAAGACTTACAGTAAATTAACTAATTTTAGTATCATATAAAATTATAGTTATAGTCTATATAATGTGCAAGTTGTGGGGCAGGCTGAGCACTAGAGTGCCCGTATCCACATCCATACTCGTTCAAATTTGCGGGTAATTATCCAAGCCTAGACCCAACAGTGTGGGTATTTATCGCTGTTGTGGGTACTTTGCCGGTGTCCATTTGTTTGGGTCGAATTGCAATGCTTACAGTTAAATGAGTAACTGATGCAACAAATTGTTGTTTCGAATAGCTAATTATGACTTTTTAGTGTGGTTAAACGTGTACCTGATCTAAAAGGCCTTTGGAATTTCTAACTATTGTTTTCTACCGAGCGGTTTTTAACTCTCGACAGGGGTATTTTTTGCGGTTTTTAGTGTTTGTGAGCAATTGCTAATTACCTAAGGTGTAACTTACCTCATCTTAAATGGGGTGTGTTGACCCACCAAAAAAAGTGAACTGTTATTTTGGGCCCACCCCCATTGAATGAACATTTGGACTGACACGTCATAAAAGAAAAAATAGGAAGAAGAAGATTGAGTTAACAAATGAAAATTTGAACCCATGGTTCACAGATATGTTACATTGATATATGATTTCAAAGGGTTTCTTCATCAAAATTGAAATGTTTGCATAGTTTACACTGTTCAAAAAGAAAACAGTTGTACAAACTTTCTTGCCAAACTAAGAGCTTCTTCTAGCATTGATGTTATGATCCACCAATCTCCTCTGTTCGACATCTTGAACCTGCTTTACGCAGACTCTATAGAAACTTGGTTTCATAGAGCTTAATTTTTCTCTCTTTTTTTTGTTTTCTTTTTAGCTTTGTAAAAAAAATGACAATTTGACAAGTAAATCTAAAAAAAAAAAGGGTCAGTTCATCAAAATCCCAAATTTCTTGCCACTTAAACAAACTAGCCTTTGGTCTCTATAATTAGGATATGGTTCTTCTAAGTGAGTGGTTCACTTTAGAGTGTCAAATAAATAATAGTAATTGTTAATTAATAAATCAAAGGTATATATTACATATACATCGTAATAACGACTCTTGAATTTTTCATTTTAGAGAATCCAAATTGTTTTGAGATGTTTATTTCGTATTTGCACAATGGATTTGAAGACCAAATATATCATATAGTGGACAAATTATGCCAAAGTTTGACAAGCTAATACATATTATTTGAATGATGTTGTTATAAGGTTGACGCTTATTAATAGTAGAATCAAATTTCAAATCTAAAGAACAGAAAACTCGTGCAATTAAATAACATAGAGAGAAACTGGTTTTTTTTATATTTAATTCCAATTTGGTTCACTCTGTAGGTAGGTTGTGTGTTGAGATTTAAATCAAATACAAACTAACTTCTTATTTAGAATTAATTCGAAAGGGCAGCCAATATTCCAGGATCTTAGTAACTTCACCCAGTGTGTGTATTCTCTGCTGCATCTATATATATAGTATTATAAGTAGTAATTGTTTGTTGCTAATTAAAGCAAACCACATACTTAGTATTTCGAAGCGCCTGCAACTATATGCAGGAAGCATGTGAGAAAGAGCATGGAATTCTTCCACACACACATGATCATACACAATTAATTACTGCTCAAAGAATGATTAATTGATGACTGAATGCACATTCACTATTTAATAAAGTCCACCATAATTTTTTTCAGTACATTGAAAAGTTTCATACTATTGTTTAGGAATAATCTAAGGATAGCCATGGCATGCTAGTTTGCTACTACTAACATTTTCTCGTCTCTTAATAAACTAGTAATTACTAACGGTTGCCTATAAAAAAATAAAAATAAAAACTTTTTTTTGCATTAATTAAAATAAAAACTTAACGTCTTTTATTTAAGGACAAAAATGTAAGGGCTTATACAAGACAAAAAACACGCAAAATATACTTTAAACAAACACTTTATTCAACCCATGAAGGCGAGGAGAGCCTTTTAGCAAATGATAAAATTACGAGTGCTTACATATGATTCATAACCGACAATATTTTAAAATGTTGTACGTTGGATTTGAGATTGAAACAAAAATTAATTAATATTGATTGTATATATTGTATATTCTACTCCGTCCTAAATTATAAACAAAAATGAGTCAACAAAAGTTGATATATTTAGTTTAAATTTTGAACCAAATTTTTTAATTCTTTTTTACTTATAATTTGGAACGAAGAGAGTAGTAGGAGAAAATGATAGTAGCAAACTAGCATGGCTCCTCCATGGTAATCATATTAACATAATTAATCCTTTGTCCACAGACAAACGCTTAAGCGAGAATTGAGGCTTAGATGGAAGAGACCCTTTACATCTAAGTATGTGCTGAAGACAGAGTCAACATATTTATATATACATCTACTACCTGATAAGTGTTCAACTGTTAATACTAGCAAAATTTAGCTTATGTGAAACACTATAGTGTATACATACCGGTCTTTGTATAGTTCCCAAATTTTTCCTTTGTTAATTAAAAGTCAACTTTCGAATTAAAGAGCATGTGTGACTCCACAAGGAATAACACCTCGATCATAGTACAATGTAATTGGGTCAAAATACATTAACAATGCAGTTTATGTTTTCTCTGAAGCATAGAAACAATCAAGCTTGCATACTAACATGTTAAAAAATTGCTCGTAACACAAAAAGTACACCCCATAACTTCTGTTAATCACACTGTTCTCTCAAAGGATCCAGCTATTTTTTCTTCAGAAATACTAAAACTATACACTTTGATTGCTAATTTTAAGATATTAACATTTCCAACCACCAAAAAATAATACACCTAAATCTGTACTAAAATACAAAACCCATGGGTCCTTTGCTTCATATCTTACAACTACGTAATGGGGTCATGGAGTTTTGACTATTCCATACAGCTTGTGGGTACCGATGAAAGGAAATCACAATGCTAATAAATTATATGAATATCATGAGTTTTTAGTTTGATTTATATTATTTAAATGATGATATTTTACTCAATTTTATATTAAGAGCATGAATCCATAGGAAAAGCAATTCTGAATAATTGAACAAGGATATGATACGGTTGAAGGATTTTGCTCAATTATTGGAACCAAATTAAAGTCTCTCTTTGTAATGGTGTGACTTGTGTCCACGTACCTAACATAAGGTTTCCTCCTAATAATGTTGAATTACAGCCGACTTGTTGGCAAAAGAATGGCAATAAATAACAATGTTTTTTTGTATCTATTGTTTTCTTAATATCATTTCCCTTTTCAAATAATATTAAATAGTACAATAAAAAATAGCACAAATTTGAGTTGACATTATTTATCTATTTTACAGAAAAGTTTAAAATAAAATTAATATTAAGTAGTAATGAGGAATATAATAATTACACCCCAAAATAAATTATGTTTACCCCTAAAACCCACTTTCTGTGCATGTGTATTAATGGAGATGTCCTTCGGGTGTACATAATTTTAGATCAAAATCATGATATTGTTACATAAATCCACTTTTAACCACAATCAAAAAATCCACTTTTAACCACAAAGAAAAAATAATAATTATAGCTTAGAGTCTTGTAAGCACAACTTAGTTTTGTAGTTGGAAGGACAATATTATGTAAGAGTCGGGGTTTAAACTCCAGATTTCTCAGTTCTCCACATTTAAAATGTGTGAGACACAACCATTAGGCTATACTTAACAAAAAATAATGCACAAAATATTCAATTTTAATTAAATTTGAGTGTAAAACTCATGATGCATGTTTTCTTTTCTTTTATATATATAGAATTAGGAATGAAACAATTTGTTTTTAACTAAATTTTATTGACCACGGAATTCATCTGGGAGGTAACTAAAGTCTCGTTAAAAATTATTCTATTCAAAAATTGAATTTAGGTTCTCTTAAATAATTCATGTAGTTTATTGACCACTTAAATTCAATTGTTTGGTTATTCTTTTATGTATTTTTTCCGCTACTGATAAGTTACACAACAAATTATGCTTCTTATTCAAAAGGAAAACAAAAAACAAATTATTATTCCTTTTTTTCTCAAGAGGAGGGGGAGGAGGAAATCATTATGGCGGAGGTGTCATCATTTAATAATGATAACCGCGCCATGTTATATTCGTAATCTTCATCTTACATTAGTTTTATACTAACATTCATCTTACGAATATTCCTTCAAAAAAAAAAAAAATCTTACGAATATTATTATTACACAGAGGAGTGGACCACAACAACATTAAAGTGATGAATAGTAGATGAAAATAGATCGAACAATATTGCGAGAGGGGGCTATTTAAATAGAAATTTGACGAGTGTGAACATAAGAATTTTCGTACTCCCTACCATTTCAACTTTAAACAACATTTCGTTTTTAACTTTGTTGATTAACCGATGTATTTAGTCTTAATTGGATTTTTTTCTTCTTCTTATAATTAAACTTTTAATAGAGTATTACACAGCTATTATAAATCACCCAGAAATCGTGGTGTGCTACGTGGGAATAAAATGCTTAACCAGCTGAATTGATTTTTTTTTTATAAAGAACTAAATTACATTCATTCATTTATAAAGAAGAATGTATCAATTGAGTTTATATTCTTCATATGCGAAAACATCTTCATATCTCATAAATATTCAATAGGGCTAACAAAGTTAATTTTATAAACGAAAAAAATATTGACTCATTTATTATTTAAAATGTTAACGAGTGATTTTTAGGTCAGGTCTAATGTCTTCGGTCTTTGTATCTCTTTCTTTTTATTTAATACAATTTCTATTTTGCTTAAAAAAAATGTTAACGAGTCAATGACTATGAATTTACATTATAAAATAGTTTTTTTTTACAAATACATTATAAAATAGCTAATCATACTACATCATATTACTTATAAATATTTAAAGATGTAGTAATATGATTTAACGTCTCTGTATTGTTATTTTTTTTCTTTGGGTCAATGTACGGTGATTGTTATCAAACTATTGTTTTAAAAACAATGTACTTAATTATTAAAAAATTCTTGCAATTTTTTTTTTTTATATGTATCTATATTGCATATGAAAAATGATATGTCCGATAAAGATATTATCTTTAGAAAGATAGATCATCTTACATTGACGACGGATTGATGAAGAAAATGTTCCGTTGGCAAGGTGTTTGCCGGAATCCACAGTGAAAGCCTTGCCGGTGAGGCGGAAGGGGGTAGTACTTGCACATGTGCTCCGATGCCAAAGTCAGATGGGAAACAAGAAGAATGTGAGGTTTTTGGGATAGAATGAACTTACTTGTAATTGTAGTGGAGTCCCCTTTATATGAAAATTGATGTTCCCACATCAAAGGTTGTTATGAAACACCACGAAATTACCAATATAACTCCATCGGTAGTTAACTGCCGATGAATTTTAACTGGCGGTAGTTAACTACCGATAAAATTTGGGGTTAAATTTGTCATTTCATGGTGTTTCTTAGGATTGAGTGAAATGTGAAAATCAATTTTCCCTTTATAAAGACATAAGGGATAGTACAATATGCTTGAAGTCTTATTGGGTCTTACCATGTAATTGAACCTTTGCTAAGTGGATATGACCTTTTGGCCGGACCAGAACAAAAAGAATACATAGTTTTGGACTAACTTTTCACTTTCAATGTTATACACTCATTAAACAAGTTTTCTTAAAATGTTATATTGTTAATGTCATTCAAAAAGATAAAATTTTATATTGTATATTTGTTATATTGTTGGTGTATTTGAAAAAGATAAATATAGTTTGTTACGATATGAAATGACAAAATATCTATATCTATAATTTTAATAGAAATCAATTTTAATTTTAATCAAAATTTCATAAAACTAAGGTTTGTAATTTATACGCTTAGGCCTAAAAAAGGAGCGGACAACAGTCTAAATGCTAGTATTTTCATAAAAATAATACAATATTTTTATTCTTATAAAATAATACTATATTTTTATTCTTACAGAAAAAAACTATATTTTTATTAGAAAAATAAGGCAATAAATCTTTGAATTCTTAATTTCTAGACCCGGTTAAAAAAAATTCACTCCCATTCAAGACACAATTGCAAACACTTGTCGGTGATGACTAGTGTAGGCTACAAGCCTACAACTATTGTTTTCAAGAGGCCTCATCTAAATCTAGTTTGTGTAAGTGGGATCCTCAATTTGTGTGCCACTCATGTCTTTTTTATTTACATTCTTCTTCTTTTTTATTTTTGCTGGAGTTTTGCATTTCATTCATTGCGAACCTTAATCTGGGCTCCTGCATTGACCGTGATCATAAATTTTCTGACGATCTTATTATCCAAAAGTTTTAAGCTTTTAAGTCGTTGATCACATAAAGTTCAGAAAATACTACAAGTACTCTTCTATGGGTATATATGTCATAACATCACACCAGATGTTGGAAAACTGTGTGCTAGAAACATCATTTTGATCAATTCCACTCAACTATTGTCAACGAATTAGCAATAGAGAAAGAATCACACCAACAACTGCCCCAAAGATAATAGTTAAGGAATCTAAAGATAACAACACTTCATTAAAAAACAACAATTTTTTAATTTCTAAAAAATTAGATTCATCACTTTTTAAGATAACATTGTTATTGTTACTTTAGTCGATCTATAAACGCACTCTTTAGCATTTTTCATTAAAAAATATTAGTTCCTCTTTAAATTAATTATTTTGACACGGAAGGAAACAAATTTGTTAGCATGTGAAATTTCATTTTAAATTTACAAGCATCCCAAGGAATAAAAGCTCGCAAACAATAACAAATTCTTTAAAGACACATGTTACAAAATCTAAAATAAGAGAATTAAATACACAATTTTTAAAATAAAATATATACTTTAATTGTTTAATTAACATATGAAACTTGTTAGCAAAACCCATAAAAGATAAATAGGAATTTCAATAGATATTGACATACTTGTAAAAAAATGGTGCTTGTTAACTTGTACCCAAAATGTATATATTAAGGAATTGAAAAGTAGAATTTTAACATTGTAAATGGTATTTTTTTTTTCTATACTTTTAAAAAAATTGATTATACAACTTTTGAGAAAAAAAATTAACATGTACCCGAACACATGTTAACATTTTTCAAAAAATATATTTGCATACCTAGAACTGAAAAAACCGCCTCCACTCAATTGGTTTAAGTTTAAATTGTCAAAGTATATTTTATTAAGATCAAGCTAACAAATTCTTATGAGACACTTGTAAAAAAAAAAAATCTTATGAGACACTATGTTGTAATATGAATCAAAATTGGATTTTGGAGAAGTTCACAATTGTGACACGATTATAACGATTTTATAATCGTGCCACGATCTTGGAGGCAGAAAGGGAGGGTGTTCCTTGGAAGAAGTCCGAATTCACAACAATTGGCGCCCACCGTGAGGCAAAGGAGTGAATTGGTTAAGTGAGTAGCATGGGTTCAAAGTGGGATATTGAGAAGTTCACCGGAAGTAACGATTTTGGGTTATGGAAGGTGAAGATGCAAGCGGTGTTGATACAACAAAAGTGCGAGAAAGCGTTGAAGGGTGAAGGTGCGTTACCGGTCACCATGTCACAAGCAGAGAAGACCGAGATGGTGGACAAGGCTAGGAGTGCCATTGTCTTGTGCCTCGGGGACAAAGTTTTGAGGGATGTCGCGAAGGAACCAACCGCGACATCGATGTGGTCAAAGTTGGAGTCTTTGTATATGACAAAGTCTTTGGCTCATAGGCAATTCCTAAAACAACAACTCTATTCATTTAAGATGGTGGGGTCAAAGACCGTAATGGAGCAACTAACGGTGTTCAACAAAATCCTTGATGATTTGGAGAACATTGAGGTGCATCTTGAGGATGAAGACAAGGCTATACTCTTGTTGTGTGCTCTACCGAGATCATTTGAATCCCTCAAGGATACCATGCTCTATGGCAAAGAAGGCAATGTCACCCTGGAAGAAGTCTGAGCGGCTTTAAGAACCAAGGAGTTGACCAAGTCCAAGGACTCGAGAGCGGATGAAAACAGTGAAGGCCTAAGTGTTTCAAGAGGGAATGGTGGAGGTAGAGGTAACTGAGGAAGCTCAAAGAGCGGTAACAAGTCAAAGTATAAGTGTTATAAGTGTCACTAGATGGGTCACTTCAAGAGGGATTGTCCGGAGGACAGTGATAACTCCGCACAAGTTGTCTATGAGGATTATGAAGATGCGGGTGCTTTGGTTGCATGTTGTTGGGAGGATGAAGAAGGTGATGTTTCTCACCTTGGTAGTGATGCCTTGTAGAGCGGTGATCGTCTGGAGAGACGTTAAACACTCAACATCATCCTGGAGAGGCGGTGGGAAGAATACTCAAGGTCAGCCTACAGAGGCGGTGTGAAGAATACTCGTGATCAACCTTTGAGGTGGAGTTTGCAAGGTGAAAGACATAGTGGATGCACACATTTGAAAGTTGAGGTAGAGAAAGCTCAGCTTGAGGTGGAGTTGATGACGCCGGAAATGGTACGCCTATGGAGACCTTGGGTGCTAGGCTCTAGTTGTGAGTAAGAGAATTCTTCAAGAGGACGGAAGGCATTCCGGGGTTTGAAGAATGTATGACATGGCTTGTGTGATTACCTAAAAGACCAAGGGGAATTGGATGCAAGGATATCTTCAAGGAAGCGGGAGACGTTCCGTGGTTGAAGAGCGTTTAGTGTATACTTGTGGAGCTACATTGTGTAGTTGGATGCAAGGGAAAAGAAAAAAGGGGAATGGTGGTAGATGATTAAATTGACATCACCATCCATTTAGAGTCAAGGTGGAGAATGTTGTAATGTGACTAAAAAATGGATTTTGGAGAAGTTCACAATCGTGACACGATTTTATAATCGTGGCACGATTTTGGAGGCAGAATGTGAGGGTGTTCCTGGAAGCCAAATCGTGACACGATTTTGGGATAAGGTTGTTGTACCTTGGGTCGTACGTTACGAATCGTGACACTATTGTGATAATCATGACACGATTTTGACAGTTACAGGGCACTATTTAAGTATTCTTTGTTCAATTTTGGGTAGAGCTTCAAGAGATAGAAACTTGGAAAATCAAAGGAGGAAACTTTAGGGTTGAGGGTCTTTGATTAGGGTTCTTTTGAGAGGTTCTCTTGGGTTGGGAAACATTGTTAACACCTTGAGTGAGTGAAAATCATTGAGTGTCTTGTTCATTTGTGAGATTGAGAAAATGGTAGAAATTAGAGTTTGTTCTTTGTGAACTTGTTGAAACTAATTTTTTGTAACCCTTTTGTATCTCGTTGTAAGAACTCATTGATAGTAAATTGAAGAGATCAATCTCTCCCCAGAGTAGGTCATCTTGGACCAAACTGGGTAAATATTTCTTGGTGTGTTTGTTTCTCTTTACTCTTTATCTTTTGCTTGTGGTTTTGTGCTTTTCACTTGATTCCTAGATTAAATCTAGGTTTGTTATTGTTGTTGTTGCTTGTAGTTACTTTGGTATTGATTACTACTTTCCTTTGATCCACACATCATAGTTTATCGGTGAGTTTTGGGTCAGAATTCACAACACACTAGTTAAGAAAGTTAAAAGTACAAGTAGTTTTATATTAAAAACAACGATTTTAAACTTTTATTAAGTTGAATTTTCCATTTTCTAACACATTATTTTTATATTTGCTTTCTTAATCAATGTTTGAGAGGCATTCTTTAATGTTTTTTCATTATATTTACTCCATTAATTTTTTGTACTTCCACTTAACAAAGCAAGTATTTTTTTTATTTTTAATCAAGTTGTTGTCACATCATTAATATCTATAAATTCTAATTGCATGCAAAACCTTTCACGTCAAAATAATCAGAAAGCTTAACACTGAGTTGTTTTGCATGGAACTAAAATCAAATCATTGCTTTAATTTTGGACTTTACCGCAATTTGCAAAGCTTGCCAAGCATACCCTAGTTGGGTTATTTTCAGTTCCCCGAAAACATTTCTTTTAGTTAGCTGAGAGAAACAAAAAAAATATTACGTGTCAAGAAGTTATTGCTGGCTTATTTGTTAATTGCTATAGCAATTTAGCAAGTCTTCGAAGCTTCTTCCACTTTTTTTTAGTTAGTAACAATTATGCTTCTACCCCTTTGCAAATGAAAGATAATTTTCAATTAATGATATATTCTGCCCCCAACCAAGCATCCTCCTTATAACCACAATTATATAGTGCAAAAACTTGAGGCTAAAATCGAGCTATTCTGATATTTGAAGGATTTAAACTACATTTAAGTCTAGTATTTATTATTTCATTAAACCATATGATACAAAATTTGAGTTTTTTTTCTTTCAAAACGAGCATACTAAATTTCATTATAAAAATTGAGCCAATCGTAATTGGTGAAAATCTTGAGGACTAACTAACTATGAGTGGTCTTGTCAAAAACAAAAAACTAACTATGAATGGTGAAGTCCTAGCTATGCTATGACCAACATGAATACATGATTCATTTGTTGTCTAACAAACATCATACTATGATTTACAAGACAAAGAATTAGAAAAATTGAAGAATTACTCAAAATAGCACTCAACCTCAAACTAAATTTGGTGATAGAGGTCATGGGAGTCTACTAAATTTGTGTCTGAATTTTGAGCACATGATTGGTTCCGCAACCTTTCATAAAAGGTGGGTGGATTACTTCTGATGTTGTTTTAGAATCAATTTTGTCTTAGAAGTCCTACATTAAATGACAAAATAAAAATTGTACAACACTAATTATATATCTAATGTCTTAAGATTTTTTGTTAAGAGTGTAATGTTGAATCCACTTATGTGCCCAACGTAATAATACACCAGACAGACTTTCTTCATTATCCAACATTAATTAGTTTAACTAAAAGTAATCAGTTCTTTTATTGAAAGTCTTCCGAACTCGGATCATGACCCAACTATATGAATGAGCCTAGCTTCCAAAAATACGGTAGGCCATTGATTGAAAAAAAGTTTATTAGCTGTAAAAAAAAAAAAATTAAAACAGTACAGTAAAGAATCTGCTTTTAACCTTTATTTATGCCTGTCAAAGAAAAGTAGAATAATAATATAAATAAAAAAGAAATAGCGACAGTTTCTACATGTATATTTGCATTATTACTATTACATAATAATAAAAAACAGAAATGGATGAAGAAGAAGAAGACACAAGCAATTAAACCAAAAGATGCATGCACATGATCTATTATTCCTGCAATAAACAACACATATAATAAACACGATAGAGACGAGAAATGTATTTAGCCCTTGAAGTGAAAAAATTGCAAAAGGACCTTCACACATAAAATAAAAATATGTAACTAAGAAAAAGACAAAAAATGAAAACAGAGAAAGAAAAGAAGAGGTGGTAATAGAAAGCTAAAAAAACGAATGGGTAATGTAATTAACGTTAATGCTGCTGCCACAAAGAAGTAGCCTCAAAACCAGAAAGAATCATACTTGTAGTAATATTTTCAGAGTTGTTGTTGTTGTTGTCGTCTTGTTGCATTGAAATCTGATCCTCCATAAAATAATCCCTTTCATCGTAAATGCTGTGAAGATTATACCAAGAGTGTGAATATAGCCATGGGTCGGTAAATACCATATTACTCGGGTCGGGTAATTCAAAACTCTTTCCCAATGCTGGTAGTTCTACTATTTCACCAAGTTCATCTGGTGTTGAAGGTTCGTCGGAGGAAGAAACCGCCAATGAACAAGACGATGAAGATGAAGACAAAGACAAAGACGGAGAAAATGACGATGATGTTTGTTGATCCGGAACTTCCATGGCAGCGGCTTTAACGGCTGCAGCTTGAACATCACGAGGGGAGTTGGAATCGGGTCGGGGCATTGAAGCGGCGAGTTCAGGGAAGTTGAGTATGGCGGAGTTACCTTTGATGGCGAGAGCTGCCACGTCATGTGCTCGTGCTGCCATCTCCGGCGTGGCAAAGGTTCCAAGCCAGATCCGATTCTTCTTCCTCGGTTCGCGGATTTCGGATACCCATTTTCCCCATGCCCGCATTCGAACCCCTCTGTAAACCGGGTGGTTGCTCTCTCTGGGTCTTTTGGGTCTTTTTTCAACCGGGTCAGGTAAATAGGGCTCCGAAGATGATGAAGTTTTAGGTGTGGTAGGTTCTTTCTCTGAGTTAGGTAGAGATAGCTCACACTCACCCATTGTCTTAACTAAAAACAGTTTCTAGTTTCTATTTCTAGCTTAAATGGGTTAACTAACTACACTCACACTCCTCTTTTTGGTTTGGAATATTGATTAATGTAGTAATGAAGTCACTAGAAGAAACTCTCTTCTTCTATTTAGTATATATATATATATATATAGAGTTGAGGAAAATGATAAGAGGTAGTGTTAGTGTGTGAGGCAAGTAAATAAAAAAGAGAAGGAGTGTGTGTGAAGTGAAAGGGAGAGCAAATGAAATGAAGGGGTGGAACTTGGTTGAAGAAAGTTGGGAAGGGAGGTGTTAAGGGTTATAAAGAGGGAGAAGGGCAGCTAGAAAGATATAAAAGAAGGAACGTGGGGCTTATATGTATTGTGACCCCCACACGAACACATTATATTATGCATATACTATCATACTAGTACATTTTTTTTTTGAAGCAACTACCATACTAGTACATGCACATCTACTATGATCTATCAAATATTTATTTCACAACTCCCCAAAATAGAAAAAGAAAACAAACATTTTTTATTTTATTTTATACTTTAAAAAGTATGTACGGGTAATTAATATAAAAAGATTTTATACAATTATTTAACTACATCTTTTATATATTGAGGTGTGATTAGATCTACATAAAATAAATTATTTAATTTGTACGTTAACATAATTTTTTTTTATTAAGTGCAAGTGTAAAAAAAATATCATATTTCATCATATAGATATTTGTGGAAATATTGTTTTGAAAATTAACATAATAAAGTAGTATAACAGAGTAATTTGATAAAATGCAAGTGTAAAGACATTATACTCCACATGTAATCTGTAACATAAAAAAAAAAAAACATTTTAACAATGCCAATGCACAATATGAAATTCATTGTTGTTTTCTTAATTTATTCTTGTCTAGTGTTAGAAGAAGGTGGGTGTGGCAAAAAGAGAAGGAAGGTAACGAGGGACAGTCGCCCTAAATAGCTTGACCAGAGCCAAAACCATATATGGTTACTTACTACTCCCAACACAGGCTGGCTGTAGTGAATAGAAGAGGGATGAATGAATGAATTGAGGCTTCTTGGACGGACGCCAATTATATTTATTTTCCATGTTGACATGACATGAGCATTCAACAGGCTCTAGCTAGCTAATAATGCCTCAACATACCTTTTCCCCCACTGTTTTACTTGGACACATTCAGGAATATCTCATATCCTATATCATCACAATCATTTTTGGATCATTTTGATGCTTCCAAATATTTGTTTATTTCTTATGAGTAACATATAAATAGGATCTTCTTTTTAAAACAAAATTATAAACTCAAATGATAAAAAATTGCAAACACTTTAGATATATTAAAACTCGAATTAGAACTTGCAATATTAATATCTTTGTATTCAGTTCTTCTTATTTTCATAGCTAGATTCTTCAACATTAAAAAACTATAAAACTAGGGAGATCACATTATTCAATTGATGATGTTAGAATACTACTACTACTCGTGTCCCATGTTCTCTCTGTTTATTTTCATTCACAATCAACATTACTAAATTGACCTCTTTACCTTATGTTTCTTTCTGGTTTCTATTTCTATCACTTGAGATGCATATAATACTTTATTGCTTCTTTATGTCCACAGCCGTACTTGGTGGTAAATAAAGAGTTCTATTATTTGTATAACCAAAATTAGACAACTAATGCAACATCATATAGAATTGTGAGGAGCATGTAAATGGAAATCAATTATTAGGAAAATGCTAATAAGTGTCATAAAGACACTTGATTAGAAGTTTAAAATAGAAATTTTATATTAAAATTTGTATATTCAACAAATTGAAACATCAAAAAGTAATTTTATTTTACATAAAAGTTATCACTTGTTTTCATTTTTAAATCATTAACGAGTGTCCTTATGACATTTGTTAGCAAGATTCCAACAAATAAGTTGTCGGTTGTACAAATGAGTTGTTCAATAAAATCTCATCAAAGAGATATAGGGTTGAATTAGTGGTTGTAGTTGAGTTAACAAGCAAAGTGATAAATGTAGTTTTGAATTCGATTTTCACTTACATTGATTGTTTCAAAAAAAGAGTCTCATCAATGTTTGTTTCAATTATGATTTAAAGTGATGTTCTCTTAACGTTTCGTTTTTAATTAGACTCTTAACTTATCTACTTATTTTTCATATTTTTTTTATTACATTATCATTACTCTTTTCCAACACCTCTCGATTATGCATTATATATTCTTAACTACAAGTAAATATATGACATAATTAAATTAGCCTCCTTTGTCATCTTGTATAGTCAAGCTGAAAGAACTATACTTAAGGCTAAAGGGTACTATGACTATATTCACATTGTCACACTCACACATATCTGACAGCAAGGGATAAGGAACTAGTTTCACTTTTTAGTGAACTCTTGGAAGAAGGGTTTGGCGTTTTTCTTTGTTGTATTGTGTGTATTGAACTGTTCATCATGTACACTGAGTCACTGGGGTTGGGTTTGACTACCAATTTTTCTTGGGAAAACGAAAGTATGACAGAACATGAACAAAATCTACAATTTGTTGGTTTCATTGTTTATTACTAGATATCTGAATTCAGGATAAATATAGAATCTGAGCTATAAAAGAATATTGGTCCCAGCATTATTAGGAAAAATCAACAGTTCAACTAAGTGTCTCTTGGAGATAAATCCAAACCTGGATATTTACTTAGTGACTGTATACATAATTAATATTAGTATGATTCTTTAAATGAATGACCAAAAGGATTTTATAGACTATAGTTACCTACTATGAAGTCCAAATACGTGATACGGATGCGAATACGATATGATACGAGTACGCGGATACGCAAAATTTTTAAAATTTAGGATACGATACGGTTAAGATACGTTAACAAAATTTTATACTAAGACTTATATACATGTGATAAGTGGCAAAATATGATTAAATCCATGTCTTTTACAAAGCTTTTTAGTTACTTGTTGTGCAAGTTACCTTAGGAAAAACAATGAATTTATGAATAAATGCCAATTATTCTTTGTATATCTTATTCTTCCCCATTTGTGTAGGAAAAAGCAAGCCAAGACCTGAAAATATCAAGGATTATTGAAGAATGCATGAAGACATTCGCTCAGCGAAGTCTTGGCGACAGCTTGGCGAAGTCAGGCAGAGATTTAAAGGAGTTTCTGAAGAGCACTTTCGCTCAGCGAAGCCTTGGCGAGATCTTGGCGAAGGTAGGCAGAGAGTTCAGCTGGAACAGTGAAAGACACTTTCGCTCAGCGATTGCTTGGCGAAAGGTTGGCGAAGTGAGGCAGGGAATTTCTGAAACAGGGGAAGCTGTTTTCGCCCAGCGAAATATGGATCGCTCAGCGAAATCATCAAGGCGGTTTAATGCTGAAGATGACGTGGCAGAATTCCATTGGGCACTTTTGAATGTTCGCTGAGCGACGTTACGCATCGCTGAGCGAAATTATAATTTTCAGTCTTAGTATTTAAAGCTTTTTACAGCTTTTAGGTTAAGAACTTACTATTGTATTGCTTTCATTTTGAACGAAATTCTAGAGATTATTACCAGAGAATATGGCTGAAAGAAGAGCACTTCAAGGGACAAACAAGGAATCAAAGTTTGGATCATTCAAGGGTTTTTGAGAAATCAAAACCATCATTGATCTTCATCTTTAATCCTACTTTTGTACAGTTGACATGAGAATGATCAACTAAACATCCTTTGTTGGGATTAGAGGTAATAAATCTAGCTAGATATAGTCTATTTGATCATGTAAATATTTGATTCTAGTATTTTTTAATATATTGAAAGTTGTTCTTGATATTCAATCTTATTTATGGTTTAGTGCTATTGAAAAATACATTTAAATCTAAGTTTAGAATTCCTTTCTATTAAAACAAGTGTTTTAGACATAGAACTATGTTTTGATAATCACTTAATACATCAATGCTTAATGCTTTTGGATCGTTTAATAGATTGGGAAATCGTCCATTAAACGATACAATCGATCTCACAATGTTATTTGGACACGAATAAGGTTGTCGAGCGATGTGTGATAATATTGTTAAAACGAGGTTAAAACTAGAATCCTTTTTATCATGATCATTAGACCATTATCGATGCTCGATTTATGACTCTGATACCAACGCTTTTATGCCCTATTACTCGTAGCGTTTTATTTATATTTTTAAAGTCGAGTAGTGTTAGTAATATGAAAAAGATTAAACCCTAACTTAAGACGATAATCGATGTTGAACGGTTTATGATATCGCAATAATCCCTGAGGAACGATATAAAACTTATACTTACTTTTGTGCTTTAACAAAATGGCACCGTTGCCGGGGATTAACGCTTTGATATTATAATCATTGCAGCGTTAATTATTATCTTAAGCAATTTTGCACAAAATTCTTTTATGTATATAACTATTATTCCTTATCCATCTTGTTTGCTAATTCTTTTTGGTCAGATTGTTGAAACCGTATATGCGAGGTCAAATATCGGACGACCAACTGCTTTTTGATTCTGAGATAGAGAGAACGACTCGTAGAAATAACAGCAAGAATCGGAAAAAGAAGCAGCAAGCAAAGAAAAAGTAACAAGAGGAAACTTCTGTTTCAAGTCCTTCATCTATTCCAATTCCAAGCCAAGAGATACCAATGGCTGCTACAGGAGATGGTTCAGGAGGTTCAGGCGGAAGTGGGATGCCATGTCACAATAGCCCACGCCGTTTGGCCCAATTGGGAAAAACGCCACGGACCACAAAGCAAACTGAGATGAAGACCGGGATCCTTCAAATACTTTATGCTAATCCTTTCTCAGGATTAGACCATGAGGATCCGTTCCAACATCTCACAAAATTTTATGAGATCGCCGGTACACTTGGAGAGACGGAGAACAATGAGGAGGCTATATTCATGAGGATGTTTCCTCATTCTTTGATTGGGAAGGCCAAGGAGTGGTATTTGGATCAGCCACCAACGGTGATGACAAATTGGAACACTCTTGAGGAGAAATTCCTTGAGAGATTCTTCCCTCAGAATCGTTTCATGGAGGCTAAGACAACTATTGTTGTATTCTCACAAGGTTTAAGTGAGACTTTATGTGAAGCATGGGAGCGTTTCAAGTCGATGCTTAGAAGATGCCCTAATCATGGATTCGATGATTTAACACAAATTCATCTTTTCCGGAACGGGATGCAACAACAATCCAAGCTATTACTTGATGCTGCTGCTGGTGGATCTTTAATGGCCAAGAGCGCCGAAGATGTTGCTATCATAGAAAGAATGGCATTGAATGATCACCAGGCTCACCATAACAGAAACCAAGGCCAAAGGAAAGCGGGAATCTTGGACTTGGGGACAAATGATGCAATCCTTGCTCAAAACAAGTTGCTAACGCAACAAGTGGAAGAATTGACTAGAAAGATGGCCAATCTTCCTCAACAAATGAAGGATATTCAAAACGAACAAAGGAGACAACACCAAGTCGCATCATGCGAACTTTGTTCGGGAGATCACCCCACCGGATTTTGTCCGCCACCCACCGAAGAGGTAAGTTATGTTGGAAATCAACCAAGGCCACAACAGTTTCAAAACCAATACCAAGGTCATACAAACAACTTCCCAAGAGGGAACAATCCAAACTATGGCCAAGGTTGGAGGCAAGAAGCTGGACAACAAAACCGACAACCTTACCAAAACTACAATCAATACCAACCTCCGCAACAAAACCGACAACAAAACACCGACGAAACTCTTAACCAATTCATGCAAATGTCAATGGCTAACCAAAAGAATATTGATGCCTCCATAAAAAACCTGGAAACACAAGTAGGCCAGTTGGCACAACAATTAGCTCAAGCAACCCAGCAAGGCGGAACCTTTACCGCCAACACACAAACCAACCCCAAAGACCATGCATCATCATCAAAATGACAATTAAGTCATTTTGATGAAGAAGTCCTTGCATCAAGAGACAATGATAATTTCAAGGCGATTGCTACTCGGAGTGGGAAGGTAATTGGAAGAGGTATAGGGGACAACCTTGAAGTTGAGAGAAGAGTTGTTGAGAATGAGGAGGAAGATGATGATGAAGGAAATGAGGAGGAAACAGGAGGAGTAAATAGAGAGGATGAAGTTGAAAAAAAGAAGGAAGTAGTTGAAAATGAAAACATAGTGTGGAAGAAAGATGTGGTGAATGCAAAGGGCAAGAATCAAGAAGTAGTGAAGAATGCGCCAACACCACATCTACCTTATCCAACTACACCAGCAAGAAAGGAGAAAGAAAGGCAGTTTGATAGGTTCCTTGACATATTCAAACGTTTGCAAATCAACATTCCGTTCTCGGAAGCCTTAGAGGAAATGCCAACTTATGCCAAGTTTATGAAAAAGATTCTCTCCAAGAAGAGGAGGTATAATGAAGAAGAAACAATTCAGCTAGATGTTAATTGTAGTGCAATCATCCAGAGAACATTGCCAAGGAAGGAGAGAGATCCGGGTAAAGTTACACTACCGGTATCTATTGGCAATGTTAATGTCGGCAAGGCACTCATTGATTTAGGTTCAAGTATCAACCTAATCCCACTATCCGTTGTCAAAAGGATTGGTGATTTGGTTGTGAAAAGAACTAACTTGACCTTGCAATTGGCCGACAAATCCTACACACGTCCGTTGGGAATAGCTGAAGACGTGTTGGTGAAAGTCGACAAGTTCTTATTTCCCATCGACTTTGTAGTGATGGACATACCTGAAGATGATGATGTGCCGCTAATTCTTGGGAGAACGTTCATGCAAACGGCAAGGATGATGATTGATCTTGACGGAGGCTTAATGAAAGTCCGTGTGGACGATGAAGAGGTCAATTTCAACATAAATGAAGCGATGAAGTATCCTAGTGATAAAGGTGCTTGTTTCAAGATGGATGCAACGGAAGAATTGATTGTTGATACGAGAGACCAGCTGCATCACTTGACACATCTTGAAAGAGTCTTGACAAATGCACTTAGTATCATAGGAGAAGAAGATGAGAAGGAGATAGAAGAGTGTTTGAAGGAGCTGGATTCGTTGAAGGAAGTTCCTCCTCACAAAGCTAAAATTGAGGAATTGACGAATGAAGCTAAATTGGAAGAAGTGAAGCCGGAGATGAAGATTCTACCCTCACATTTGAAGTATGTATTTCTTGATCAAGAGGGTACCAAACCGGTCATCATTAGTAGCTCCTTGTCAAACCATGAAGAAACAAAATTGGTAGAAGTTTTGAAGTCCAACAAGGAAGCAATAGGCTGGACACTATCCGACTTAAAAGGGATAAGTCCATCCTATTGCATGCATAAGATCATGATGGAGGAAGATTATAAGCCGGTAGCACAACCTCAACGACGGCTAAACCCAAACATGAATTAAGTAGTCCGAAAAGAAGTGGTTAAACTACTTGAAGCCGGCATGATATATCCGATCTCGGATAGCACTTGGGTTAGTCCGGTTCAAGTTGTCCCTAAGAAGGGAGGTATGACGGTAATCACGAATGAGAAGAATGAGCTCATACCGACAAGGACCGTCACCGGTTGGAGGATGTGTATAGATTACCGAAGGCTCAACAAAGCAACAAGGAAGGATCATTTTCCTCTACCATTCATGGATCAAATGCTAGAGAGACTGTCAAGACAAGCTTTTTATTGTTTCCTTGACGGATATTCGGGTTACAATCAGATTTCGGTGAATCCAGACGATCACGAGAAGACCGCCTTTACTTGTCCTTTTGGAGTATTTGCATATCGACGCATGTCGTTCGGATTATGTAACGCTCCAGCAACATTTCAACGATGCATGCAAGCCATCTTTGCAGACTTGATAGAAAAGAGCATTGAAGTGTTTATGGACGACTTCTCAGTTTTCGGGTCATCATTCGATTTGTGCTTGAAGAATCTGGACACGGTTTTGAAAAGGTGCAAGGAAACCAACTTGGTGCTCAATTAGGAGAAGTGTCATTTCATGGTAACCGAGGGTATAGTCCTTGGTCACAAGATTTCCTCCAAGGGTATTGAAGTTGATAAAGCTAAGATCGATGTGATAGGAAAGCTTCCACCACCAGTCAATGTCAAAGGCATCCGAAGTTTCCTAGGCCATGCCGGGTTGTATCGGAGATTCATCAAAGACTTCTCAAAGATTGCAAAGCCATTGAGCAATTTGCTCAACAAAGATAAGTCTTTTGATTTTGATATTGATTGTTTAAATGCTTTTGAAAGTTTGAAAGATAATTTAACATCCGCACCCATAATCACTGCACCAAATTGGAAGTATGATTTTGAACTAATGTGTGATGCAAGTGATTATGCGGTAGGAGCGGTGTTAGGTCAACGCAAAAACAAAATTTTTCATGCTATACACTATGCAAGTAAAGTTTTAAATGATGCACAAATCAATTATGCTACCACTGAAAAAGAATTACTTGCTATTGTGTTCGCATTAGAAAAATTTCGTTCGTATCTCATAGGTTCAAAGATTGTTATATGGACTGACCATGCAGCCATCAAGTACTTAATCACCAAACCCGACTCAAAGCCGAGTGTCGCGGTGATTTTCGGAGATCAAGCTATTGATTAGCGTTGACTCACTAATTTTATTTCACGACTGAACTTTTAATTTTTTAAATGAAAAGTGGAAAAAAGTTCTAAATTACCACATTTTTAAATATTAGGGTTCGGGGGTTAGTTACGTTCAGGGAAGGTGTTAGCACCCTAAACGTTCGTAGTACTCTACGAGAACCTCTTGATTTTATTTATTTATTTAGGCTATAACTTGCTTATTTTTTTTAAGAGACAGAATTAAAGTAGTGAGAAAAGGAAATGTTTTTTTTTTTATATATTTTTTATGAGTTGGAAGGACAAGGTCCTCTGCCTACGTACCCGTGAGGGATCAAAACCTCGTAGTTCGGGGTAAAAATGACGGTTGATTTGTTTTGTGTTTTTTATTGGTTTTAAAAAAGTTTTAAAGATAAAAAGCCATGTGGCAAAAGGAGATTGGTTTGTGTTTTTTATTTTGAAAATGATTCAAGTGTTATTAAAGTGGATTAATGATTTTTTAAAGAAAATAAAAGAGAAAAATGGGCACTTGATTGAAAATCAAGGTTTGTTTAAGAAAAAGATTTTTTTTGTGATTTTTTTGATTATTATTTGCATGTTTTTGTTTTTTTTAATAATGAACTGAGACTAAAAAAACATAACTAAAAGCTAAACGCGAGGAATTTCCGTGATGACGTTGGATCACCACGAAACCCTTTTGAAACTTAAACTAACCTAATATTTTTGTATTTTTTTTATAAGGCGAAATAAAATAAAATAAAAATAAAAATAAAAGACATAAAGCGGAATAAATAAAGTGAGTGTCAGTGCATATTCTCATTTATATTTACATTGTACCTAAATACATTCTAATAAAACAAAATAAAAATGACAAAATGATAAATAAAAATAAAATTGCAAATGCACTAAAATAAATATGCTAATAATAAAACTAAAATGAAAATGCATGAAATAAAAGGGAAATAAATAAAAAAATAAAAATGCATGATGTGCTAAAAATAAAGGTAATAAAATGCATGACAATAAATAAAAACTAAAAAAAATAAATGCAAGAAAATAAATAGAAATAAAACAAATAAAAAAAGGAAGGGGGGGTGCAGTAGCAGAAAGGGAGGTGCATTTAGCAGTCAGAATGCAGAAAAGAGGAAAATGGAAATTGGGCCGTGTGGGCCTAAGGCTTGGGTCACTATAAAATTAAAAAAAATCAGATTTTCACTCATTTCTACTCTTTCTTCTCTCTCTCTTCTTCCTTTCACTCTCCCCTCTCTCTAAAAGGAAGCTGGCCGGATCTGGTTCTCCGGCGCGGCGGCCGGCCGGCCCAGGGGGCGGCGCCACCGCGCCGGAATAACAAAATTCCCTTTTTTAACAAAAGTTTCGTTTTTTTAGAGGTTTTCTCCTCCTCTTCTCAAATCTAAAATTAAATTTTTCAAAATCTTTGCAATAAACCCTAAATCTAGAATTTCATTTTTGAACCGAAATCTACCTTTTATGGGTTTATTGGTTCGGACCTTTGTTGTGTTTGATGGTGGGTTTGGGTTTTGGGACGTGTTTGAGGGCGTGGGGGTGGAAGTGGCCGTGGGCTGTAAAGGGGGTTGGGAGGATGGAGGCGGCGTGCGTGTGTGTTGGTGTGTGGTAGGCCGCGTTGGCTGTTGGTGAGGGGTTTGAGGGTGAGGCTGAGTAGGTTGTGGGTAGGCCGCGTGTGGTGTGGTTAGAGGAGGAGGGTGGTTCACGGTTTTGGGCTGTGGGTGTGAGGGAGGTTCGGCTTTGCTTTGTGGTGGTGTGGCTGTTGGCCGTGAATGGTTATGGTTATGTTGAGGGGATGTGTGGCCGTATGGTTGTGAGGAGTGTAGTGGGGAGGAGATGGTGAGGCCGTACGGTTGTTAGGTGAGGGGCTGATTTTGTTTGATGTTGTTTTTTGAGTTAATTCTGATTGAACTTTGGAAATGTTTCTGATTCAAATTCGGTCCCCCCTGTGTTTGGCTAATGCTTCCTTTTATTATACAGTGCCAATTAACTGATCATGAAAGCCATTGATGGACAATCAAACAAAATTAGTCAGACAAAACAAAAAAGGCAACCATTAAAATTGTGATTAAAAATCATCAAAGCATCAGTCAACCCCCCTTTAAAAAATAAAATTAAAATTAAATCCGAAAATAAAATGTACAAAAAGGAAAAATAAATAAAAGAATAATGAGAACAAATAATAATGATAATAATAATGAAAAAGAAATAATAATAAAAAGTTGTCGCCTTCGGAACCAAAAAATGAGGTATTTTAAAATACCTCTCTGCCGAGATTTCGTCTAAGACGACAAAAAATTTCGAACTAAAAAGACGAGTAAAAAACAAATTTTAGGTCAAAAATTGGGGTATGACACCGAGACTCATCCGTTGGATGTTGCTACTCCAAGAGTTTGATTTGGAGATTAAGGACAAAAAGGGGACTGAGAACCTAGTGGCTGATCATCTGTCAAGATTGGTGAACGATGAGGTAACGAAGAACGAGAGGGATATTCTTGAAGAGTTCCCGGATGAGAAGTTGCTTATGGTGCAAGAAAGACCATGGTTTGTTGACATGGCCAATTACAAAGCAACGGGGTTCATACCGGAAGATTATATGTAACACCCATACTAAATTATCTAGAATATTTAGCATGTGTATTAATCTGATACTGGGTACATTAAAATTTTCAATAATAATAATAAATACATCTGAATGAGTACAAGTTGTCTCGTTAATACATTTATCCAAACATCATCTATAAATACATAAACATATCCTGATAACCTTCTGAGCTTCTCCGCGACGAGCAACTGCACTCCATCCAGCGTCTTCCTGGTGTAAATCTTCATGAACATCACTGGCTTACCTGAAAACCTGCACCAGAAGGATAGGGATGAGACATAATGTCTCAGTGAGCTCCTACCCTACCTACTGTTGGCAACCTCGGGGAACCTAGGGTCGCCGTGCCTACCTCGGCAATCTTGGGGATACCTATGATCGCCAAGTCTTAACCTTACCCATAGTGGGCTATCTGACTGATCCTGCTAAACTAGTGATCAAGGGGAAACCTAGGATCACTATCTGAGTCTGATACTGAATAGTCCTGAGATCTAGAATATATCCTGATAACTGGGTGATCGAGGGGAATCTAGGATCACCGCCTGATAACTGATTATCTGATACTTGTCTGATAACTATTCTCTGTCTGATAACATAATAAAATAATTAACTGATAAATGTCTTATGTTAGCTGTTAGCGTTGAACAAACATTATTATCTGGGTTCATTTTACGGAGTGCATCCGGGTGGAGTAACCCCGAAGTACATCTCCCTTCTTACCGGTGAAAATTCCTATCATATCAGGCTAACACCGGACTCCTCTTATCTTTTGTGTGGCTGCTCTCGCGAGCGGTAACTTCACCGTCCCAGCTGCCATTTAAGGCGGTAACTTCACGGGGACCCCCTGTATACTAACTGACGAGCAGACAGGAGACACATTAACTTTATAGACTTGGATGTGTAGCTGCCCTCACGAGCGGTAACTTCACCGTTCCGGCTGCCATTAAAGGCGGTAACTTCACAGGAACCCCTCGTATACTAACTGACGAGCATACGAGAGACACATCAAGCCCTTCTTATAATTAATTCTCATTCTTTAAAAATAATAGTCTTATAACTTACGTGTGGATAATCCTTTCGGAGAAATCCCATCCGGCATAATCCGGAGTCTGATGAACACGTTATCATATTCTTTATCATTAAGTTCTTACTTAAGTTCATATACGTATCTATTACGTTTCATATTCCTTGTGCATATCTAATGCATTCTTTAAAACTTAACCTACTAGAGGTTCTTAACTATATATGGTATCATTCTTGTGCTTGGTACATGATAAGTACCATCTTAATTCTCTTTAACCTATATTAGGTTTCTAAACTTGAATACTATAACATTCTTAGCTTGCTTGTACTTAATTGAGTGTTGAGAATTGCCTAGTAATAGATAAACTCAATACTAGGTCTTATACCTCTCTATAATACTTGTGGATTAAGGCATCCTTTCCCTCACTAATGTGCCTATCCTCAATCTATAATAATGATCTAAACATTCCCAAGGATAGGTCTTTAGATGCTTAATAGCAATGCTTAACCATTACATGTTGTTCCTTGAGCCCGAAGCAGTATTGGATAGCCGAAACGGTGCAAGTAAAATTGAAAAACAACATAATCCTGTCCCTTCAAAATCGTGACACGATTCGTAACACGATTGGGCAATCGTGACACGATTTGGAAATCGTGTTGGTTTCTGCCTGTAAAATCGTGACACGCTGGTAAAATCGTGACACGATTTTACCTGCAGTTGGACAGCATTTGGCAAGTTTAAAACATGTTTTCCACCAATTTTGGTCTATCCAATCATGCCCAACATCACAACAGTTTAAAAGGTAAATTCAAAGGCTTATTAACAGATTTCAACATGTATGATCAAGGATTGCTATCAAAATGGAATTAGGGTTCAAATGTTCATAACTTGTTCAATATACAAATAATCATGAAAACTCAACAAGGTGGGTTCTATAACCCCTAGGGAACTCACCTCAATCATTAGCTTGCTTCCTTGCCAAACCCTCAACTTAAAACCCTAGCTTGCTCCTCTATTCTCTTCTCTTGATTCTTCTTCAATTCTCCTTGTTTCTTTCTCTTGTATTAGCTTTCCAATCTAAGCTTGCTAGCATGCCCTTTCTCACATGAATTGGAATGAAATCTTGATGAGTGAAGGAGAGGGAGAGGAGGCGTGAGAGTAGAGAGAAAGAGGGAGAGAATGAGAGCTGATTTTGGGAGTTAATGGAAGGAATGGGAAGATAGCAAGATAAATATCTTGCTTCCATTCAAACAATCTTCCCTTTTCAAATTATTCACAAAAATTCCATTCCCCTTAATTACGAACTTGCCATGCTTATTTCATCAGATTCCAATTCTAATAATCGATACTTATAAGCGGGATATTACACTTGTCATATAAATAAACCCATTAACTGACAATTTACCAGATTGTCCCTTGCTTAAAACATTTCTGACACATCGTCTCAATGCTAATAATTGTTCGAGTCTTGGGCGGGATGTTACAATCTACCCCCCTTAAAGAAATTTCGTCCTCGAAATTTAGAATCTACTTATCATATATGAATTAATCTCTCCTATTACTTCTTCATTACCCAAAACTTCAGTTCATCTTACTTATCGGAATCCCTTAGATTCCAACTCTATAAGTCGAATGTATCCGACAATCTTTTCGTTGACTGGAATACTTGATGCGCATCACACAATTCTTGCGTAGCAGAAAATGAGGTTATCTCGAACCATCGCATCCAACTTGTTGACTATATCCTTGTTCATACACTTCTTGTAACCCAAACTAGAGTTATCCAATCCTAACACTTGTGTTGAATCTTATAATCTCGTCATAATCCGTGTAATCCTACTTCGACGACATTGGACTTTCTTATTATCCTCGACGATTCCATTGAATTCTTATATTCGATCTTTGCCTTATACATCGGCATCCTATATATATGGTTTTACCTTAATCATACCATTCTTTAACGAGAGTAAAACTACCGCACTACCTCCATTATACAAATACAAGGAGGAGGCATCTTGATGTGTTACTTTCTATAGTCTTAATCATTGCTCCCACTACGGAATTCCTCAAGGACTCGCGAAATCTTACTGATTACCCGCGTTCTGCTTCGATAGATCTACGACGTTACTTATCTTAATAATTTAGGAATCATCCTTCATACTAGGAGTTTGCCAATCTCCCATCGTTCTTGTCACAACTTATTCTCGTTTCTTGTCGTAGCATAAATGTTTTCTATACCGATAATTCCAAACTCATGGGAGTTTAGTCCAAATGAAGAGTGGCTTAAGTCGTCTCACATATCATTCTATAATATATTTCATAGCATATAACTTACATACATAAGCGAGCACGGGTAAACTATACATTACCTCATCTTTGTCCGACTAACGGGACATTATTCTTAATCTTAACATACTTGAGACACTACCACATCAATTGGAAATCTTTTCTTTCTCTGAACTCATTTCGTAACATCCGGGATTTGCCTTTCAACTGGCTTGCCAGGTTTGCCCCGCCAATGTTACTCATGTTTATTCTTAAGTATACAATAACTTATAATGTAAATTTACGGTTACGATTCACTGGTTTCACTAACTTATTTCTCGTCCAGGACGTCGAATTCAAAATCCTTATTTTCAACAGAAAACTCTACTTGATTGCTACCCAAATAGCACACCCGGTCTTTAATCCTTTAGTCATAACCTGAAATTACGCAGCCCTTTACCGTGGACTACGAATAACTTTTAATCTACATAAAAGTTCTCCGTCCTTTACTGGTGAACATTAAGTTCAAGACTTCCGAAATCTTCGGCTAATATAGGTTAACATGACATTGTTACAACATGGAATTAAACTTACTCGCCACTGCATTGTCGTATCTGGTCAAGGCCTCTACTCAAATATTTCATCCCTCATGGATTTCGATGTTTAAGGTATTCATCAACTTAACTTCCATAACTTTCCATTAGAACTCATGATATATTCAAATCGCTTATATTTACTACTATCCCGTGTAATAGGAATTAAGCCCTTAACATCTTCTCATACTCTAAGCCTCAGCTTAGCATTGATCATTATATCATTCTTGGATTACCACTCCGCTGCGCCACTCTGATTTTTATCACTCGAGTTAGCATCGGAGGAAGACTCCACTATTGTCACATAAAATTCCATCGATCAATCCTTTTACTCTAACACTTGTAATCACTGTAACAATTTGTCTGACGTTACCATTTCTCTAGGTCGGCTCTTCATGTAGAATCATTAAACATTGCAAATACCCGACTGGAAATATATCTGAGGCAGCTTAAATTCATGTACATCCATTTGTGGCAACTTCTAAAAACACTTATAGCTTCTGACGGTTCATACCTTTCAGTTGAGTCTTATTACTATTCGCTCTTTCTTTATCCGTAATGATTTCATATCCATAATCTTCCCGAGACAACTTTGGTCTCCTTAGCTCTATTATGTTCCTTAAGTTACCCTTGAGTTTCTACAGAACAATCCGTCCTGACAGTTCCAAATTCTTACCAGTTCTCTAGAACGCCCCACATAGGTTGCGTTTCTTCGAGTGCCCGATTAACCGATCTTAAACTTTTGCACATTACCATAATCTATTGGATTCCTCCAGCAACTCGTTATTTTATTCACAATCCAAGTCTATGCCTTATTACCGCCCTCGGAAATTTATCAACACGAGGTGATCTCTTTCTGTTCTATAATATTAGTGGAAGGAACCTCTTCGATAGGGAGCATATAACTCCTTAGCATTTACCTCAATCCTAAAATTTCATGTTCAAGACGATCCGCCGTATATAAAAATCTCAACATAATTTCTCGGCTGAAATTCCGATCATCATTCAACACTGGTCTACTATAACCTTGTGTTATCTTGAACTTACCTTCTTTAACCAATCAGGGAAATTCAATACTGTTCGTCTAATCAAGAGTGTTCAACTTAATTCGTCCATCAGTATACTAAATTCCAGCAACTTATTATTTATTATCCAACCTTCATTAAGTAAAAATTCCAGTCTAGCTTATCTTACTTCTAATCTTCTTACCCTTAGGATACATCCAAAAATTTGATTCACGCTTTAAAGTGCAACGAGTCTTATTGTTACTACTTATTCATCCATCTTAGTTCTTAGGCTGCATATCATCTCCTCTTCTTATTTCACAAATCTGGTTCGGAGATGTGGCTGATCTGATGGGGTCAAACTTACTTGTGATTCATACTCAATAACTAAACTTGAGTGGTTAGTTTCATCTGTCCAAATAACTCACGTAATCCATAATTAATTCTCTTAACTGTCCGGACATTAAAATCTCATACAATTCAAGTTTGATTCTTCAACTCTGTACTCAGGATTGTTACTTAGTCCACACTTCACTTTAACTTCTCAAACTTCGGTTTCCGTCAAAGTTCGACGTCATTCCTTAGAGCATTCCACGATTCCTTAATCCTTATACCTTCCGCAGACGAGGCATCGTCCAACGATGCGTCCAACTGGGCTGAGGTGCTTCATCTTACTCTTAAGTATCTCTTATGTTCCTGAAACTTCGTCACTAACAGACTTAGCTACCTCACGGTTGATGGCCACCATTTGGCATGAATACTTCTTCGCCAATTCCGTCTTAAATTCTGTCACCTTAATCTTCGCGCTTCATACACTTCATTCCTCCTTGGTCACATTCAGCTCTCGGACATTTATCCTAATTATCATATACTAAATTGAGTTGATCAGGCTCAACTAGATGTGACATTTAGAACAACATCCGGAACCCAATGGTCCCACTACTTTTATTGAAACTTTAATGACCCAAGGCACGGTCTGAATCGACCTGCTCTGATACCAATTGTAACACCCATACTAAATTATCTAGAATATTTAGCATGTGTATTAATCTGATACTGGGTACATTATAATTTTCAATAATAATAATAAATACATCTGAATGAGTACAAGTTGTCTCGTTAATACATTTATCCAAACATCATCTATAAATACATAAACATATCCTGATAACCTTCTGAGCTTCTCCGCGACGAGCAACTGCACTCCATCCAGCGTCTTCCTGGTGTAAATCTTCATGAACATCACTGGCTTACCTGAAAACCTGCACCAGAAGGATAGGGATGAGACATAATGTCTCAGTGAGCTCCTACCCTACCTACTGTTGGCAACCTCGGGGAACCTAGGGTCGCCGTGCCTACCTCGGCAATCTTGGGGATACCTATGATCGCCAAGTCTTAACCTTACCCATAGTGGGCTATCTGACTGATCCTGCTAAACTAGTGATCAAGGGGAAACCTAGGATCACTATCTGAGTCTGATACTGAATAGTCCTGAGATCTAGAATATATCCTGATAACTGGGTGATCGAGGGGAATCTAGGATCACCGCCTGATAACTGATTATCTGATACTTGTCTGATAACTATTCTCTGTCTGATAACATAATAAAATAATTAACTGATAAATGTCTTATGTTAGCTGTTAGCGTTGAACAAACATTATTATCTGGGTTCATTTTACGGAGTGCATCCGGGTGGAGTAACCCCGAAGTACATCTCCCTTCTTACCGGTGAAAATTCCTATCATATCAGGCTAACACCGGACTCCTCTTATCTTTTGTGTGGCTGCTCTCGCGAGCGGTAACTTCACCGTCCCAGCTGCCATTTAAGGCGGTAACTTCACGGGGACCCCCTGTATACTAACTGACGAGCAGACAGGAGACACATTAACTTTATAGACTTGGATGTGTAGCTGCCCTCACGAGCGGTAACTTCACCGTTCCGGCTGCCATTAAAGGCGGTAACTTCACAGGAACCCCTCGTATACTAACCGACGAGCATACGAGAGACACATCAAGCCCTTCTTATAATTAATTCTCATTCTTTAAAAATAATAGTCTTATAACTTACGTGTGGATAATCCTTTCGGAGAAATCCCATCCGGCATAATCCGGAGTCTGATGAACACGTTATCATATTCTTTATCATTAAGTTCTTACTTAAGTTCATATACGTATCTATTACGTTTCATATTCCTTGTGCATATCTAATGCATTCTTTAAAACTTAACCTACTAGAGGTTCTTAACTATATATGGTATCATTCTTGTGCTTGGTACATGATAAGTACCATCTTAATTCTCTTTAACCTATATTAGGTTTCTAAACTTGAATACTATAACATTCTTAGCTTTCTTGTACTTAATTGAGTGTTGAGAATTGCCTAGTAATAGATAAACTCAATACTAGGTCTTATACCTCTCTATAATACTTGTGGATTAAGGCATCCTTTCCCTCACTAATGTGCCTATCCTCAATCTATAATAATGATCTAAACATTCCCAAGGATAGGTCTTTAGATGCTTAATAGCAATGCTTAACCATTACATGTTGTTCCTTGAGCCCGAAGCAGTATTGGATAGCCGAAACGGTGCAAGTAAAATTGAAAAACAACATAATCCTGTCCCTTCAAAATCGTGACATGATTCGTAACACGATTGGGCAATCGTGACACGATTTGGCAATCGTGTCACGATTTCATACCCAGAAATCGTGTTGGTTTCTGCCTGTAAAATCGTGACACGCTGGTAAAATCGTGACACGATTTTACCTGCAGTTGGACAGCATTTGGCAAGTTTAAAACATGTTTTCCACCAATTTTGGTCTATCCAATCATGCCCAACATCACAACAGTTTAAAAGGTAAATTCAAAGGCTTATTAACAGATTTCAACATGTATGATCAAGGATTGCTATCAAAATGGAATTAGGGTTCAAATGTTCATAACTTGTTCAATATACAAATAATCATGAAAACTCAACAAGGTGGGTTCTATAACCCCTAGGGAACTCACCTCAATCATTAGCTTGCTTCCTTGCCAAACCCTCAACTTAAAACCCTAGCTTGCTCCTCTATTCTCTTCTCTTGATTCTTCTTCAATTCTCCTTGTTTCTTTCTCTTGTATTAGCTTTCCAATCTAAGCTTGCTAGCATGCCCTTTCTCACATGAATTGGAATGAAATCTTGATGAGTGAAGGAGAGGGAGAGGAGGCGTGAGAGTAGAGAGAAAGAGGGAGAGAATGAGAGCTGATTTTGGGAGTTAATGGAAGGAATGGGAAGATAGCAAGATAAATATCTTGCTTCCATTCAAACAATCTTCCCTTTTCAAATTATTCACAAAAATGCCATTCCCCTTAATTACGAACTTGCCATGCTTATTTCATCAGATTCCAATTCTAATAATCGATACTTATAAGCGGGATATTACACTTGTCATATAAATAAACCCATTAACTGACAATTTACCAGATTGTCCCTTGCTTAAAACATTTTTGACACATCGTCTCAATGCTAATAATTGTTCGAGTCTTGGGCGGGATGTTACATTATACATGGCAAATGAAGAAGAGGTTGATGAGAGACGCAACTCAATTCATTTGGGATGACCCGTACCTCTTCAAGATTGGAGCAGACCACCTGTTAAGGAGATGTGTTGCAAGAGAAGAAGCCAAAGACATCATGTGGCATTGTCACAATTCGCCATATGGTGGGCATTACAGCGGTGAAAGAACTGGAGCAAAGGTTCTTCAAGCAGGCTTTTATTGGCCCACTTTGTTCAAAGACGCATACGAGCATGTGAAGGAATGCGAGAGTTGCCAGAAAACTGGAGGTATTTCAAAAAGGAATGAGATGCCTCTGCAAAGCATCCTTGAAGTCGAAGTCTTTGACTGTTGGGGGATAGACTTTGTGGGGCCGTTTCCATCCTCCATGTCTAATGAGTAGTGGCCGTAGATTATGTGTCAAAGTGGGTAGAAGCAATAGCATCCCCAAAAGCCGATAGTAAGACGGTGGTCAAGTTTCTGAAAAGGAACATCTTTTCCCGATTTGGAACTCCAAGAGTGCTTATAAGTGATGGAGGTTCTCACTTCTGCAATCAACAATTGGCAAAAGCACTTGAGCACTACGGAGTCAAACACAAGGTAGCTTCACCATACCATCCACAGACCAATGGTCAAGCCGAGGTATCCAACCGTGAAATCAAACGGATACTTGAGAAGACCGTGTCATCATCAAGGAAGGATTGGTCGATGAAACTTGACGAAGCATTGTGGGCCTATAGGACCGCATACAAAGCTCCTACGGGTTTCACACCATTTCAGTTGGTGTATGGAAAAGCATGCCACTTGTCGGTCGAGTTGGAGCATAAAGCGTTTTG
The DNA here is from genome assembly GCA_018208015.1 of Medicago ruthenica. Classification (NCBI taxonomy): domain Eukaryota; kingdom Viridiplantae; phylum Streptophyta; class Magnoliopsida; order Fabales; family Fabaceae; genus Medicago; species Medicago ruthenica. Next base: position 95,566,501 of record CM031374.1, read on the forward strand.
GGCGCTAAAGTTTTTGAACTTTGATCAAGAGCAAGCGGGGGAGAAGAGAAAGCTTCAGATGAATGAACTCGAAGAAATGCGTGACCAAGCTTATCAGTCAAGCAAGCTCTATAAGGAAAAGGTCAAACGGTATCATGACAAGAAGATCATGAAAAGGGAATTCAGACCCGGTCAAATGGTGTTGCTGTTCAATGCAAGGCTAAGGCTATTTCTGGGTAAATTGAAGTCTAAATGGTCCGGTCCGTTCATGATCAAGGAGGTTAAACCTTATGGAGCTGTGGAGCTAGAGGATCCTATCACTAAATCTACATGGACAGTGAATGGACAAAGGCTGAAGCCGTATTTTGGAGGTGAAGTTGTTCGGCACACGACGACAATTTCACTCATCGATTCATAAGCAAACATGTAACAGGCGTGGATCTAATGACGTTAAACAAGAGCTTGTTGGGAGGCACCCCAATTTTGTAAGTATTTTACTGCTTTGCATTTTAGTTTAGGTCATTTTTACATTCAAATCAAAAACCAGTCCAGAAACACAGAATACCAAATTTTTCCTGTCATGGATCGCTGAGCGAAGAAAGTGTTCGCTAAGCGACATTTATAGGTCAGTTTGACCATTTTTGACCAGAGTATTTTCGCTTAGCGATGAAACTTTCGCTCAGCGAAAATACGTAGTCAGACAGTTACTATTTCCAAAGTCACTTAACCCTCTCACCACCATTAATACTCCCCAACCGTTCCCTAACCACCCAAAACCACCCTAAAACCGGTTTTCAAACCATTTCATTAATTTTTCACAAAAACATCACTAAACCTTTCACATTCCTCTCAAAAATTTCAACCCAAACTGAATCCAAGCCAAGTTAAGCACCTGCACAGCATTTTATCTCTGCATTTCGCACTCTATCAGCAGGTTTGACTTGTGTTCTTGCTTTATTTTAAATTTTCGAATTTGGGTTAATTTTTGAATTTGATAGTTTAGGTTTTCTGTTGTTGTGTTAGAATGGTTAGATGCTGGTTAGGTTAGAACTTAGTTTAGGTTAGAAATGAAACATAATAACAAAACCAATGCCATGCAAAAATCACGAATTTGATTCACTTTTTGGATAAACCCATTTTTGTATAAACTTTAAATAAACAAGGGTTTATGATGTTTTGCTTGCCATTATTGTTATTATACTTCATTTCTGAAATGACTAGGTGTGTTGTTTAGGATTAGAGGTAGTTCAGAGAGATTTTTATAAAAAATTTTCAAATTCTGCGCATTTTCGCTTAGCGAAAATACGATCGCCTAGGCGAAAGTTCATCTGGAAAACCCAGAAATGATGAACATTTTTCGCTTAGCGAATGTTAGTTTCGCTCAGCGATTTTCTCCAGAAAATTTTAAAATTTTATATTTTTTGCTCTGAGTTTTTTAATTTAATTTTATACTAACCTCTATCTATATATTTGTTCTGTGTGCGTTGCCTGATTGTTTTGCAGCATGGCACCTAAAACTAAGGCAACCGGAAGCAAAAGAAAGGCAGGTGAATCGTCATCTCGTGCAGTTGCCCCGTTTGATGCGAGTCGCTTCCGGAGTGCGCATCACGCAGCAAGGTACCAGGAGCTGCTGAAGAGGAAGTTTTGGCACGAAAAGGAATTCATCATAAATCCTCAAGGAAAGTACAGCGGAATAGTGGGGATTTTTGAGAGCAGGAAGTGGGAGACGTTGATTAGTCCCCCGACTAAAATCAACGCGAATATTGTGCGGGAGTTTTACGCGAACGCAATCCCGGATGACCCAGAGGACCCATTTGAGTTCCAAACTTTCGTCCGAGGTCATGTAGTGAAATTTCACCGTCCCGCCATCAACGCCTACCTTGGAAACCCAATTCCACCAGTTGAATATGAGTATTTGTGTGAGTTCCACACTCAGCAAGCTCGTGGCAACTGGGACCACGAAGAGATCAAGAAAGCCATCTTCAAGGAGGGCAAGGATTATGATTTGAACGCAGCTGGGAAGCCCTTCAGAGCATTGAAGCAGAATATGACAATGCCGGCTCAGGTGATTCTCAATCTGATCTTGCACAATATCCGCCCTAAAAGCCATACCTCTTCAACAACATTGGACGTCACTCCCCTCATCTACTGCATTCTAGCTGGGAAAAAAGTGGATGTTGCCCGCATCATTGCAAGAGAGATCAAAACAGTTGCATTGAGTGGCATCACAACTGGAAAGTGTCCACTTGCTTTCCCTGGATTGATTATGGGCCTGTGCCAATCTGCACGCATTGTCCTCCCACCACAGATTCATGAGCAGATCGTACATCCGGTGGACGATGCCTACATAGCCCGGCACAATGAGGAGAAGCAACCAAAAAGAGCCCCCCAGCAAACGCAAGATCAGCCTGAATCTTCACATGCACAGGAGCAGCAGCCTTCATAGCCACAGCAGCCTCAGATTCCACAGTGGGATCCTAGGTATCAGAGATACACTTGGGATGCTATGGAGGCACACTACAGAGGTCAGCTGGGTATCCAGGAGTCACTTTATCGTCTGCAGCATCAAGTGGGGTGCTCCATCAGACCCTGCTCAGCAGGTTATGACTCCGGATCAGTACCGTTCCTATGTGAATTACCCTGGGGACAGGCCATTCTTTTATGGAGGGGGCAGTGCAGCTGCAGGTGCTGATGATGATGTAGTAGCAGCTGATGATTCAGATGAGGAGACGGCGAGTGATGAGGAGATGGAGGACTGAAGAGGGAGTACAACTTGAAAGCACGCACATTCAGTGAAATATTTCATTTTAAAGCTTTCAGTCAGAATTTTTTTTGGATTGTCTGAAATACCATGGCTTGTATAACTGAATTTCCGTATTTGTTTCGGTATTTTGATTTGTACTTTGCTTCTGTACTTTTAATTCCGTATTTGAATTCTGTACTTTGAATTTTATGTACTTTTGGTACAATTTGCTTAAGTTATGCTTTATGTCAATATTGTGTGTTGTATTTATTTATTTAGTATCATATTCTAGTTAGTTTAGTTTAAATTGCAATTGTGTGAACCCTGTTCAAATACTCAAAGCTTAATGCTTGAACTAAGCCAAAGCTGTGAGCAAAAGATCAGGTGAGTGATAATGATAAAAAGTTAGTGATAAAGCACGCAGCTAAGGTACTCGTTTCTTGTTTTTCTAGGTATATACTTGATTGTGAAATGAGTCCTTTGCACACATTTTTATGTTATTCAGTTTTAAGCAAGCACATATTTACGTTTGAACCAATTAGAACTAGCCGAAATGTGAGGAATCCTCAACCATTGTATATATTTGCAGGAGACCGGCATTTCATGTTAACTCGATTAGTTTATGTTAAATCTATTGTTGTTTTAAATTGTATAAAAGCATTGAAATGATCAAGGCATTTTTTTTGAAATTGAGTGAAACACTTGACCAAATAAACCTACCCTGTGAGAAGTGAGTATCTGTTAACCCCTCTGAGCCTATTGAATCAGAATTGTTAGCCATGAACTGTCAATTTTCATAAGCTCAATTGCTTATTAAAATTGCCGGAGTTTGTAAAAAAAAATTCAGTTCATAGTTAACTCTTTATTGAATTCTGATATTTGCTTTCTTTTGAACCCTTATCCATCGTGTTTATTGACCTTTGCCAAAATGCTAAAGGAACATTCGATTAGGGTATCATTGAACTAAGTTGGGGAGAAAGGGAGGTTGTGGTAATGTCAAGTAGTGGTGAATGATGATAATTGATCTTGACAACAAGAAAAAGAGAAAGAAAAAGAAAAAGAAAAAAAAAAAAGAAAGAAAAGCAAACCAAGAAAAAGAAAAGAGAAAAATAGAAAGGTTTGAAATAAATCAAAAGAAAAAGTTGTCAAGATCAATCAAGAAAAGAAAAATTTGTAATTCACCAAGAGTTGAATTGGAATAAGGAGGAAGTATGTAAATAGAATGAATGTTCCTCTTGCTTGGCCATTTGAATTCAATATCCCACATATGACAATTCTTTTGTAACCTAGCCCAATTACAACCCTTAAAGACCTTATGATCAATGCCTTTTATGCTTTTAGAAATGATAATTAGATGGACACATAATTTGATTGGAATGTTATCATGTTTGCTGGATGAGTGTTCATAACCCTCACAACTGATTTCAATTTGTTCATCTACTTTATATATAGAAGTGTGTTAGGTGTGGTTCAAATTTAAATATTTTGTTTGCCAAGAATTGTGTGATATGAACTTTTTGCTTAGGACTATGTCACATTCATGGTATGTATTTAGTGGAATGAGAAACTTTACTGTTGCTCGCGCTATCAAAGTTGAATCATTCACCCGAAAATCTTTTCTTCCATCATTGAATTTTTTGCCTCATGCTTAACTTTGTCCAAAGCCTTGTTTTTCCAATTATTTTGAATCTTTTGTTTGAGGACAAACAAAGAACTAAGTTGGGGAGTATTTGATAAGTGGCAAAATATGATTAAATCCATGTCTTTTACAAAGCTTTTTAGTTACTTGTTGTGCAAGTTACCTTACGAAAAGCAATGAATTTATGAATAAATGCCAATTATTCTTTGTATATCTTATTCTTCCCCATTTGTGTAGGAAAAAGCAAGCCAGGACCTGAAAATATCAAGGATTATTGAAGAATGCATGAAGACATTTGCTCAGCGAAGTCTTGGCGACAACTTGGCGAAGTCAGGCAGAGATTTAAAGGAGTTTCTGAAGAGCAATTTCGCTCAGCGAAGCTTTGGCGAGATCTTGGCGAAGGTAGGCAGAGAGTTCAGCTGGAACAGTGAAAGACACTTTCGCTCAGCGATTGCTTGGCGAAAGGTTGGCGAAGTGAGGCAGGGAATTTCTGAAACAGGGGAAGCTGTTTTCGCCCAGCGAAATATGGATCGCTCAGCGAAATCAACAAGGCGGTTTAATGCTGAAGATGACGTGGCAGAATTTCATTGGGCACTTTTGAATGTTCGCTGAGCGACGTTACGCATCGCTGAGCGAAATTGTAATTTTCAGTCTTAGTATTTAAAGCTTTTTACAGCTTTTAGGTTAAGAACTTACTATTGTATTGCTTTCATTTTGAACGAAATTCTAGAGATTATTACCAGAGAATAGGGCTGAAAGAAGAGCACTTCAAGGGACAAACAAGGAATCAAAGTTTGGATCATTCAAGGGTTTTTGAGAAATCAAAACCATCATTGATCTTCATCTTTAATCCTACTTTTGTACAGTTGACATGAGAATGATCAACTAAACATCCTTTGTTGGGATTAGAGGTAATAAATCTAGCTAGATATAGTCTATTTGATCATGTAAATATTTGATTCTAGTATTTTTTAATATATTGAAAGTTGTTCTTGATATTCAATCTTATTTATGGTTTAGTGCTATTGAAAAATACATTTAAATCTAAGTTTAGAATTCCTTTCTATTAAAACAAGTGTTTTAGACATAGAACTATGTTTTGATAATCACTTAATACATCAATGCTTAATGCTTTTTGGATCGTTTAATAGATTGGGAAATCGTCCATTAAACGATACAATCGATCTCACAATGTTATTTGGACACGAATAAGGTTGTCGAGCGATGTGTGATAATATTGTTAAAACGAGGTTAAAACTAGAATCCTTTTTATCATGATCATTAGACCATTATCGATGCTCGATTTATGACTCTAATACCAACGCTTTTATGCCCTATTACTCGTAGCGTTTTATTTATATTTTTAAAGTCGAGTAGTGTTAGTAATATGAAAAAGATTAAACCCTAACTTAAGACGATAATCGATGTTGAACGGTTTATGATATCACAATAATCCCGGAGGAACGATATAAAACTTATACTTACTTTTGTGCTTTAACAACATGTAAAATACTTGAAGAAAACCAACATTGATTGCTCTTCATTATTATATTATTATAAAAGTCACAATTTTTTAAAAATAATACATGCAATCAAAATAAAAAATGTAAAGTTTTCTTATAAAATTGAATCATATACATTTCTACTGAATTTTTACAACATTGCCTCACTTTTTTACTCTTCATCTTTTATAGGATATGTATCTTTGAAGTATCTTATAAGTATCCTTGTGTATCTGTGGAGTATCTTATAAGTATCCGATCAAATATTTTTTTTTAAATTAAAATAATTAATTATGATACTTCGTGGTACGTATCCGTTGAGTATCGATATCTGATACATATCCGATACGGGTATCTATCACAAACGTACACAAATATTTTGAACAACAACAAAAAACATACATACACCGGTATAAGCAAACAAAATTTCTAGCATTAAATTAAGGCTTAATTGGTCTTTTGGTCCCCTAATTAATTTTCAGTTTTCATTTTAGTCTCATAACTCGTAAAATCAACATTTTGGTCCCTCTTCTTTCTCTTTGTTATTCAAAGAAGTCTTTGGCTGTTAACTTTAACACCAAATGTCTATGGTAGACCAACCTTAAGAGTGGTCCACCATAGATCCTATTAATTAATTTAATTTAAATCATTTGATCATTTTTTTAAAAGGAGAACCATTTGATTACGCATGTGTATTTTATCTTACGGTGAGTCAACAACAACTAATTAATTCTCCTTTTCTTCATCTTCTTCCTCACTTTTCTTCATCATCCTCAACATCACATTCATCAATTCTCAACAAAAATAAATTAAAAAAACTGCAGAAAAGGGGGTAGTTTTAATTTTAATTTCAAACAACATTCATCTTCATCAACAGTGTTCACCAATAATTTTATTTTTAAATCTAAAATCTAAACCCACAAATCCATCAAATTTAAACGTTGTAAACAAAACCCAGATTCTTAAATATAAACCCAGATTCATTGTTTCTGCCATCTTCATCGTTCAATCTCTAGAAACTGAACCCAAATTCAACATCAATCTCTTTTTCTTCATTCACCCAGATTTGCGAAACTTTGATTCAACATCACATACTCATAATCGATCACCCAATCTGTAGAATTTGAACCCAAATTTCGTGTTGGATCCTTGAATTTCATGACCCATTGGATCCTTAAAAACAGTGAGTTTTGAGTTCGAGTTGTTGTTGGTGATGTTGAATTTGTGAAGGAAATTAGAAAGGGGAAAAAGTTTAGTTGGTGTTGTTATGGTGAAGAATAATTGTGGGGAAGGTAGGATACAATAGTAAAACAAAGATGGTAAATGATGAGTGTAGTGAAGATAGAACTAAGTGGCGGAGCCATGAAAAAAATCTTGGATGGGTCATAAATAGTGGAGTTTAAATTTTTTTATGGGTGGTCAATTTGTTTAGTGTGTGTAAATATATATTTTCTTATCAGTACATTTTATCATTGGTTAGTTCGAATGACTATAAACTTGTTATATGTTGAATATAGTTTAAACCAGTATTTTAAAATCTGAAACAATTATCAACTCAGACAAAGTACAAGATCATTGATTGAACAACTAAGTCATCGTCGATCGAACCTCCTAGCTGAATTGAATAACTCGACTTCTATAAACAGATTTATATGTATTAAATTGAATTGAATCAGACGACTGAGTCAAAAAAATTAAAATAAAACTCATGACATATAGTAATGTAAAAAAGATCATTACATAAGAAAATATACTTATAATCAAGTACAATAATGAAATATATTTTAATTTAATAAAGAATATAGTATTTTTTTTGAAGGAGGGAATACAGTATTTTTGTACCTAAAAATATAGTGTTTATACAATTAAATATTTGTATGATATAATGTTATTTAAGGATATTTTAACGGTTATACAATATGTTGTATTTTAAAAGAGAGTTGAAGTCTGCTTTTATATAAAAAAAAAAGAGTAAAGAGTCAATTGTACCCAAAAATAATAGTATTAAGAAGGAAAGATTGTGTTTTAAATTGAATATAAAAGGAGTTGAGTTTTATTAACTAAAGGCAACTTCAATTATGAATTTTAAAGTTTAGATGAAGAATGCTTTTTTAAAAAAAAAGAAAAAGAAAGAATGGAAAAACAGCTTGGCCAGAGTTGATCCTTGCCCCTCATGCTTAACATAAGCCTTCCCAACCGCTAGAACATGCTCTACAATTGCTATCTAACTGCACAAAATAATATATATAATATCAATATAGGATATAATATGCATATATACATACTAAGAATTATTTTTTTGGGGGTGGGCCATGACCCACCTTGGCCCATGAGGTGCTCCGCCCCTGATAGAACTCAAGAGAAAAATGGAGAGGAGAGTATAATGGAGTGGATCAATTCATTTATGGTTACGATAAAAAAACAACAAGTCCAAATTAAATTTGTGGGTTAGTATCACAAAATTTTGGGTAATATTCTGTTTTTTTAATGAATTCTTGGTGTTTATAACGTTTAAATTTGATGGATTCTGGGTAAAATTAAAATTATTGATGAACATTGTTGATGAAATGAATGTTGTTAGAAATTAAAATTAAAATTACCCCTTTTTCTGCAGTTTTTTTAAATTATTTTTATTGAGAATCGATGAATGTGATGTTGAGGATGATGGAGATGAGTGAGGAAGAAGATGAAGAAAGGGAGAATTTATTAGTTGTTGTTGACTTACCGTAAGATAAAATACGCCTGCGTAATCCAATGATCCTCCTTTAAAAAAAGATCAAATGGTTTAAATTAAATTAATTAATAGGATCTATGGTGGACCACTCTTAAGGTTGGTCCACCATAGACATTTGTGGTTAAATTTAACAGCCAATGACTTTTTTGAATAACGGAGAGAAATAATAGGACCAAAATGTTGATTTTACGAGTTATGAGATCAAAATGAAAACTGAAAATTAATTAGGGGATCAAAAGACCAATCTAATTAAAGTAGCGCAAAAGGTGGAAAACTTTTTAATTGAGAGGTTGGTGACATCGTTAATGAACAAAATTATGATCCCTTTTCCTTTTGGGAATCTTTTACTTAGAAACGATGAGTACGTACGATGTAAAATGATAAAAAAAAATAGAAATTCCAAGATGTTTTGATCTCTCGTGGGTCGTGAGTAGGGGTGTTCATGGTTCATGAACTGCACTGAACTGAACCATATAAATGGTTTGGTTCAGTTCATTAAATCCATTTCAATAAAAACTGGTTAATTCTTAAAAACAGTTCCAATCCAGTTTAGAACTAGTTCAAAACCGGTTTATAGTTTTAAACCGGTTTACTTATTTTTAACCGGTTTTGAACCGGTTTTCGTACTGAACCGGATTATTCTTGAACTGGTTTTTAAACCGGATTTTAGTTATTGTTTTAAAAAAAATCCATTTTTCAGTGACACTGGTAAAAAAAATTGGTTTTCAGTGAAGTGATTATGACATATTTGTTCAAAAACAGATTATGCGCAGAAGCTAGAAGCATTATGACTTATTTGTTCAAAAAAAGTGATTATGACATATTTCTTCAAAAACATACTATACGCGTAACTTTAGTTATAAAAAACATGAAAAAAAATACAAATCAATCATTGCTTGACTAATTTAATCATTTCAAGGCATGCACTTCAGGATCAAAAGTAATAGAGTATCATAATCACAAAGTAATTACAAATTATAAATTATATCATTAACAATGAAAGGAGCTTAGGTCCTAATATTTTTTTTAAGCCCAGGCCCAATACACACAAACACAACACAAGGGACAAACATGATCAAAACGCGTTTTCACCTTCTCCTTCCAGAAAAGCGCGTTTTCAGTTTTCACCTTCCTCCTTCTTCAATCAAAACGCCGTTCACCTTTCCTCCACCAAGCAACCAGTCCACCGCCGTCGTTTTCCTCTCCTCTCTCCGCCGGAGCATTTGACAGCTGATCTCCTCTCCTCTCTCAGCACCGTCACCCGGCACCCCGCAGCAGCTGTTTTCCTCTCCTCTCAGCGACCCATTTTAGGTCAGTGGTTTTATGAAACATTGAAATTGAGATTGAGATATTCAGTTTTGATACATTGAAATCGTACCTGAATCACGTTTTCTCACAGCATCCCGTTCTGAATCCCGTTTTCGAATCCCGTTTTCACCCAAAATCTCTTTGATTTGGCATATTTGTTGCTAACCGCGTTTCAGCTATGAAGGTCTGTGCGGATCACGTTTCAGCTTAATCGCGTTTGTGTGCTTAATGCGTTTGTTTCAGCTTAATCACGTTTTGTGTACCTGCGTTTGTTTCAACTTACTCACGTTTGTGCACCTGTGGTTGTTTCTCTATCGGTTTGTTCCACAAAATAAACCGGTTTAATAAAATCATAAACCGGTTCTGAACCGGTTTGGTTTATATGGGTCGGTTTAGTTTTTAACTAATTGGAAGTGGCTTTTGAAATATGGATATGGTTTGGATGGTGATTTAGTTACAGTTATCCAATAACTTTGCACACCCCTAGTCGTGAGTTTCCTAACATCTAAAGTTCAGTCAAAGTTGTTTCAAAATAAATAAAAATCAGTCAAAGTTCATTTCATATTATACTGCTAGAAGAGAAGATCTTCTATTGTCACAAGATTTGAACACATACACTTAAAAGAGAAAAGATAGTAAAAGAAAAGGAAAAAAAAATAATGTATGTTTTTTAAAAAGGCTTAATTCCACTTTTCCCCCCTATATTTTGCCAATTGTGCGATTTTGCACCCCATGTTTTTTTTTGAGCGATTTTGCACCCTATCATTTACCCCCTTTCTGATTTTGTAGCCCCCTTTCTGATTTTGTTGAATTTTGCTGATGTGTCCTTGCCATGTGTGTAGTTTTGCTGATGTGTCCTTGCCATGTGTGTAATTGGTATTTTTAAAAAATGAAAATTCCACATATGTTAGGCTGTGAATTGAGTGGCACGTGACCCTCCACAAAGCACACAAACTCGTACCGCTCCTCTTCTCTCCCATGGCTGTTCGCAAATCACCTTTTCATCTTCTCTTCTTCTTCTCCCAAACGAAACCCTAATCTAATCGCAACTCACCATTTCATCTTTTGAAACGAAACCCTACCCTAATCACAACTCACCATTTCATCTTTTGAATCGAAACCCTAATCGCAACCCACCATTTCACCTTCTGAACGAAACCCCTTCTGATAGGTTTTGTTCTTAAATCACCTTCTGAAACGAAACGAAAAAAACCGTAATTTCGATGGCAAAGGACAACAATGGAAAGGTGAAGATGAAGGAAACAATGGCGAAGAACAAATGTGGAAAGACGAAGAAGACAGAAACGATGGCGAAGAAGAACGATGTGTGTGCGAAGGAGGATGATGGAAACACGCATAAAGCTTGGGCGCCAGAGTAAGTGTGATTTTGTAAAGTGTGATTTCAATAGATGATTTTCTGTAAAGTATGAAATTTATGCATGATTTCAATAGATGATTTTCTGTAAAGTATGAAATTTTTTGTAAAGTATGATTTTGTCATTTATGCATGATTTCAATAGATGATTTTCTGTAAAGTATGAAATTTTTTGTAAAGTATGATTTTGTCATTTATGCATGATTTCAATACAACTAGGCCATCTGAGAATATGATAAAGATCAGATTCCACTACAAGGGATATTTCACCTCTGACCCTGTAGATGCATATTTAAATGGGGAGGTATATGAAGGTGATGGTGTTTGGGATATGGATGAGATTAACACTTTAGATTTAAGTAAATTTGTAGAATTGATAGGGTACCATGAATCAACTAGATTTTGGTATGTACTCCCAAAAAAAGGCCTATCTGGTGGGCTTAGACAGTTGGGCTGTGACAAAGATGTCCATGAGTTTGTAAGACAGCATAAGGGCTTCAATTATGCTGATGTGTATTTGGAAACACCCAGCCCTAACCCAACCTACCCAACCTACACAAATGATAAGCCAGCTCATAACCCAAGGCCCTACACAAATGAGAAACCAGCTCATAACCCAAGGCCCTACACAAATGAGAAACCATCTTCTGACCCAACCCACACAAATGAAATACCAGCTCATAACCCAACAACCTACACAAATGAGAAACCATCTTCTGACCCAACCCACACAAATGAAATACCAGCTCATAACCCAACAACCTACACAAATGAGATACCATCTTCTGACCCAACCCACACAAATGAAATACCAGCTCATAACCCAACAACCTACACAAATGAGATACCATATTCTGACCCAAGCAACATAAATGAAATACCAGCTCATAACCCAACCAACACAGAAGAGATTCCAGCTGAGGGTAACAAGGGTAATGAGGGTTGTGATGAGTTTAGTGACTCTGGTGATGATGATTATGATGTAAGTGATGGTGAATTTGATGGTGAATCTGAAATTGGATCTGGATCTGGATCAGAATTTGAGGATAGTGATTTTGATGAAAATTGGGCTTGGACTGATATACTTCCAGAAGAGACAGTGAATCCTTCAAAAGAGGGTAACAATGATTTTGTTGATGCTGGATCTGTAGAGGAGGGGGTTATTGCATCAAGAAATCCAAACCCAACAACTATTGAAGACTTTGATGATGAAGATGGTGACACTGAAGAGTTAGACACAGCAGATGAAGTAAGTGAAGATGGTGGTAAGAAGAAATATCCCAAGTTCAAAGTTCCTGAAGGTGATGAGCCAGTGAGATTTCAGCTAGGTCAGATATTTATTTCTGCAGAACTTGTTAGAACTGCTGTGAAAGAATATGCTTTGAAATCTAGGAAGAATGTGTATTTAAACAAAAATGAGAAGGCTAGAATTGTTGTTAAGTGTTCTGATGGTTGTCCATTTTATATGAGAGTTATTAAGTCTACTCACAAGACTTACTTTCAGGTTGTTAGCTTAGATCCTATTCATAAATGTCACAGAACTGGTAAGAACAGACAAGCAAAACCTAGTGTCATAGGTAGGAAATTGATACCTATTCTTAGACACACTCCTGGTATGAGAATTAAAGCATTGCAAGCAGAATGTAAAACTAGGTGGGGTGTGATGCTAAGTAGATTTCAGATATATAGAGCAAAAACAAAAGCTTTGGAGATGATTGAGGGAGGTATGGTGGAACAGTACAAGCATCTCAGGAGTTATGCACAAGAGTTGTTAAGAAGTAACCCAGAAAGCACAGTTATAATCAAAACTGAATTAGGTGTGAATGGCCCAGTATTTTCTAGGATGTATGTATGCTTCAATGCATGTAAGAGAGCATTTGTGAATAATTGTAGACCTTTGATTGGTCTTGATGGTTGTTTCTTGAAAGGAAGGTATGGGGGTCAATTACTATCTGCTGTTGGTAAAGATGGAAACAATCAAATGATTCCAATAGCTTTTGCAATTGTTGAGGCTGAGACAAAGGACTCATGGTTATGGTTTATTAACCTTCTTCTGGAAGATCTAAACAGAATTCAATATAGGAGATGGTCATTCATATCTGACCAACAAAAGGTATTTGTTCTTTACTTTATTGTCTTTTATGCTATTTGAATTAAACTGAATTAAACTGAATTAAACTGTGTGAGTACTGTAATGTTTGAGTCTGATCTCAGAACTTGAGTCTGACCTCAGACTCTTGAGGCTGATCTCAGAACTTGAGTCTGATCTCAGACTCTTGAATTAATCTGTTTGGGTTAGCATGCTTGGGTTAGCATGCTGATCTCAGGACTTGAATTAGACTGTGTGAGTACTGTAATGTTTGAGTCTGTAATGTTCAGACTCTGTCTTTTTCTGTTTTCTCAAGCTATTTTAGGAGATATTAATAAGTTTTTTATTTCTTTGCTTTAGGGACTAGTAGATACTCTGAAGGATGTTGATGCAAATGTTGAACATAGGTTATGTGTGAAGCATTTGTATGGAAATTTTAGGAAGAGATTTCATGGTGAAGCATTGAAAGAAGCACTATGGAGAGCTGCTAGATGTAACACAGTTCCTGAATGGGAGAAAGCCATGGAGAATATGAAGAAGATCAGTGAGGAAGCATGGGAGGAAATGTCCAAACTTCCCCCTAGTATGTGGAGCAGGGCACATTACAGTACTCACACTCAATGTGATTTGCAAGTTAATAATATGTGTGAGGCTTTTAACATGTCAATTCTAGAATATAGGGATTTGCCAATTATTTCAATTGTTGAGGGGATTAAGTTCTACATGACTAACATAATTGTTAGACTTAGAGATTTTATGTTGAGATATGAGGGGGATATATGTCCTATAATTCAGAAGAGATTAGAAATTACAAAAAAGGAAGCTGATGGATGGACTCCAAATTGGTCAGGAGATTTGAATTATAGTATTTTTGCTGTATCAAATGGTGTAGATCAGTATGTGGTCAATTTGAAGGATAAGACTTGTGCTTGTAGGAGATGGCAATTATCTGGTATTCCATGTGTACATGCAATATGCTGTATTTGGTTCAATGAAAAAGCACCTGAAGATTATGTTGCTAATTGGTATAGGTATATGATCTAGATTCCTCTGTTTGAATTAATCTGTTTGGGTTATAGCATGCATTTTAATTATGTTGAATTAATCTGTTTGCAGGAAAAACACATTTATAGCCTGTTATAACAACATCATACTACCTAACAATGGACCAAAATTATGGCCAACTGTTGATGGATTACCCATCCAGCCTCCATATGTTAGGAGGGCACCAGGAAGACCCAAGAAGGCTAGAAGAAAGACAAATGATGAGCCTACAAATTCTAGAAGATTGAAGAAGGTGGATGGAACTGTCAGATGCAAAAGATGTTTTGAATTAGGACACAATAGAAGAACATGTAAGGGGAAAACAGCTGCAGACAGAACTATACCAAAGGGTGGAAACAAGGTGAATATTATAACATTTATAACTTTAATCTTATTACATTTATAATTTAGAGCACTAATTATTGTCAATTAATTGTGTAGTCAAATACTTGTGTCCTGCAACCTGAGACTCAATCTGCACCTCAATCTGCACCTGTGACACATACTGAAACTCAATCTGCACCAGTTACACAATCTGATAAGAGGCAAGCTGGAACTCAAAATGCAACTCAACCTGGAACTCAAAGTGAGGCACTTGGAACTGTGTCACACTCTGGAACTGTATCACAATCTGCACAACAAAAGGGTGCCAAGAGGGGAAGGAAGAGAAAGGCCCAAAGTGAGGCACTAGGAACACAACAATCTGTCAACCACTGAAGTGCTATTTAATTAGCCATTTTGATGTACATTTAGTCTTTTTGAAGTGCTATTAAATTAGCCATTTTGATGTAATTGCTATTTGACAATCTGTCAATCTGTTTGAATTTTTATGAGGCATAACTAATTTGCCTGTAGACATTTATATGAGGCATAACTAATCTGTCAATCTGTTTGAATTTTGATGTAATTGCTTTGGAGATGTAATTGCCATGAGGCATAACTCAATGATGTTATGTTTGTTATTTCCATTATCAGCAATGAATATCAATATTTAACCAAATATTACAGGAACATTATACGCAACAATGTATATATAGAATGAATAATCTCATTTAACCAAACAATAACATTACTTTTTCAATCAAACTTCATCATTACATTAGAAATGAGCCTAGAAATGAACTACTCAATAACATTACATTCTTAATTAAACATCAACATTACCATCACAACCAACAATAACATTACAATCTTAATTAAACATCAACATTACCATCACAACCAGCAATAACATTACAATCTTACTTAGACATCACATTACAATCACAACCAGCAATAACATTACAATCAATCCTAAACATATAACTCCTCTAACAAGCTTTTTGTTCATATTTTGCAGTGAATCATTTTGCTTCAACAAAGCATTGATAAGCTTCTTCTCTCTCTCAGAACATGCTTCATCGTACCAATTGAAGAAGTTACAGCCCTTACCCTTGCTTTTTGTGTACAACCCGCAACCGAAAAACCTCCTGCCTGGGTTCTCTAAAGTCCATGATGTACAAAGAGGAGAATCAACGCCGCACCTGCACTTGAATTGAGGCCTCTTCCAAGAAGATGCAGATGAAGAACTGGATCTAGAACCAGCACCAGCCATGTTCAGATTACGAAGAAGAAGAATAAGATGCAGATTATGCGTGACCCAATGCAAGGAAGAAGAAGAAGAAGAAGATGAATATGCGTGAAGAAGAAGAAGATGAATATGTGTGACCCAAAGCTGAAGAACTTGAGTACGGACGAAGAAGAAAAATAAGAAGAAAGTCGAACTGAAGAAGAAGAAGAGGAAGGGGGCTACAAAATCCACTTCTGTCACGTGATTAGCCAAAAAGCCTTCAATTTTTATTTTTTTAAAAATTAAAATTACACACATGGCAACACATCAGCAAAAAATTCAACACATCAGCAAAAAAAATCAGAAGGGGGCTACAAAATCAGAAAGGGGGTAAATGATAGGGTGCAAAATCGCTCAAAAAAAAACATGGGGTGCAAAATCGCACAATTGGCAAAATATAGGGGGGAAAAGTGGAATTAAGCCTTTTAAAAATTATTAAATGATGTATAATTTTATGTATGTATCTAACTAATTTTTTCTTGCGATTGTGACCAACAAAGTATTTGTCCTTCTAGTAAACCAATAAAGTGTGTTTAATCTGAATCTCTAAAAAATGATTCAATGGTAAACCTTTACTATTTTTAATAAAAACTAAATTTTATAATAAGAAAAATTTGAGGAAAAAATTATATTTTATTATAATTTACCAAAAATAAAAAGGTCTACCGTTAAACCATGTCCATATTAGACATCTCCAAATAAATATCATCTAAAAATTGATGGAAATTTTCCTATATATCATGGAATTAAATGATTAATGGAAATGCAGGTGCTTTTTCTCATCTTTTTTCAGGCAAAGTATTTGATTGCAAAAACATCACATCAAGAATCTCGGCCCAGCAAATCTTCTAGAAGTATAAAACGAAAGAAAACATTAACAAGTGTCTTCACTGTACTCTTTAAAGACTTTAAGTGATAATTTTTTTTATAATTTTGTGTATTTATACATTAAAAATTGAAGTATTTTACTTTTATAAGAAATAATTTCTTAATTTAAAATCTATAAAAAGTCCTCTAAAAACACCCATTAACAATACCCTAAAATTTTGTAAAAAAAAAAATACCCTAAAATAAATTGTGCATAAATAAGATTGGCTCTTGCTTGAACCCTAGACCTTTTTCTCATACTTCTTGTCTTTTTCTCATACTTCTTGTCTCGATTCAAACACTTGTACTACGTTTTAAAGAACACTAATGCCATTCTTCCACGAGTCAATTTTTTTTAGGCTTTGTTTGCGAATTTGAAGGGGGAAAAGAGGTGAGAGTTTGGGAAAAAAGGAATGATCATGTAGAAGAAATAGAGGAAAATGGTAGGAGAGGACTTTGAAGGTTAACTTTTCTTCATAATTCAAAAATCTCCTCATTTGGGGGAACTCAAAAATTGTATTGAAGGAGGATTTTGGGGAGTTTTAGAGGGTTTATATGAATTCTTCAAATTTAATCTATGTTGTTATAATACTTTTAAAATTTAAAATATAGCAATCATATGCATTAATATATCATTCTCTAAAAAACTACTATTTTAAATTTTTTGAAAGATTTCTCTATTTTCCTTCATATTTTCCACCTTCAAAGTCTTCCCTTCCTCTCCCCTCCAAACTCCCAAACAAAGCCTTAGTGAATTTCTAGTTAGCATTCTAAAGGGTATAAAAGAAATTCTAACGGTTAATAATCTTAATTTTTTTATATGTTTCTTATAATCTTAAATTCTAGTTAGCATTATATCTTGGTTACTGATTTACCACTAAAGAACACTGAAACAATGACGTTATGTCTCTCAATTTCAATTAGTCAAGTGTTTGAAGTTTAATCCTTGTGAATACATCAATGTTAAAACTCTTGAGGGAGTTTTGATATCATGTGATCATCTTCCACTCGAATACATCAACGTTTAAAAAACTTAAAATAAAATCACGATGCATAATAAAATCATATCATCCTCCATGTATATGTTCTACCATTCTCACATATAGGCATGCTTAATGTTTTTTTTTTTCGAAGGAGGCATGCTTAATGCTTTATAGGTCTTCTCTAAGCATACACAAATCATGTAAGGCGTATATATAATATTAGTCCATATATAGATACAAAATGCCATCCTCTCAAATTTGGTTATTATAAAAACTTTCATTGATTTCGTTAAAAAAACAATGATGTTGATGCTTAGTTGTTAAAGTTGGGTCTCAAGTGTGATTGATCAAGTCTCACATCATCTATATGAGTAAAATGTTGGATTTATACGAGAGTTGACCATACAGCTAATACCTTAGTGTTTTTAGTGGAGATGTGACGTCTTCCTCTTTTGTAATTTTAACACATTTGTGTCATGTTGTTTTTCCCGTGACCCCTGGACTTCCGGACATTTAATTTGGTGGTTGTGATCGAATTTATTATATTGATACCTTGGTCTAAAAATTACAAAATTCATTTTTTTAATTAATATAAATTATTATTTTTATTGCCATGAATGATAACTTGATTGTGTAACCAAAAAAAATAACAATGATAACTTGATTTTTTTACATTTGCCACTGCTTAAACATGTTACAACATTATAGATGGAAAGAGATTATTTACTTCCATGTATTTCGAAAAATATTTTCTGAAAGTTAAAAATCAAGAACAATTTAATGTTCTGTTCTGGTTTCGTCAAAAAAATGTTCGGTTCTGGTGTGATGCGCTGGGTGACAGTATCATTTACTGTATGTCTCTGATCTTAAGTATTGCTGCATGTTCGTGTCTCATACATGTAAATTCCATTTTCTATCCAACTTGGCGGTTCCGTAAATCATAAATTCTCAATTTCTCCATCCCTCTCCTTACTTCATACACATCCTTACAACATTGTTATGTAACTTTTTTGTTGAGCTGTCTAAATTATAATTTCATGTTCTAATGGAGAAACCAAACATGTTATATTATATGCTTCAGTTTTCTATTTGATGCTGATACCAATGTACTTTAGACAATAATATATACTGTTCCTTTTAGACCTGAGTTTGATGGTCTATGAACTGGTAGAGGTTGTGAAACAGAGGTTTCTGTCGTGAGTCCTTCTCTACTAGATGAGGGGTGGTGTAACTGCACGTGCTCTGACGTTCAAGTCAATGAGAGAACGAGAGTAAGATGCAAGTTATGGGTAAGATGTGACGTACTTGACCCAACACTATGCATTAGCATTTATAGGGAATAAGTAGGGTTTTTGGTCATTAGGCCTTCATTTGGACAACAATGTCTTAGGGACACTTGTAATGATTTGGAGCTACAACATTGGATCTGGGCTGGATGATTCAGATTGATGATCCGGGTCACAATCCATTGGAACTTAAGGCGTGTATATGATATGGTCCTCCAAATGCAAGCTTCAATATCTGGGGAACGGAACATTGACAACTTCACTTGGATTGACACATAAACTATCCCTTTGCCTTGACCGAGGGTGTGACTGATTCGATACACCTTAAAGTCTCACATTGTTTGGGAATCGAGGCAAACAATAGTTTATACAGAACACCACCCACACTCCTCGATCCAACGAGACGCCTTTTATAAGAGACAAAATCGTGAATCACTTACATAACATATTCATATTCTCTAACATAGACGAAAGCAATATTTTGTAATACTATGTTAGTTGCCCCTAAAATTTGTATTTATGATGTCACATAAAGTCGCAGATTTTTTACATGAAAATGGCTCCTGTTGTCAGTTATGTTTCCTGGGTATATTTGTATTTGCACGCAGACAACACATCGGCATAGTGGGGCTAGAACCATAATATTACACTTTGGGCCTAGAGCAGTGCTTCCTAGTCCTACCAAACTAATAATGGCCCAAACCACTAATGCATTTATTTGTGGTGGTCCTGCACCGCAGTGCTATTATGCCACCAAAACAGTATTCTTGCATCAATGATAATAACTCATATGAATCTTGGCTGAAACTCTAACTTTACTTACCTTCTGATCGAACTTTAAATTATCTAAGTCTTCTTTTCACAGAAACCGGAGGGTTGATACCAATAATAATAATAATAATAATAATAATGAGTGACTCAATTTTATTTTATGGTGTCATTTCACTTTTAGCGTCACAATTATATATGGTGATGATGATGCCATTTTTCTTGGTATGAGGATCTAATTCAGGGTATTGAAAAGTGGAGAATGAAAATTACATAATTCCAAGATTTAAGAGATTAAAATTGAAATTAAAACTTTTACTCCTTGTTCTTTTTACTAAATGCTAATTGTGGGTGCTTATATTTTAATGGGTTTTCAGTTGAGTCTTATTGTCCTTGGATAATTTTGGTGGATGGTCCGAATGAATAGCTTTGATGTTATAAATTTACAATAAGGCCACGTTTAAATTTTAAAATATTTTCTTCTTTTATTTTTTAAAGTTGATGTTAATTTTTCTTGTTAATAAAGATATAATAGAATCTTGAAAATGTTTTCACCAGTGGGACTAAAATGTTTCAAAAGAGTACTAAACTGAATTATGCATTATAGTAGCTAAACATGGATCTGAATTGCTGAACAAACAAAGCAACCAGAGAAAACTGAACAAACAACACAACTAAGTGATTTTGAGGACCCAAAACTGGAATTATAAGACTTGCTCCACTTCCCTTTCTGTCTTACCAAGCTCTACAAGTAAAGTAAATAGAGCTTGACACATTTCGCGAGCATCGGGTTCGCTTGAATTCTTCTTCTTTGAATTTGAAGAGTAAACCATCCAGGTATGATCTAGCTTCATGTTAGGCCTTACAACAACTGATCCTGGAACTTCAGCATCGCGGCATGTCACTAGCCCGTCACTCTTTTCACCATATCTCAGCTGCAGGTGGAGAGAAAATACAGCCATTGCAGCAGATACAGGAACCATTACAGGAACTTGGCGTCCTGATTCGACAAATGAATCAGACACCTTTGGTCCAAATTTTGGTAGAATGAGCCGGGGAAGTTCTGCATGAGCTATTTGTGTCATTGTTGCAAGAACACTAGGGGCAATGCTTGCTTCAGAATGGAAGGATATCAGAGGAATATCCAAGGGGAGCTTGTGCGTCATGATAAATTCCTTCCGCTTCTCATATGTGAGATCCTCCAATGCCCTTATGTCACCCTGAAGCATACAACTGACATACAATTAACAGAAAGGGAGAGAAAGGATAAGTTTTCCTTATGGAATTTGAAATTAACAAAATTAGGTTTAGTTTTTGTAAATTAACAACAAGAGAGACCAAAATCAGATGCAGTTATGACTTTGGATTCCTGTCATAAAATTGTGAGGTAGTAGAAGTCAAATGTAACATGTGATTCCTAGCAACCCGATTTCAAAACCATGACAGTCCATTTGAAAGAAAAACACCTTAATCAATCAGCAATTAGCTCATAGTCGTACCATATCCCTCTCCCATAAGGGGAGTGAAATAGCCATAAGGGGAGTGAAATAGCCAAGTAACTTCCTGCACAAGCATCGAACTTCATAGTGTGTGTACTATACTGCAGTACATGGCCAAGTTAGTGAACGCCTTTGCCCTTCAGGCTTGCCATTCAAAGGAGGAATGAGTACACGGTCCTTTAAACAAAATTAGTTTTCAACCGAATGAATATGTGGCCCCATAGTCCACATGACCCAAAGACATAACGCTCGTGAAAGTGTCTTTTACACTTCCTTTATAAGGAATATGGCTTACCCCATTTCAGGTATCTCTCATTCACTATTCTTATCATATTATGCTGAGATTGACTTTAGCATTGGAGTGCCTTTTGCAGGTACTTTCCCACTTGGACCGGCATCGCCACTGAAGAGGTCATTAACCAGCACTAGAGATTCACCACCCTCAATCCTCCTCGGTGGTTGATTCATGTTTTCAAACGAGAACAATGCGCATGATCATCTAAAGTTCTTAAAGTTTTCTTTCTGATATCATTTTTATATACAAATAAAATGAGCAATTAGTACACTCTAGTTCAACCACAAACTTCAAGGCATGTGAAATGGTTACCTTAATTATTTTGCATATTATAAGTTCCAAGATCCACCGGGTTTCTTTGTCGCCAATCTGGCCTTCACGGAGAATATCAGAAGCTATGGGGGTGCCACCATATGGACTCTGTACCAGTGCCAAACCAGCAACTTTGCCCTTCAAGTCAGACCAATAAAGAGACAAAGCAGCTGCAGCATCAATACCACCTTTACTGTGTCCAAGTAGCATAACAGGCTTGCCAGAACCCCAGTAAATCTCCTCAATATACTGCTTGATTTCCATGGCATTGTGTTCTACTGATGCCTTAAAAGAGAAACAAATATATATTTGAAACTCAGACGCTAGAAGGATGCAATTTTGTGGTGAATGATGCAAGGGAAAAAGAGATTTGAAAAACTGAGTGTAAAGAAAAATGTTCAAACTTCAAAAGGAAAAAGCGTAATATGCTAAATGCATTTCAGAAAATGTATATGCTGTTGGTTAAAACTGATCAACTAATTTCTTTATCTTAACCCTCCGGTTCTCAAGGGAAAGGATCCTCGGTAATCCCGAATTCTGCCAAGAGGCAAGTAAAGTCTGACTACAGTCGTTTCAGTCAAGGTTCAAACTCGGGTACTCCCGACACTGATTAACTAATTTAGATAAACTATTAATTGATTACCTCACTATGAACTTTTGCAATATGGCAAGCTAAACCCATCTTTGAAAAGAACCTCTTAGTGGCAACAAAATACAAGGGTCCATGATTGCTAAATAGACCTGCAACATTTGTAAGTTCTAATCTTAACAAAAAGGACATGTATGTTAATCTCAACTGCGAAGGTAGATGATGTGGATTTTGTCATACCTGGAATCAGCAAATAAACAAATGAACTAGGTAGTGAGTCCTTTCCATTTCTGTAAAATGAAACCCAAGAACAGTCTATGTAAACAGAGTTTCCCAAGAAAAGATGAACAAGAATTTTAATATTTGATGGTATAAAAATAAAGCAAGCAAAATACCGAAGACTTGGATAATGGGAACATAAAAAGAAAGAAATGTCATAATATAAAATTGTGAATAAGTTATATTTGATGTTCAACAGTACCAAATGTGGCAAATGAATGATTTTGCAAGAAAATCATGGTCTTCAAAAGGTAAATGAGAACGGAAAAATAAATTTAGTTCAGATTATATCAGATTAAACCTTATAATAAAATAGGGGACCTTATGTCTGATAGCAATTCCAAGAATCTTGAAGTTCCATCATGTACTAGAGGCATTCCAGGGGCATGCTGCAACCACCCAATATCATCACTAGAACCGCGCAATGTTTTCAACACACGAGATGTGATTCTGAGAAATTCCATAATTTTATAGCACTATTCAGTAATCTGTAGACCATAATGAATGGACAAAGGAAAATAAAGTGAACACAGAAATAAGTAATCTATTTTTTTAAAATAATATTTTCCATCAGTTTGTTTTCACATGTCCCCAAGGTGTCAAGCTCATTGGCAAAAGCTTGACTTTGTAACATCAAATGACAGAATTCAAATCCAATATAAGACATATGTAAACTGGACATTAGGGGTTACCATTGTCACTAATAATTTCGCCTTCCCCAATTTTTCAGAAAAAAATGTTTGTTTCCACAAACCTAGTTGTTTTATTTACCTATGAACATGAAGTTGAGCACATCTAATGCATGAGGAAGAATATCTGCAAGAGGCCATTCCCAAACTCCAAGCATATTGTAGACCAAGAAATGGGCGTGTCAAACTGCACAAATATGAGGATAATGCAATAGCAATGATAAAAATGCAAAATGCTGATTTTCAAAATATTAACAGAAAATGAACAACTTCTTCTAATCTGACATTTAGTCTAATAGCTGAGCACGGACACCAAACACGACACCTAATAATTTGAGAAAGTTAAATATTTGAATGTAATCACACGTGTCAATGTCGGACACTAGACACGTCTTCAATCTGAAGTATCGATGCTACATAAATGAAAATTCAATGACAGAACAATTCATGCAATGTCATTTGGCAGTAGTATGGTTAAGCATGAAGAACAAAACTCATTACCCTTTTAAAAAAAATGAAGGAACATCAGCAGAGACATAAATTGCATTTACAGCAATAGATCTGGTATCTACAAGCAGTTCACTATTATTGTTAATGGCTCTTCTTCCATAGATTGCATGGTTTTCAGTTTCACTTCCTACTTGAAAAGGTTGCAACGATGTGCTTCTTGTATAATAACCTTTTGAATTGTGTGCTGATGAATTGACCAGTGGAGTGGCCCCAAAATTTTCTTTATACCTAACTGCATCACTAAGTACCAAATCCTCTGCAGCATTGACATCATGGAAAACATTACTTCAAAGTAATAGAACATAACTAATAGCTATCTATATCTTGGTAGAGATCATGAAATCAAGAACACACCTATGAATTTTAAGAATCGATTACTAATATAACTTGTGAGTCTCAAAAGATTTGTTAGTATGTCATCCATTAATGATCAAAATCCAATTATCATATCCTGGAATTAGGAACCACGTAAGATTTAGAAACAATATTATTGTCATAAAATGAACTAAGTAAAGTGTTAGTGACAAATGAAATGATTAATCTACTGAGTTACCTTCCTTAATTATACTTGTGATAAATGGAAGAATCTCTATCTGAAGTTAACATGGTTGATAAAAGAACATCAACTAGATGTGATTTGGAACTTTCTGAAGCTAGATAGATGTGGTACCACTACCAAGCACCCCTGCAAATACAGACTGACAAATAAATTTTGTACAAAATCAAAATCAGTATATAGATTATTAATACAGCAGAAGAATTATAGAATGGATCGGATTTGATAACTATACTTACTGTATTTTTTTTAGGGATATACCTACTGGCTACTGGCTACTGGCTACTGGCTTGTTGTATCAATCTCTCCAACTCAGAGGTTGGAACACTCCTACTTTTCTTTTTTTAGTATGTATGTGTATATAATAAAATATAAACTTTATACTAGATATATATATATATATATATATATATATATATATATATATATATTTCTACATTTTTGGATCACAATGAAAATGGAATGGAGCAAACCATAGGTATTTTAATTTTATTTATATTATACTACTTTTGGTTTGGTTGTTTCATTAAATTCAGAAGGAACTGACAGACATAGTTCATACTCATATATCGAAAATCCATATTAGATAGGACAGACAGAGATCATCGCTGTTTCACTTTGATGATGGATGGGACACGTGGAGAGTTGGGAGCAAAATCTTGGGATTTCGTGGACATGCACAATTTGACCTTCCATATTTTCTTGATAATAATAATTTGTCAAAAACATAAATCTTGAGGATTAGTATACTTCATTTTTTATATTTCACTCTTTTAAGAAAAAAACTTAATTCACTTCAAAATCTAACAAATATAAAGAAATATTATCAACTACTGATTATTTATAAATGAAAGGTGAATATTAAAAATACATCATAACAAATTAAGAGTATGTTAAAATAACAAACAATCATTTTTTTTTCTTTCCCATTTTGCACTTTATTATTGAGAGGAGGCAAATTATTTTGTGCTCAACAAGTGCCATGTTTCTTTGACCGCTAGTGTCTGCTACATGAGGTGGAAAACATGATAAAGATGAGGGAAAAAAATGTGAGAAATTTTGCTTACTCGTTATTGCACAAACTGTTCTTCCTACTATTCATGATAGTTAAGGTAACTACTCTAACCATTCTCCCCGCTAATGTAAAAATATAAGTAGACGTAAAAACTTAAAATAGTAACATGCACTCATTGGAAATGGCTCTTATACATTACCCATAAAAATAGCTCATTCAAACTAGTGATGTAATATTTGGTTCCAATGTTACTTAACTTGACTAATATCTGTGTCATTTTATGGATACTTTCTTCAGTAATAAAAGGAAGATATTAAAAACATGTGTGATTTTACGTATGTGGGAGTGGAAAGTTGAAACTCACAGGAAAATTGAAGATAAAAATATATTTACAATTATTTATCTTCAAATTGGACTGTTGAAAACTGCAAGAAGCCTGTAACTGTTAAGTAAATTGACATGATCTGGAACATTTTATTTTTGATACATTCAGTACTAGTAACAAACTAGGATACTGAATACAAATTCCTAGTTCTTGCCATATTCTTTCTCAAGTTATTATTGCCTCTACAGCTTAAGAAGCATTGTCTCACATGATTAAGTTTTCATTTCTTCTGCTAAGTTCTTCAGCCAGATGTGCTTCTGCTTTGTAGTTCAGAGGGCTCACATTCATTTTTTTCTCACATTTATTTGAAACACTCTATTATACCAAATTGAGTGAAGGGTCATGTGAAAGAGGTCGTACTTCAAAGGTTTAGTATGCCAAAGAAAATGTTTCTGAACTCTTCTGACACCAAGTTGTAGCTTGAGATACTTCTCTTCAGGCACTGAAAGTAGTATTTGTTTCAAGTTTGGAATATCTTTCTCTGCAAGGATTAATGAGAATGCATCCCAATTTAAAACCTCGAAAAATGGCGGCACAAAATTGTCAGATATGATCACAGGTACGCACTCGTAAAATATGGCTTCCACTACACGTGGGCTATTGACTTCATACCCTTTGGGGCATATGCAGTATTTGCTATTCTTCATGTGTTCGATGTAATTCATTTTGTGTGCAACGCCATGAGGCATTGGGCCAAATATCTTCATATCAGGGTCTTTGTCCTTCCACTGCTTTAGTAATATCGGACGCAAATAACCGTGCATGTTTCCAGCATAGAAGGCCAGAATGGACCTTTGTTGTGGAGGTTTTCCGCCTAGATCTCTCTGAGGATTTCGTACCGAACGGACCATAGTTTCAGGGAGAGAAACATCTCTTCCTATTTTAAAGCCTTGAGTTACATCAGAATTGCAGAGGGCTTTTATGCAGTATTCCATATGGTGCCTTGTTTCATATGGAGCCTGCAACATGAGAAGTAAAAGTTTTAAGCCTTTAGCTATGTGCACAAAAGCAAAGAGCAATGCTACTACACACAATGCTGATTTCTATAATGGCATACAAACTACAGTAGAAAACAAAAGATGAAGCAACTCAGCAGAATACCTTCAAAAGTAAATAGATACAAGAAAAAAGATGCAAACTGAGAATACGGGATATTTGATTATGGAGTTTGGATAATTGCGCCTACATCTCTGACTGCAGAGCGGCGATAGTACCTTTCTATTATTCAAGCTTAGGGTTTATAAAGTACAACTTGTGTTTAAATAGTAAGATCCAGTTTACAAGATTACCTGTGAACTGTCCTTGTATAAAAGATGTCTATTTCAGTAAACTATGAGTCATACCCAACAAATACTTTATACAAAAGATGTAGGAACTGTTGTATTTAGAGAGATAAAGTAGTTGTAGAGGATCCGGGTCCTAAATTATGAGCCATACCCCAACAAATACTTTGTATAAAAGAGATGTCCAATAAATAAGGTTGTTACACTCATCGACCCTCATCAAAAAGGCCAGGACAATGCTGGGTAAGGACTTCAAAATGAATATGTATTAAGACATCAAATAGGCATCTAATTCAACCATCGTAATAGAATAATATCTTGGTTCATCATGCAAGTGGAATTAAAGGGAAAAATATAAAAGAGCAAACATCATACCCAATCATGGCAAGCAACAAGAAAATGGTCAGCACCACCAGTTCTGTTAAAGTAACGATACTTCGCTGAAATTTTATCTGTGTAGTCCTTCAAATACTGACGGAGATTTGTCCGATTATGAGAGTGACGTACATAAACGGAAAACTCTAACATACGTGAACTAAATGGCATATAGAACAGGTGGGCCTTTGCAGGATCCTTCACAACAAATTGCTTATTTTCCTCCATCAATTTCATAAACCACCCCTCCGACGCATATAGCCCCTTAAGTATAGGTTGATGAAAGATTGGTTTATTTCCTTCCATGTATATGTATACTTTGAGTGTGTGTTCCATCAGTTCATAGCTCCTACACATGCAATCAGGAAAGATTGGTAACAGAACAAGCATGTGTCAAAACCAATGCATCTCAGAGTAGAACTTACTTTAGTTGAGGTGATATTTTTTTAACAACTTCATTAAGATTACCTTTTGAACATAGAATGATTGCGAAGGAGAGGAGCATAGAGTTCCTTGTCATTTGTTACTGTAGGAGCATGCTCAATCTCTGACCTTGCTGCAAGAATTTCCATATCAAGTTTGGACTTCCATCTTGGTTTCTGCAATCAAAAGTGGAATTCCAGGTGGAAACAATCAAAACTCCACAACAATAATTTTTCCAGGTAGCAACTAGAAAGTTCGTAATTGTCAAAAATAATACCATTGCACGAGAAGAAGTGCGGCGGCGCTCTAGTAAATGGTTCATCTCCTGTATCAACATTCTTGACTTAGGGGGCATATTACACCTCATCTTTCTCACAGTAACATTATTCGCCGCAGTACTTTTATCTGATGCAAACAACTTCTTAATCTGAGGAGAACTTTCAAGACGAGTCAGATTAGTCGATGAAGTTGTACTCTGTGAGGTACCAAAAATAACTCTATCATGTCCCTTAGAATCAATATTTTTTCTTTTTGCCAACTGAGAAATTGTAGAAATTCCCCTTTTCGTTTCCAAAGATGGCTTCACTGAAAACTCCACCTTACTCTCCTTGGCCAAAACTGCTATGAAACCTTTCTTGGAACCTACATTATCTAACTCCAAGCTTTTATTTTTACCAACATCTTTCTTCTCAACTAAAATATGAAAATCATTTCTATCCACTCCAAGTTCAGAAACACCATCAGAAACTAAACTACTCTTTGCATAGTTATGCATTCCTGCATCTTCAATAATGGGAATATTCACTTTCTCCACCATAACAGCATTATTGAAAGCAGAAGAATCAGAAGAAGACCAAGGAGCTCTTTCATTTTCATATGGAACCAAAATTGACTGAAACAGTAAACAATTAACAGCAAGTGCTCCCAACAAAAAAAGTAATCTTTGGTTTCCCATATGACATAACTCATGAAAATATTGAAACATGTTAACTTGTCAAAGAACTAAGGTAACCCCAAAATCACTTCTTTCAAAGTTCAATCTTCCCAATAATCAGTTGCATGTATGAGTTACCAAGTCAGTAAATTTTAGACAGAAAGCTTGAGAAGAAATCAAAGGGTCCTAAAAAAATTGGAACTTGAGATAATTAGAGAAAGTTGGTGTGATTCAGATCAAGAAAATAAGAAAGAAAGAAAACAGAAAGGGTTTAGCATTGTTGTTGATTGATCTACATTTGAAGGAAAAAGACAAAATGGAGCAGTACAGTGCTAACCTGTGAAGACTGAAGTGTTATTACACTTCACTTCAAGCTGGTTTTTTTTTCTTTTTCTCTTTCTATTTTGCGATCTTCAACTTTCTCAGGAGCTGATCAAAGAATCACAGTGCTAACCCATAAGCAGATGAGATTAAATTTACTAACTTTTGGATCTAAAGGCAACAACTTGTTAATTTTATAATTTGCATAAGTCATTAATTATTCCAGCATGAATAGTTCACACAAGAAAACGAAGTTACTACTGGTTTCTTGTTGTGACCCCACCCCACCCATTTTTTACTTTTTCTTATAGTCAACAACTTGGTTGTTCGTTTTGCTTTGATTGCAATTTTGATTCTCATATTTTTACCATTTTGCAGTTTTGATATGCTATTTTCAAATTTAACAGTTTTGATCCTCCGGTCATAATTTTATACAAAAAAAATTGGTGATTTTATATGTTTTAAACTACATGGTATATGAAATAATGATTTAAAATGATCAACATGAATGAAATTGTAATAAAATTTTTCTAAATGTTTATTTAAAACATATCATATCATCATATTTTAGATTAAATATTGAATAAAGAGACCAAATTGTTAAATTTTAAAATAAAGAGACCAATTCTAAAAAATCGTGAAAATAGAGGAACTAAAACTACAATTAAACCTTTTTTTTCCATATTCTTATTGTCAAATAAAAGTAATGAAATTTGGTAGGCACTATGTGGAGGCATGTTCAAAGGAAGGTGGTATACGGTAAATTACCATTTGAAAATCGTTTGAAACTTTAAAATAATTGGAGTTTATTTTTCTTTCAATATCCAATCTGAACCCATCATCGACCGACAATAGCTTTTATTTTTTTCTTTCAATATCTGGCATACCAGGGGTGATATAAAAGTCTTTTTTTCTTCCCATTTCTCAATCTCCTCTCTCTTTAAGTCATCGTTCACCTCTCTCTCTCTCTCCTATTCCTTATATTCCTCTCTTCTATCATACTTATACCAGATTCATGAGTCTCCTTGGCTGCATCCTCATTGACAACTAAAAGGTTGTCTCAAGCTTTCATCTTCCAGTACCAGATCGTTGGTAGCTAGATCTAATAGATATTGTGTGTTCTTTTCTTTATAAAATATGTATAGGCTTTAACATACTTGACGTTTGGTGGAC
Organism: Medicago ruthenica; assembly: GCA_018208015.1. Classification (NCBI taxonomy): domain Eukaryota; kingdom Viridiplantae; phylum Streptophyta; class Magnoliopsida; order Fabales; family Fabaceae; genus Medicago; species Medicago ruthenica. The sequence goes on from CM031374.1 coordinate 95,597,065, forward strand.
CATAAACTGGTACAAGTCAGCCTGATGAAGAGCAAACATCTACTCCTTAACAGACTTGACACTTGGTGGACTATGGACCGGTAAAGGTCGGTCTAATGAAGAACAAACGTCTACGTCTTAACATGTTTGACGTTTGGTGGACAGTGGACTGATGTGGACAACCATATCATGTGGCTCATAATATTTCAAATTGACCAACCAGGTTCTACTTAGCACCACACAGTTTTTACTATTCAAGTCATGTTAGTACACCTCACCCAGGTAGGTCCCACTTCACCACTAGATTGACCGTTCAAGTCGTACCAACTATCTCATCTCACCCAACCAAGTCCTATCTCAACACTAGTTTGATTGTTCAAGTTATTTCAAGCTCGCCATTAACTAAGATGTGCAAGTCAGTTTCTTATGGTCCCCCTAGCAAGTGCTTCATGACTTGCCATGACACATAGTTGCGTAAGCAACATGTGCTTCAGCTCTAGGTGTCCTATAAGAATAACCAAGATAAACATAAGGGTCTTGCTAACGAGTTCTCATGAACATTCTTTAAGAATTCTAAATTAATAAATTATTCTTTAAAAATTCAAATACTAAAATTTTCAATGCATTAAATACAAAATTTTTCATAAAAATTTATCATTTAAGGTTCTTAAAGAGTGCCCCGACGGAACTCATAAGCATTTCCCTAAACAAATAACACAATTTTCAATAACGTATACATGTTAAGAAAAAAATGCATGACCTACCAAACCAATGATATGTTAGGGTTTAGTGGATGCTTCTCACTCTAATTCTTCATGGACTCTCCCCAACCCAAGTTAGTCTTCTATAGATTCTTCTTGGACCATCCTTCTTTTTTTTTTATAGGGAAATATGCTTATAGCATGTCATTAATAAGAAGTAGAGTTATAGATGTTGATACATCAAAATAAGTAATGAAGCTAGCTAAAAACGTGGGTACCCCTGCTAACGCGTGAGTGACCTCATTTGTTTGTCTTTGACTAAACTCAATACGAGAGTTTGTGAACTAAGATGCAAAACTACGCCTACTGTTGGATATTTGGTTGTTGGCTACATGTTTTGCTAAAATCAATTATACAAGCAGCACGTCTTCAGAAGCAGAAAACTCAGTGTGTGCATTTTCAGAAGCTGGTTCAAAAGCTGGTTTAGAAGCTGAACAGTACTTCAGAAGCTGACCTTCAGACGCACTGTTCAGAAGCCGACCTTCAGACGCACTGTTCAGAAGCTGACCTTCAGATGCACTGTTCAGAAGCAACCTTCAGAAGCTGAAATGTTCAGACGCAGAACTTCAGACGCAGACATCAGAAGCTGTTTTTCTGCGTTCTATTTTCTGCGCCTTGGAGATGTGTATTTTCAGAACATGAACTTTTATGAGAAGATTTAATTGAAGAATTATTCAAGCTTTGTTTCTAGAAGGAAGATTGTTTTGCGTGAAGATCTTTATTGAAGATTGGTTTCTTTTATTTGTGAATATATTTTCAAAGGAATCTTTGGAAAATATATTTCAGAAATATAATTGCTTATATTTGCTTCTAAAAGAATTCTGGAAACATATCTTTGAATGATTTGGTTCAACAATTATGTTGCTGCTGAAGCTATATAAAGAGGACGCTGCTGTTGAAGAATGGACATCAAAAACAGAAATCATTATAGAGAGAGTCTTAGTTTTTGAGTCTGCAAGCTTAGTGCTTTGATCTGTACACCACTCATCTGTTAGAGTTGGTTTAGTTTTTATTGAGTTGTAATTCACTTAAAGCTTTTAAGCAAAAGTGACTTTGATGTTTTGAAGTGTGTCTTCATCTTAGTTGATTTGTTTAGAGTTTACAATCATTGGGGCAGTGATTGCTTGAGTAGGAAGTAAGAGGGGTTCTTATATCTAGGAATTCCTAGGTAGAAATTTCACGGGTAGTGATTAAGTGAGAAGGTTGTGGGAACAAATCAACTGTGTTCTTTACTTTCTGTCTTTATTTTTGCTGCTTCTGAACCTCTGTTAAACATACTCTGTTCAGCTCTGTTTTACGGTTCAGACTCAGTCTTGCCAGAATTTTCACCTATAAATCTAACTAACTTATTTTTTTTTTGTTATATGCTAATATAACATGTCCAAATTTCTTAGCATCCTCACAATCTTTGTCAAATGTGTCCACTGCTATTTTTGAGTCAAGCTCTAAATCAACATTATCAAATTGCATTTCACTAACCCAATTGATTGTGTGATATAGACCAAGCGCTTCGCTCAATTCAACTGCACACAACAAAGAAAACCACATGGTTTTTGTGAGCACGAAAGCTCCTTCATCATCACGTAAACACATCCTAGCGCATGTTCTATTTTGCTGGATGGAGAACGAGACATCTATGTTACACTTAAGCATCCCTCGTTGTGGGCGTTCCTATTGCACTTACGCTAGATTTGTTGTTGTCGTACTGTTCCTCGTCACTGTTGCCACAATATTTGTTGTAAGCTTCGTGACAGCTGTTGATTGATGTTTGTTCGCTCAGTTTGGAGATTATAATGACCACGACAACATATGTTGGTTGTGGCGTTCACTGCCAACCAATCCTCCATTAACCGATGCGAACTTAGTTCATTAACATCTTCCCACACCTTAAGGTTATAGTGCTTCCTAATAGTCCATAGAATGGCAACCATTCAATTAGCCTGATTCGAGGCGAGCTTATGCAACAACAAAAAAATGGTTGTAACTATTGTATTGGTTTCCAATATTGCTTTATTAATCTCATCCCATAAACTAGTCTCGCTCCATACTTAGATGGAGAAAGGACATTCAAAAATCACATGTGTAAGATCTTCGTATGCGAAATCACAACTAACATAATTAGTGGGTCAATGAACTTTTTTGTCTTGTAACCATACTCTTGTCGAGAAGCAACTACGACACATGCACCACACAAGATTTTTAATATTAGGATGACCCTTCAAACACCATATTCCCTGCCAATACTTTGGTCTTTTAAGACGGGAGGTGTTGATAAGTCTTCAACACAGACACTATAATCACTCTTAACTGAATAAAAACCATATTTTTCCGCTTTTCAAATCAATTTATCTTCAGATATCTACGCAAATAGAGGAGTCTTCGGAATTTGGGAAACTGTATCTGCACTGAATACTTGCTTCACGATGTCCTGATTCCATGTCTTGTGTGATCGATCAAACAATGAACCATTATATTTTCTACATGATGCACACTTCTTATTTCGCCACCCTTTGTTCCCCAATAACATTTTTATGTATCTCTAATGCCCTTGGTTTCCTTGTAAACTATTTTAGAATGAATATTATTTTAACTATTTAATGTTAAATCAATAATAAAAATACCAAATTGTATCATCTAACGAATGTCATTTTCATCAGTGGATGTCGAGGGTTCAAACCCCGACATTACATATAACAATGTATTGTCTCTGTCAACTAATAATTTTTTTTATTATAAAACACTGATAGTTTTTCTTCTACAAACCAATTGTTAACTATGATAATTAGATAACCTTTTTTTTGGTACAATTGTATGACATTATTATTATTATTATTATTATTATTATTATTACTATTACTGTTATTATTATTATTATTATTATTATTATTATTATTATTATTATTATTATTAAATGATATTTTGTCCCCTGACATTTAAGTGAGTTTTGATTTAACCCCCTGTAAAATAAAAAAGTTTGGATTCCAACTTTGTCATTACAAGATTCTTTGATTTTCAACCCTGATGTTATCTGACCGTACAAAATTGATGAGTTGGCGTGCTGACTTGGATATGACTGTATAAGATTGATATTGTGTCAGGCTGACTTGACTTTTTAATCTTTTTCTATTAAATTTTTTCAACATGCCTTTTTTTTATTAGTTAACAATTATTTTAAAAAAACAATTACATATTAAAATCAAATTCAAAAAAAGGAAAAACACCTTAAACAAAATTAAAATCAAACCTTCGTCATAAACCTTTTCACCTTCATCGTCAACCTCACTACCTTCATCATCAAATTAACCTAAACTTCAATAACACACACCCAAAAATTCAAACATTAAACATAAATTTGTCACAATCCTCGTCGAATTTGACCCAAAAAATTGAATTTGAAAAAAAGGTTTTGTTGAATTATTTATTGGAAAAACATGTAAATCTGAGTTTGATGAACAATATTTTTTTGGGTTTGTTGAAATCTTTGATGAACAGTCCGAGTTTGATGAAAGTTTCACCATAAAGAACATGTAGATTTAGGTTTGGTGAAGTTTCAACCTATGATTTTTTATGGGTTTGCTGAACGATTTTGTTTGCAAAACTGATTTACTTTTCGTGGGTTTTTATAATGGGGTCATGTTTCAAGGTATTTGTTGTTGAAATTGTGGGGTTATATGAGGTTAGGTTGAAGGAGGAAGAAGAAGAAGAAGAAGAAGAAGAAGAAGAATGGAGATGATCGAAAGGAGAAGAAAAAATAAATTGGTTTTGTTGAAGAAGATGTTGAATGATAGAGAGATTGATAGATTATTTCTAAAAAATAAAATTGGGCTTATTTCTAGAATTTTATTTTCTATAAAAAATAAATGTTGGATGATATAGAGCGAGAGATTATTTATGGAAGAAAAAATTGGTTTTTTTTTTTAATTTTTTTTCCTCTAAAAAATGTTGAATGGTAGAGAGAAAGGGGATAACATGAGTTCACCGTTCTTTAAAAAAAAACATGAGTTCACCATGTTTTTAATTTTTTTTTGTTGCTTGTTATTAAAAAAATACTGACATGATTGTTATTTACCAACGTGGACTTAAGAAAAGGAAAAAATAAAAATTAATTATATAGTTATCGCCAAGGTAATTAAAACCAGACCGGATATTAAACTGGATTACTCATGGGTTTGGGGTTTAAAGGTTGGACCGGGGTCGAACCGGGATTCAACCGGTTATAGTTAAATATATATATTTTATTTTATACTAGAAATAATACACCAAAAAATCACAAACTATTTATATTTCACACTATTAAAACTTAAACTTACTCAATAATCTCTCATAATTTTAAAATTTTATTTATAATTTCAAAATATTTAAAAGATTACCAAAAAACTTGTCAAAAAAAAAAAGATTACCAAAAAAACAAATTAATAAAATATCTCTTAGCTTGACAATAAAACATATAATATACCTCTTAAAAAAGCAAATGCATCTTAAAAAAACAAAAGTTTGGGTCTTATGACAGGAGGCCCAACATTTTAATTTGAAAGTATTAACCTAGTTCATATAACTGATATAAGTGTTGAGTCTTTTGACCTAATTATCTCCTTCTCATATGCATCGCACTCTAAATTTTATCACTGGCCCTTGTCTTTCTGCTCTATCTTGGCACTCAAGTCTCATTTTGCAATTGGAACCACAAATAAGCATAGGAACATAAGGGTGTCTACTTTAATATCTCTACCACACCGTATGTAATGAACTGAGATGAAGATTATGAAATCAAGTGACTGGTTTATCCAAAACGACGTCTATTCTCCTTTTTCTTCTTCTTTTTTCTTTAATAAAAATCCAAACCACGGTCCAACCTGTGGAATCGGCCGAACTGCCGGTTTTCCCGGTTTCTGTCCGGTTTTCCGGTTATAGTTCTGGTTCAGTTGCTAGACGGTTTTTATAGCTGATTGGACCAGACATAGGTCTGGTTCCCGGTTGAACCGACCGGTCCGGTTTTAATTACCTTGGTTATCGCGCCATATATGCTAATTTACACAGTTAGATAACATCATGGTTGAAAATCAAAGAATTTTGTAATGACAAGGTTGAAATCCAAAATTTTTATTTTACAGGGGGTTAAATCGAAACTCGCCTAAGTGGCAGGGGGTAAAACATCATTTAACCTTTTTATTATTATGGTTTTTCTATCATGTGTAAATTTGCGTTAAAAAATTTAAAATGGTAATTTTGTCTTGGAACTTGTGCATTTTATATTAAATAGGTAACTTTTTAATAAATTATTGTTGTTTTTAATAAAAAATTAATAATTTTAGCTGCTTTAACATGTTGCACATGTTACACAAACCCTTATTATTATCGTCATCCTCATCATCTTTTCTCTATTTATTGCATTTTTTAATGTGCGTAAAAATCTTTTAAAACATAGTATGTTATTATTACCAAAAATTCTTAAAAACCCCGGAGAACAAACTCTGTTCTTTTGAGAAGCAAAATCTTGGTTGTTTCGGATAACGTTGGCTTGTGGAGACAACAGCCGGTGTCGTTACCGTCGGAAAAGAACCAAAACGACGTCGCTCCAGAAACCCCCCAACAAAATCTTCATCTTGTTACGAAACTACTCACTCCATCCCCATTACTTCAATTCAATTGAAGAAATGCGAAGCAGCACTTTCTCTTTTCAATGGCTCTAAAACTCGCAATCACTTTCCCCATCTCCGCCTCCAATTCCGACAAATCATCCCGGCGGCCCACCGGAAAGCCCAACAAAAACCCATCAAAGCCAAAAGTGGACCCACAATCACACCCAGCACTCAAGTTTTCAAATATACCCAAACAGAAACTAAAACCAGTAAACAAAATCCCCGCAAATGTAAAAATCAGTGAAGACGGAGTGTCCTTCGTAATCGAAGGTGCTCCATTCGAATTCAAATACAGTTACACCGAAACTCCTAAATCCAAACCGGTTCAAATGCGGGAACCACCTTTTATTCCGTTTGGACCGGTTACTATGCCCAGACCTTGGACCGGTCGGCCTCCACTTCCGCCTAGTAAGAAGAAGCTGAAGGAGTTTGATTCTTTTGTTCTTCCACCGCCGCATAAGAAGGGTGTTAAACCGGTTCAGTCTCCCGGTCCGTTTTTGCCTGGGACTAGCCCGAGGTATGTGAGGTCTAGAGAAGAGGTGTTGGGTGAACCGTTGACGAAGGAGGAGATTAATGAGTTGGTTCGAAGTACCTTGAAATCTAGTCGCCAACTCAATTTGGGTATAATTGATTTTTTGAGTTTATCTACTGACATAGTTTGACTTTATGAAAACCACGGATGATGGAATAGTTTGACTTTATTTTATCTTTTTGTTATAGAAATAACTTATATACAAGTACTTGTGATAGCACTAATGATGTTATAAGCGTTTGGTTTAAGCTGTTTATTCAAAATGCGTAAATGTTGTATACTTGTATGTAGGTATTTACCATTTTGTGTTATGTGCATTAATTCAATTTTGGTGTTTTAGGTAGAGATGGTTTCATACATAACATGTTGGATAATATACATGCTCACTGGAAGCGTCGAAGGGTGTGTAAGATCAAGTGCATAGGTGTGTGTACTGTTGACATGGATAATGTGTGCCAGCAATTGGAGGTTTGTTTTCTATTCCCCCATAGCGTGTTAACCAGTCTATCATCTTGATTCAAAAGGTCTTCTTTTGAAGATATAACAACTATAATATGTTGTAAGAAGTTTTTCACATGAAAATTTCAACAACTGTTTCAATGTGTGTTGCTTCTTTGTAATATTTGTTTTTCGTTCCTTTTCTTTCTATAAAATTAAGTTATGAAATGATAAAAGAAAAATGGGTCGGGGTGTTATGTTAGAGAAACTCTTAATCATTCCGTTTTTAACACTCCTTTGTTCATTGGCATATTCCTTTATTTGGTTTCTCTTAGTGATCTGAATCCTCTTGATTAGTTTCATTTTCTTTAAGTGGTTAACCTTAAATTGCCTTTGTGTATTTGCTATGTCCTGTGCCTGTTTGTTTGAGATTTGTTTCCCCACAAACAGAAGAAAATGCAGCAAGTTCCTCGTAAAGCCAAATTCCCTCATTCACAGTGAAACAAATATCAAACAAACAGATTGTAAGCCTTTGCCTTGGTATCTTTGACTATCGCCCCCCTTAGTAAGTCGTTGGCTTAGTGTCTTGGCTACTGGCTCCCTAATTGTGGTAGTTGGCTCCGTCACTGATTGTATTTTTTTCAGACTTCATTATAATATATTCATTTCCTCACACATCTAACAAGTCACACCCCTTAATCACTCACCACCATTGGTATTGATGATAAAATGTAGGACAGGTGGATATGGTGATTGAGAAATGCTAGACATGTGAGGAAATGGAAATATGCGAATGAAATCATGTTTACTATTTATATTCCTCTTGTCATATGCTCTTCTTCATTAAAATGGACTCAATTAAGTTTGTCCCTCCCTAATGTCTTTGGCTATTCCCTGTGGCATTTGACGTGGTGTTTATGACTATTGCTTCCCCCTCTTCTAGGAAACCGTTGTCAGTGCTGTAACTATTTCCTCCCTAATAGCAAGTCTCTCATTCCGTCACTGATTGTAGGTTAATTATTATTTTTTCCATTATTATCATTTGCTCACATATTTCACAAGTCACATCCATCAATTGTCCACCACTACGGGTGTTTATGATGGAACAGAGGATGGGTGGATATGGAGATTGGGGAAATGGAAATATGGAAATAAGACCAACCTTTATTGTTTATGTTTCTCTTGACATATGTTGTGGTTTGCCAGGAAAAGACAGGAGGGAAAGTCATTTACAAAAGGGGTGGTGTTATATACCTTTTCCGAGGAAGAAATTACAATTATAAAACACGCCCGCGTTTTCCTCTCATGTTGTGGAAACCTGTGCCTCCAGTATATCCTAGGCTGATTCAGCAAGTTCCAGAAGGTTTAACGTTAGAAGAAGCAACTGAAATGCGTCAAAAGGGAAGGACATTGACTCCCATATGCAAGCTAGGTATCTTTTTAAGGATGTTCATAACAGTTTAACAATGAACTAAATCTAGCTGTCTGTCTTTTTATTCTTCCGATACACATGCTTATTTAATTGATTTTTTTCTTCTTCTTGCTACAGGAAAAAATGGCGTTTATTATAACCTTGTAAACAATGTCAGAGAGGCATTTGAAGAGTGTGAACTAGTACGTGTAAACTGTCAAGGACTAAATAAAAGTGACTATCGAAAGATTGGAGCAAAACTAAGGGTAGACATGTGTATTTTCAGATCTTTGCATCAAGTGTTGAAGAGCACTTGGATTCTTCTTGGTTATTTTTTATTTTTTTTGTCATAGGATAGACATGTGTATCATGGTTATTTTTTTTATTATGAAATCTCTATTCTAACATCTTTCTTCCACATGTTCTTTGACTGTAGGATCTTGTTCCATGCACATTGCTTTCGTACGAAAACGAGCATATACTTATGTGGAGAGGACGGAATTGGAAGTCCTCTTTTCCAGATCTCGTAGAGGACTTCAAGGAAGCCACTAAAGCTGATGCTGACAACAAAAATTACAAAACACTGCAGTCAGAAGCCCTAGATGTCTCAACACCAAGTCTACATCATAATCCCGTGGAGCATGTAAGCAATTTATCACATGACACTAGCATATCCTTTTGTCCTGATGATGTGACTGTGGACAAGGTTCCCTGTCCCACCAAAAATAGCGAGCAATCTATGTCGGTGGTTGCTGATGCTTCGCTTACAAAAGTCTATGAAGCTGAAACCACAAATGTTGCCACAGATTCCTATGGTGAGCCAGAATCTTGCAGCAACACCAGCCCAGGTACGACCATTTCACATGATGGTAGGCACACTGAATGCCCCTCAAACGCTAACAGTGATAGGCATGGAACTTCGGATATAATGGATGACAAAAGTTTCAGTGACGGTCTTTCTACTTCAATTTCAGGATCAAATGCAATACTAGGATCTAGAAACAGTAATATCTATGGCACAGTGGATCCTCACGCTGATGAGTTGCTAAATGATTCAGGAGCGGCTGATGTCAGTCCGCTACCAAGGTCAGCTACCCCTTGTATGAAAGGAATTTCATTGCTATTGGAGCAAGCTGTTGAGCAAGGCAGTGCACTTGTTTTAGATAAAGATTCTTTGGATGCAGACAATATTTATCGATCCACAGTTTCCTTTGCAGAATCAGCTCCACCTGGACCTGTTTTTATGAAACATAGAAAGGTTACGGTTCAAAAAAGTGACAAGCAAGGACCTCCGACTCTGGAGACAAGAGAAACTCCCACTGTTACCAGAAAAGGTACCACCATTACCACGAAAGGTAAAAGGGAGAGGAATCCTAGAATTCGAAGAAAAGAAAATTTTGATGAACGGTTTATGAACCTTGTACCGCAAGGAACATTAGGAGTTGATGAACTTGCTAAACTACTAACATGATACTGGCTGGAATTATGATGCCATCAGAGTGTATTTTTTCCCAACTGAATCTTACTTAGTGCATCTTTTAACAGTAAAATATTAAGTTTTATTCTGCTGTCTCTGTCCTTTGCACTACTTTTGTTATTATTCGTATATTATTATCTTAATATTCTGGGTTACCAATGGCTTTAGGTCAGGTTGTCAACCTCTCTATGGCTTTAGGATATGTTCACGTGTCAATGATGGGAAATGGTTTATAGATGAGATGGAATTAAATATTGTAGGAAAAAATATTAAAAAAAAAAGGTTAAATACGGTTTTGGTTTTGATCTCGTCAAAAAAAATTGTACCAAATTTTTTGGCACAAAATTTAAAATGGCTATTTTTTTATCCCCATCTGTGACATCTTTAATTACTTATGTGTGTCATAGAAGATAATGTTATCATTTGTTTATGTGAACTTAACTCAGTTTGCAAGGACATTGTATTATATATGTAAGGTTGGGTATGAACCTCAAATTCTTCACGTGAATTTTTAACTACTAGACTACTCCTTTTGGTCACATTTATTAACAAAAAAATAACTTTTTAGATTCATTAAATGACTAACGTATATAATCTAAAAGATCAGATACATTAGATATTCAATGAATTTAAATTTTTTTTTTCTTATAAACGTAACCAGATGAAGTACTTGACAAAAAAATAATATAATGTTACCATCTTAGATGACACTTAATTATGTTTGTAGTGCCATATGAGTATGTTACTTTGAGCCCTCAAATAAATTTTAGTTATCTATCAAAAGATAAATGTTGTGGACCAATCCCTCAAAAAAAAAATGTTGTGGACCAATGATTGTGATTTCAAAGGGATTAAAAAATAATAAAAATTACTTCCATTAAAATCAAAATTTGATTAACTTATTTGACCTAAAGCCTATTTTTTTTTTTAGCCTTGTAACACCAAAAATAAAAACTAAGTTTTTTTGCGGTTATTACCACTCCATTGGTTAAATGATTTTATGATGAATAAAGTGCAGTCTCCATTCTACTGTTTGATAAGTAGAAGTAACGGCGAGATTGGTAAAACAACAAGTTGGTTTTGTCTATCTCTAAATTTGAAGGAAGGAAAGAGAAACAGAGATATATTGAATAACATGTACTTCGTCAAATAATATAATTTTACCAGGAGTTTAAACATAGCCAAATTCATCTAAAAACCAACAATATTTAACAGAAACGTTGTAATCTATTTATAGTTATAGTTATAATGCAAGCATAAACAATTGATTAAAAAGAAAAAGTAAAATCTAGACTTGTTCGATCTACTTCGCTGAGAATTTTAAGGAGCTATTGGCTTCCCGTTTGATTTTCCTTGCTCTTGATCTGTTCCTTCTCTTACAATGTTCTTCCAAAACCAATGGTTTTCAAAGAGAAGATAAATCTCCTCAATTGGAACTTGCTTTGTTTCCGGTAATAGAAAGAATACAAAGCAACTCATAATGACAATCAAGCCTCCAAAAAGCAAGAAAATTCCATATTTGAGGTGACAAAGTGACAAGAGAAACAATTGTGCAACAAGGGCAGTGAAGATCATGTTGACACAAACCACAATACTTTGTGCAGCTGACCTTATCTCTAATGGAAAGAGCTCACTTGGAACCAACCATCCTAAGGGACCCCAAGATCTTCCATATGCCAACACAAACAAGAATATCACTATAACAAGAAATGCACTTATGCCTTTCGAAAGTTCTTTGCCATGTCCAAACTCTACCGCCAAAACCACAGCAGTAATAATCTGCATATCAATCATAAAGTTAAACAAACAATTAAGCTAATTAACAATGGTTATACTTATTATGATATGATTTAGTTTATATGCACTGACAATGTTAAGATCTATTACAATGTCAGTTAATAATGATCATTGGATCAGGAGAAATATTTGACTTTAATATTATGTACCATAAAACTCTTACCAGATGTGATCTGTGATTGGTTGACAGACGGTGTAAAAAAAAATACGCTGTCTATTTATCAAATTTAATCTATATTTATTATTGAATTTGTTACATGAAACATAACATAACAGATAGTGTTTAGTGTTTACCATGCAGCAGATCATTTCAAAACCAGCTTCTAGGAAGAACTTTCTTCTGCCAAACTTGTCAACCAAAAACATTGAAATGACAGTAGCAACAAGGAGAGCTCCATTGGTAATAAAAGATGAGAAAAGAGCTGCATTGGATCCAAACCCTAAACTCTGGAAGATGACAGGTGCATAGAAAAGAATGGAGTTATTTCCTGTTAACTGTTGGAATGCTGGAATCCCTAATGCCCCTATTATTAGTTGGGGCCTGTACTTCCTCTTTAGAAGTATCTTAAATGGACTCTTCACTGCTTGTGCTAGTTCACTTGCATCTTTTAGATCTTCAAATTCAGCTTCAACATTTTTTGTACCTCTAACTTTCTCCAACACTTTTCTTGCTTCATCCAACCTTCCTTGCTCCACAAGGCTGTTAGGTGTCTCCGCACAAAAAATACCTCCCAGAAGCATTAGAACTGCTGGAATACCTGCCAAACCAAGTGAAATTCTCCAGCCATGGGGATGAATTTTGTCGGTGAAATAGTTCACTAAGTTTGCAATCAAGATTCCAGCACATGTTGTGAACTGAAACAGTTGGTTAACTGCTCCTCGGCTGCTAGCTGGAGCCATTTCAGATAGATATAAGGGAACAGCCTGCACAATTAGACAAGGGAACAAACTGCTCCATCAGTTTTTTCTCAAATAATCAAGTTTTATCATCCTTTTTCAACTAAGTTTTATTTGGTTTTATTTTTCATTCAATTGCAGTAAAAACATAACAAATATGAGAAGATCTTCCAATACATGGTTTTATTAGTTACTTATGTCAATTATGTTTATATTTAGATGTCAATAGTTTGACTATAGTTTTCAATGTACATTTCAGTGGTATGAGTTGAAACGCTGCAAAAAAAATATTATGAATGAAGTCTAAGGTTTGATATTTGCTGGTTCATAATAAAACTTGATCTATGTCACTTACTTGATTTCCAAAGCCAATGCCTCCACCAAGGAAGACTCTACCAATGATTAGCATTGGAATGTTCTGTGCAGCTGCATTGAGAATTGCTCCAATAAGAAAGCTAATGGCTCCTACTATGATAGTGGCCTTTCTCCCCTTGTTTCTTGTTAGGTAGGAAGCAAAAAAAGTCATAACAAGTGCTGAGAAATAAAGAGATGATGTAAAAAGTGTCAGCACTTGGTTGTCATATTTACAATAATCAGTTTCTTTCAGATGTGCATGCTTCTTTCTGTACACGTCCGGGAAGAATTCTTCTAAGAAATCATCCATTGAAGTCACCCCACCTGACAATACAAAGTAAATTTCTGGTGATTTTTTTACATCAATATCAAGATGAACATGAATAATTGAATATCATTCCTGTATTAAGTTAGCCATAAGTAATAGCCTCCAAAAAAATTACAGTAATGATTTTCAATGCTAAACTTATAGTGTAAGTCCACTGCTACATTAGAACGTTACATTAAAATTTCACAATTTCTGTTTAAGATTTGCATTTTATAACAGACTAAGCTCACGAGTCTTGACATGGGGTACGAATTAGAGTCATTTTTCTTCTTTCAAACTTAGTTTTCATATGATGATGCATATGTCAAACATATAATTTGTGAACATATAGGAGGATGTAACCAATATCCATTCTGAAAGAACTTTGAGAAATTTTGTAATAATAACAATAATCAACAAAAAATTAATTAATAAAAGAGCCAATACAGAAGCAGTGTTTGTTTCATGTTCCCAATAAAGTGCAGATTTTCAACCGAAATTACGGTGAAGTTTCATTTTCTAGATATGCACAAAACAAGGAATATCCCAAAACAACCAGAAAAGTGGACCTAAGAGTAATCATAAATTTCATTTTCTCAAATAGTTAAAAATGCCTTTTTTCTTTTCTCTTGTACGTCTGCAGGACTTGGCTTTTTGTCCATTTTCAGAACAGGTCATGATTCAACACGTCATGTGAACCTTAAAATATTTAATCTATTCACAAATAATATACTATCAAATTATACAAATATTTGTGGTGTACTATTATCACAGTGTACAGTAATACAATGATGACAAACAACAAGAATATGTGTTTTTTTTGGTCAAAAACAAGAACATGGACATTGACAAAATGAAAATTTGTACATTAACAAGAAAGAGGATATCATTAGATAATTTGGATCTTTGAGTTAATCTGAATTGACTGTAAAATGAAAATGGACATTAACAAAACAAAAATTGAATCTAATGAGTTTATAAAAGTGATATGAGAAAATCAAAAACCTTAAATTTTTTTTTTTTTGACTCATATCTTAAAAGCAGCAACTGAATTGAATTGAAGGAAGAATTAACAGACCTGAAACACCAAGATCATAACCAAAAAGAGAACCACCAAGAGCTCCAACAACACAGGTAAAGGCAAAATAAGCAGTGAATTTGTGCTCATAGAGATGAGCTCTTTTGCCTGGCCCTCCATTTGTCAATCCTCCACCAGCCATTACTCTCTCTTTGTGTCAGTCTGTCTCTTCTCTGAACAAAATGAACTCACATACATAAATATAAGGAAGGACACTTTGCTCTCAAATGACTAATAATAGTTAATGTGCCAATTAGTCAACTCCAAGTGTACACACTTGTTAAAAAAAAAATACAAGTGTATACACGTCAGCAAATCTTAATTTCATCTAATCTAATTACTAATTAAAATGAGATCAAATTGGAGCAAAATGAGGAAATTGATTCAATCCCTTCTTTACCACAAAAAGGATTACGGGTGTGAACTGCGACTCAGATTAGCTAAATTTAAGTAGCAATAATTTTGTGTTTATCCCTCATCTATAATTATGGTGATTTTAATGTATTTTAAAGCGTTTTATGAAAAAGATAGATCAAAGAGAAATCTTAGTTAAAAGGAGAAAGAAAGTAATATAGGAAAGAGATGAAGAGAAAATCATGGAGATTTTTCCTCCAAGAGTTAGGAAATCTCGAAGAGAATGATATTAGAGAAAGATATACATAAAATTAATGTTCATTTTATTTATCATTTCTCTTTCCTAAAATACAATAAAGTCATCATGATTTAATCACCAAAAATATTATGAAAAAAATATAAAATACTCGTCACAAAACCACTGAATCCTCAATCCAGTAGAGTAGAACTTAAACTAGGTAGGTTCGACATTGTTTTCTTGTGATTAAAAAAACAAACAATAGAAAAGTCCTACAACTGCGTTTGAATGAGAAATAATAGTAACTTGCATTCAACGGCTAATCTGATAGATATGTAATGTATGATGTGGATTGGGTTATTGAATTTTGGATAAAGACAGAGAAAAATACAGTCAGATTTGACTTAGGCGTTAAAATATCCAATCTTACCTTTCATATTAATCAGTAGATAGCTGTATGGTTGTCGTCCATGTTTGGTTGTGAATTAAAAGTCCAGTATTGTCTAACTTGGTGGCTGTTGGCCAACAATTATACATTCATTTTTTAATTTCTTTACTTTAAATAGTCAACTGTTGTCTTACAATTATGTTAGATAAAATATTTTGGTGTGATTTTTTTTTCTATTTCTATTTTTATTCTTATCATATTAACAATTATCAAGACAGTTGTTGAAAGGGAAATATATTTTTTGTTTTTGCTATTTTGCAACTTTGGTGACTTTACTGTTTCTAAGATGAGTCGTGTTATTTGAACAACTATTTGATTGATAACTTTTAGAACAACCATAATTTTACAAAAAAAAAGAGGTATTGACACAAAAATCAAAACAATAGAGAGAGAAAGTTGTCAATAAAGTTGTCAAAAAATATTTGTAAAAATATCATTTCTATTCTAAGATAGAGATTGATGATAAAAACTGAGAAGAAAAATCAATAGATAGTGTACTCGCCGTTTTTATGAAAGTGGATGTATTCACCGCTGAACTTAGAGTCTGTTACAATTACACGTATACCTGCAAAACATGCACTAAAATAATGCTCTAAAAGAAATGCACTAAAATAATAAATGGTTAGAAAATTCCTCTGTTTAGATATAGTAATAATTAAAGTAAAGATACATTTTAGTCTTTGAGAAAAATGTGTTATCCAATTTAGTCTTTGAGAACAATAAAACCAATTTTTAGTTCATGAAAAATTCAACCGCGGCAACTTTTAGTCTCTCCCTTCTTTAGATTTTGTTTGGTTGAGGAAGGAAAGATATAAGAAAGAAAATGAAAGAAAAGAAGTTAAAAGAAAAAACTTCAAGGACTGCTCTAGTGGTAAAAAGATATGTTATGAATCTGAAAAGTCTCAGGTTTGAGCTCCGCTAATACCTTTGTATGAAGGTCAATGTAAATATTTTTGTAAGTGCTCTTTAGATGGAATGTCTTTTCTGTCTTAAAATGAAAAATCATTTCTTCATCCTAAGTTTATCCCTTTTGTTATAAAAAAAAGTTTAAAGGAGAGAAAAAGAATAAAAAATGAGATGATTGTTTAATAGTTTGGTAAGAAAGAAAATAAAAGTAAAAGTTTAATAGATAAAAGAAAATAAATATATGTATTTACAAAATGATATAAATGTCCTTAAGCAAAAATTAGATATATGATATAAAAATAAAACACGTTAATTACAATTTTGGCTTCTCTTCTACGCTCACTCAGATTTTTGAAGTAAAAAATGGTGATGTGGTGTGTTTTAAATGACATTACATTCAATTTGATGATTTAGAGTCATTCAAATGGATTTTAATTATATACATGTTATTAATTAAACTGCAAAAATGAATTCGGAAGAAGGTTTTAGGGTATTTTCTTGCAATGTTAGGAGTTTTGATCATTCCAAATAATCATATTATATGTTGCATCATTTAAAACAGACCACGTCATAATAACGTGGTGGCGTGGTTGCAAACTTTGTTTGTTACATTACGCCCTTTACTATTTAATTTATAGTAAATAGTGTGATTGAAAAATAAGTATTAATGATTTATTGATATTGTAAAAAGACATATAATTTGAGACAAACAAATTTTGCTAGAAGTAAATATAATTTGAGACGAAAGAAGTACTCAAATACTGTTTTAAAGATTTTTAAGGAAAATATAAGTTTTTATTTTTATTTTTACTTTTACTAATAGTGCACGATTTTTTTTAACACCCTTCAAACTCAATATTTAAAATACTTTTTACCATAAATTTATTTGAACTATATTTTGTAAATGTACTTAAACTAAGTTTTTATAAAAGTGTTTGTATTGAATGTACATGCTATGGAGAAAGGAAAAAAGTCCAAAACTGCCACTTTTAATTCTTCTTAGTACTCTTCCAGCTTAAGATGCCAACAATATATAACATCCAACAAATTTTGTTATTGAATATCTTTACGTAAAGAAACAAATAATAAATCCAACAAATTGTTGATGTTCAATTTCTTGACATCTTATGCATGTTCATTTGATGCTCTCTCTTGATTTCCATCTATTACATATCTCTTCCAGAACCAATTGTTTTCAAAGAGAAGATAAATCTCTTCAACGGGAACTTGCTTTGTTTCCGGCAATAGAAAGAATATAAAAAGACTCATGACAAGAATCAAGCCAGCAAAAAGCAGGAAGATTCCATATTTAAGGTGGAAGAGTGATGCAAGGAAGAATTGTGCAACAATAGCAGTGAAGATCATGTTAACACACACCACAACACTTTGTGCAGCTGACCTTATCTCTAATGGGAAAAGCTCACTTGGGAATTCTTCTCGATAAATATTTGTTATTTTTGAAATCCTTAACATATGTTATATGGGCATATGTTAGCATGACCGTTAAATTTTTTATAGGTAATAACTTAAAGGTTCATATTTAATTTATCCCTTCTTAAAAAAGTGTAAACTTTTGTAAGATAAATTTTTATAATCTACTAAACCTGACTGAAAAAAAAAATCAAAATTTGAAAAGATACACATGAAGTTACTTAAAAGCAGAGACTAAAAATAGTTACATAAAATATTTGAAAACCAAAAGTTAGTGAAAATTTTAAAGGACTAAAAAACAAAATTTAAAATTTTCATAGGGATCAAAAATTTATTTAATCCTAATTCATTTTGTATTATTGAAGTGAAAAATTGTTTGTGTAGTGAAAAGAGTTATCTGTGTGAAAAAAGAGAATAGAGCGAGTAAAAAATGTGTTAAGCACCTAAGTTGTAAAGTTTAGGTACTAATAATATATTATTTTTTAAGAAGTTAAACTAATTCATCAAAATTGGCACTGAAGGGAATCAAAACTGAGACGTTGAGGAGGAGAAGCACACTCCAAAATTTCAAGCCAACACTACCATACAACCCAAACTTGTGCCCACGAGGATATGAGCTCAGGTAGGTACGAGCATTATTTATAAACTCGAGCACGAGATCATCTCTATAGTATCCTATCAAAGGATACCTATTGTCATATGTTGCGTGATTTTGGGCAAATTTCATCATTTAATGGGTCAAAATGGTTTTTTTTTCTTTTCATTTTAATCATAATTTAGGGGTATTTTTGTGATTTCATTTGTTTGTTCCTTCATTAGGGTTTTGTAAACAATGTTTATATTTCATGTGTGTTTTGCCATCATGAGAGGCAGATTTGATGATTAATAAAATGAAGAAGTTTTCTCATTTTTTTGATGTCAATCTCTCAAGTATTCGTAGAATCAACGAGGTTTTGATACTTTTCAATTGCCACCCTCCTCTGATGTTTATGAAGTTAAAGGTAATCCTTTTGCCGACTGCGCGGTACTGATCGTAGCTGGGAAGCGGGATTCAAGGTCGACACGATAACATATAGGTGGATGAACTCTTCTTGGATTGGCCACTCACAGTGGAGGAAAATGAAATTATAGATTTCAGACAAGTTTCAGCCAATCGTCGTGTTTCTCTCGTCACCACGTGAATTCAACATCATGTGCTTTGTTTGCTTTTATTCTTGCTTTGGTTATCACATCTTAAGTCATTTATATAATTTAACTTTTTTGCCCTTTTAAAAAAAATACATAGACTCGGCCTTAAATGAGTTAAATCAAAAAATATTAAAATTAATATTAAGAGATCATTTAAGATACTATATGGTTATAAACTAATCATAAGAAATTAAAAAAAATGCAATCCATCAAATCGATATATCATGAGAAAAATTAAGACACTCTAGTATAATATTCAAAAATCTTTTAAAATATTTTCTATATTAAAACAATACTTTGCAAATTTTTTTGGTCAACAATACTTTGCAACTTTATCAACTTAAATATATAATTTCCCTTTAAAAAAAACTCAAGTACATAATTTATCATCCTTAATGCGATAATCAAGTTTTGGTTCTTAACTCCTTTTTATCGTGTCTAATGATGCCTCCTATTAAAATTCAAAAACAAACATATACATTTATGCTTGTTTTTGAATTTCAATCCTCTCATGTTCAAAATTCAACATGCGAAAGACTCTTAGATATTTCATCAATATTACAAGAAAATTAATTCAACATAGGTAGTTATATGGGTCGAATACCTCACTGTTAAATTCATTTGCATCTTTTATAACTCATATATAACTCATATTATGTAATGAGTTTTTTTTTTTATTACAAAGAGGGTCTAAGCTTGGATAATGTAATGAGTTTTAATGATATAAGATAAGATCTCTAACATATAGTACTAATTATAATGCTGAATTGAAATGAGATGATTCAAATCCCTTGTTTTCACTCTGGTGCAATGCAGGGATTCATGCTAGATTTTTTTTTAAGAAGCCAAATTAGTCAATTAAAATTGGTATCGAGAGAATCGAGCCTAAAGCTATAAGAGGAGCAGCTTCAAGGTCTCAAGTCAATACAACCAGACTACGTGTTCTACAATTGATCAATCCATTCTAATTTTTACTAAGTTTAAGTTGATCTTATTCTTTTAATAATATTAAAAAAAATCAGTAAGGTAGTTTGTTATAATTTATTTAAAAAAATGAATGATATAAATAATAAAAAGAACTAATTCTTTTATTCCTAAAAAAATAACAACTAATTTTTATGAGAATCCCATTGATTGATTAAATGAAAACTTTATATAGAGTATCTTTATAAAAACCGGTTGTTCTACCCGTGCGATGTACGAGAAATTTCTCGATAGATTATGTTTTTATTCCAAAGTGCTAATGAATTTTGATTTACCAAAAAAAAAAATTGAATGCAAAGCATGGTATATTGAATATTAATTTATGTTTCATTTTTCTCATTTTCCTATTCAGTTTTCTTGAATCCTTTAGTAATTTAACCAAACCAAGATTAAACAATAGAATATGTATAAACCAAACCAATGTCAACTTAAATTTCAAATTGTCATACAAAACTTAAAGAGTAGCATTAGACACTATTTTATTGGTTAAAATTCATAAGTCTTACCAAATTATATGGGTCACAAATAAATTTGATGAGATCTATATAAACTTTAACTAATAAAATGAGTGCGAAAAAGTGTGTTGCTAGCATTATTTAAACTTAAAATTTTCAAACTGATATTTCGAAGTAAAATACTAATATGAGCAAATTGAGTTTAATTTACTTCTAAAAACATGCAAGTAGATCAATTAACACCAAAATATGATGTAATATAGATGCCGATATTTAAACAAATGAATCTGATAGTATTGGCCATGCAATATTGACATCTTCCAGTGAATCTTATACGAAATACATAACTAAAATCTTTAAAATTACTATCCAATTTCAAACGGTCTTTGTCATTAGATAACTAAATTATACATGTTAATCTCTATAGTGCCAACTTGAAAAGAAAACAAAGGAAAGAGCTTTGCTAAATACAGCAAATGAGTTATCCCAAAAACTGTTGTGGATAAATCCAACTATGTTTGTTGGTTTGTTAGTTAGTTAGTTAGTAACTAACTAGTTAGTTAGTTGGTTAGTGGCTTGTAGTGCAAGTAACTCCACTTAGCTTATAAGTACTTGTTTGTATTCAGTTGATATAACTTAATATCTTGTATCATAATCAATATAGTTTTACAATTCACCATAAACAAAAACTCTCTTCATTCTCTCTATTCTTATCACAGAACAGAACGCTCTGAACTCTCTCTTTCTTTCATCAGGAGTGCAAGCAAGGAGCTTGCACCAACAAATTGGTATCACGAGCCTTTTGGTTCTTGTGCGTGTAGGTCACAAATCCAGGGTAGATTTCACATCTGATTGCAATGATGAATGGTGGTAATGGAATCCCCAAATCCAGGAACAATACATGGAAACTTGTCAAATTGTCAGCAGACAAGAAGGCAATTGAAGTCAAGTGGGTGTACAAGTTGAAGCATAACCCTGATGGTTCAATTGCTAAACATAAAAGCGATATAAGTGGCTAGAGGATTCCTTCAAAGAGCAGGTCTTGACTATTCTGAAGTTTATGCACCAGTTGCAAGGATAGAAATAATGAGGTTAGTAATAGCTCTAGCCTGCAAGAGAAATTGGTCTACATTTCATCTTGATGTAAAATCTGCTTTCCTGAATGGTCCAATGGATGAAGTTGTATTTGTCACTCAACCTCCTGATTTTGTGATAAAAGAGAAAGAAGATATGGTATATAAACTGCACAAAGCTCTCTATGGCCTTAAATAGGCACCAAGAGCTTGAAACAAGAACATTGATTCTTATTTGGGTTGAGTTAGGCTTCACTAAGTGCAAGTCAGAATATGGTGTGTATGTGCAAGCAGTTGCATCTGACATAACACTCATATGCCTATATGTTGATGACCTGTTGGTCACTGGTAACAACATCAACAATATGAAGAAATTCAAGTACTTAATGATGAAAGAATTTGAGATGACAGATTTAAGAAATTTGTCCTATTTCTTAGGCATGGAATTTATAAGAACTGAGAAAGTATGTCAGAGAGGTTCTAAAAAGGTTCAGAGTTTGAATCTAATCCCGCAACATCACCTGTTGAAGCAAATTTGAAACTTGAGAAGGGTGGTGAGGAAGCGAAGGTTGATGCAACCTTGTTTAAACAGGTAGTAGGCTCATTAAGGTACCTATGTAACAGCAGACCAGACATAGGTTTCTCAGTTGGTTTAGTGAGTATATATATATATATATATATATGGATGATCCTAGAATCTCTCATATGAAAGTTGTAAGAAGAATTCTCAAATATCTAAATGGGCATTGTCAATTATGGCATTTTCTTTCCTGCAAGTTCAGAAGATAATGATGCAGAGATTACTTGTTCCTCAGACTCAGATTGGTGTGAAGACAAATCTGACAGAAGAAGCACAACAGGTTACTTCTTCAAGGTTTTTGGTGCACCAATTTCATGGTGCTCTAGAAAGAAGAAAAAAAAACCAGTGGTGGCATTGTCCTCCTGTGAGGCAGAGTATATTGCAGGCTCTTATGTTGCATGCCAAGCTATTTGGATTGAATCTGTGTTGAGTGAGTTGAAGATTCAAGTCAGAAAGCCAATTGTTTTGCAACTAGACAATAAGTTTGCCATCAACTTAGCGAAGAATCTAGTTTTACATGGCAGAAGTAAACATATAGAAGCTAGATTTCATTTCTTGAGGGAGCGGGTGAATCATGGGAAGCTAGAGGTGAAGCACTGCCCAAGTGAATCTTAACTTGTTGACATTCTGACTAAGAGATTGAAGATTGATAAGTTCTTGTCTCTTAGGAAGAAATTAGGAATAATTCAGTCAAATTAATTTGTATGATTTGTTCCATAGTTGGATTATAGGGAGCATGTTGGGGATAAATCCAACTATGTTTGTCGGTTAGTTAGTTAGTTAGTAACTAACTAGTTAGTTAGTTGGTTAGTGGCTTGTAGTGCAAGTAACTCCACTTAGCCTATAAGTACTTATTTGTATTCAGTTGATATAACTCAATATCTTGTATTATAATCAATATAGTTTTATAATTCACCATAAACAAAAACTCTCTTCATCCTCTCTATTCTTATCACAGAACAGAACGTTCTGAGCTCTCTCTTTCTCTCACCAGTGAGTGCAAGCAAGGAGCTTGCACCAACAAAAACATCACCAACTTGAAACTAACTAATAAAAAATTGCATATAGAAAAAAGAGACCAATCGCAAATAAAGAATCAGATTCAAGAAAAAGACACATCACTTAACTAATGAAGCACACACATATTGAATATCAACAACAACATCAAATAAATATCGAGTCCAAATTTTTAACACAGACATTGTACAAAAATAGTTATTAGCTTAACTTATTGAAAAAAAACCTATCTAGAAAAAGTTGTGTTATGAACTTCTTGATCGGAGAAAGAGGAATCCATTTGATGAAAGGGTAGATTGATGCACGTACGTAACAGTTCATCAAGAAAGCGCTTTGGCTCGGCAATACGGGGAGAGGAGAAAATTTTGTGAGATGGATGTAACAGCAAAAAGGCAACCATTCCTTTTGTGTGCAATAGATTTGAAGAAATGTGAAAAGCCCTTTAAAAATTGGAAGCACCTTTTTTTTTTTTGAAAGGAAAAATTGGAAGCACTTTTGTAAATGGGCAGTGTGGTTTCCAATATGAAATCATTGATTACGGTACATGTTAAAAACAGTGTCATTAGTAGGGCTTAGGCAGGCATATGAAAGGTTGGGTGCAGATTTGAGCGGGATAATTAGCAGATTAGGCGCTAATCTTGTTTGTCATATTATTTTACTTTAATATATATACTAGACGCCTTCCCGTGCACCTTGTGTGATAATACTTTCATTATATTTGTTCCGACATATATATTCAAGAGTAGAAGGTATATGTAATTATGATTAAATTAGAGTAGAATATTAGAAGTTAAAGTTTCAAGCAAACAACCATTGGTGAATTAAGGAAGCTAGTGAATATCATTAAGCAAAATATATAACTACATGAAAAGATGGATCTTCTAGTTATTAATTTCAAACCTTGGATCTTCTCCATTTTAAATCTAAACTCATTTCTTTATTTCAATCTAATGGCTTGCACAACCCTCTTTCATAATTTCTAACGAACCAATTTCATCTCATTTATTTATTTTCACCTCACAATAATTGATTCAATATGTAATTCTAGTAGTGAATTAGTTTAACATTCAAATTAGAATAACTATATCACTTTCCTTGGCATAAAACTTAATCATAATTTCTTAGCATGCAAAAAAAAAAAAACAATCATGTAACAAAACTTTTTCTGAAGAAAATAACAAAACTTATTGTAAGCTCTTTTTGCAATTTATACAAATATTGAGGAAAATAGTAGCGTATATGGAATCTATAATTATCAACAAACAAAAAATTTCAAGCATAATTACTGATGACATTTTCTATGTGAATATCCAATGCCTCATTCATACAACAAAACATCTTATTTAGTCCAAATTGTTTGTTGTTGCAGGCTTACATTTCAGAGCAAATGTTGCATTCCAACCACTGCTGGATGTGATTCCAAGAGCCAAACGAGAATGAATACCACACAGAAGAGTAAAGACCAGGCTCCCTTGAACCACTTAACTTTACCTCAAACATGCAAAAGCAATACCTAAATTATGTGCTTGCATAATTTGTAGCTGCTACCTAGAAGGAAAAACTACAATATCAATTTCCACACACAAAAAAGAGAATAAAAATGTTCCTAGAAATTCAATAAGAGAATAAAAACAACTGCCTGAAAGTGTATTATTATTGAAAGACTAATATTAAGTGAACTAATGCAATGTATGAAATTGGTAGAGTAATATGTATTGAATGCTAATCTGATTGGAATTATAATATGTATGAATGTGGAGGTGTATTTTGTAACGTGCAATGCATTTTGAGTTGGCAATGTGCATACTTTTAATTCCTAGGAATTCAGACCCGTGCATTACTCACAATGACTCTTCTTTCCTGGTTTTTAACTGAGATGTAATACATTAAAAACCAATAAGATTATTAATACTCCCTCCATTTTTTCTTTTGATGTTTTAAAACTTCAACTATATTTCAAAATATTTGATGTTTTAGTATATTTAATATTTTTTCTCAAGTTTACCATTGTTGGAAAACACACCATAAACTATTAAAGGAGTTGTGATCTTTGGCTTATCACATGTGAATTTAATCATAAATAAGGACATTTAGTAAAAAACATAAAAATATTTTTATGTTTTAATCATTCCTTAAGACTTGTGTCAAGAGCTAAAACATCAAAAGATAAAAAAACGGAAGGAGTAATAATTAACAATAAGATAATATCACAATTAGGGGCCCACCACTACGTGATTAAGGAGGGAAAAAAGTAGGGTGTAGGGATAAAATGTATGAGACTTAGTAGGATTTAGATATATAGATATGAGAAATGATATTTGAGCATCAATTTTTTTGACAATTTGGTGACAACTTTGCTGCACTTTTTGATTTTTTTTTAATTAAAAAAATTATATTGCCTATGTGGAAATCTGCATAACTCGCCCCTAAGTTCACCACTCCCGCCGCAATTGTTTTGATACAATCCTCTGATTGGAATTAATTCTCATTTGTGTGAAACAGTGTCGTCTTCGTCTTCTCTGTTTCACACTCTTGCCTTTGTGAATCATGTCTCTGATTCATCCTCACATAACCCTTCACATAAGGCTTCCATTGATTCATAACTGATTAACATACCACCCCAAAACTCCAATAAAAAAACAGAGCTGTGTAGTGCTACAAGTAGGTAATTAAAACCGGACCGTCCGGTTCAACCGGTCTAACCGTGAACCGGACCCATGTCCGGTCCAAAATGGCCTAAAACCGCTATGTCATAAAACCAGAAAACATACCGGGAAACTGGTTAAACCGGACAAAACCGGCGGTTCGGGAGGTTTGATGGGTTGGACCGGCTTTGGTTCTTTTCTTCACAAAAAAAAAACCAAACGAGAACGATGGCCTCAGTTTTCAATTTCCTTTTCTTTTTTCGTTTCTCCACAAAAGGCAACACATGGAGAAACCCTCATTCAAAGTATTCAAGTAGGATTAAAAGAAGATGAAGAGAGAATTGGACACTATGATTCGGTTCAAGAAGAAGAAGCACAAATTCAGATTTAAGAAAAGTTGAAAAACTGTAATTGAAAAATAGAAGAAAGAATAAAGATGCAATAATAGAGAGAATGCTTGCAAGTTGGCGGCGGCTTTTGCTATCATCATTTAACAACTGCAACAATATTAGGGTTACATATTACAATACAAGTGGTTATATTGTTCCATAATTATATTTTTCGTTTCAAAAGTTGTATTTGAAATGCAGCGGATGAATACTTCTAAAGATATGGAGAAAATTTACTGAATATTATTAAGATGAAGAGTATTACAAAAGGTGAGAAAAGAAAAGCGTGCCTAAAATGAGGCAACAAACTTCCCTTAAATAGGGGGAAAATGGGCTTACTATTTAAGCCGGTAAAAAGAAAAATAAACTGACACTAGTCAGTCTGCCGACAATATTGAAGTCGGGTGCTCAATGGGCCCATCGACACTAGCAATAAAGCGAGAGCTGACAAACAACTTTAAAAAAGAAAGATAAAAGAAAAATCGATAGCGACTAAAGCAAAATAATTGCAGACACCTAGTAATAATGCTAGCACTATTCTTGGACTATTAGGACAACATTATTGTACTCTAGCCTAGGATTAGTCTTGGATTCTTTTTCCTCTATCTTGAGGAGGAACAATGGATACAATTAAAGCATCCCAGATATCTTCTGTCGTAGCTTCTTCTTCAGCTTGTGATTCTCCTGCAAGGACATCCATGGTTCCTTGAGAGGAGGTAGACATAGAGTCTTCTTTTTTGGAAGGAAAAGTATTCAGAAATTGTTCCTTCATATATTCCAAAGTTCTTGTCATAATTTCTTCTTCGGACTCTTTGGGATATTTCCTCTGAAAATAGTATCTCATATGAGTTAATGGAGTTGTTTGAGACTTTTGTTCTTTAAGACTATTAGCCTTATCAATAGCAATACTTTGATTAATTTTAAGGCCTATTTCCTTAATATCTTCATGTGACATATTAGTCCACCATTTAGTAAAGAAATTTCTTTGTAGGACAGGAATATTATATTTATCTCTACATACAGAGATTGTCCAACTCCAAATCCAAGGAATCTGGAATTCAACAAAAAAGTAGAACGGACATTGTCCAGTAATCAAATTTTTTGATATAATCTTCTTAATTAAGAGACTATAATCACACCAGTCATTGTATTTATTTGAAATACTTTCTGGTAGAATTTCAAAAGAATGGCCAAATTTTTGCCACCAATTATAAAACCAGTTAGGATCAACAGTTTTATTAACTATCTCTGGGTATATAGAAAAGAACCAAGAATGTTTGTTCTTAGGATTTTGGTAATAAAATGCCAATGAAAAGGCCTGGATATAATCCCAATAGTTGAAGTAAATATATTTACCTTCTGCTATTTTTATAGCTTTTTCTCCATTTGGATTAAGACCCCATTCTCTGGGTAACAATATTTTGTTAATATGGCATTTGGAAAAGTTTATAAAACTTTGAGGATTATTGTTTTGATAATGATGGGTAATGGTTACTGATTCAGTAACTGTCAAGAGAATTTCAAGATTAGGTCTAGACTTGCCATAAAGCCCAGGATAACCTTTATCTTCAAGATATCTTATTTTAAGAGACCAACCATCATTGTTGGTTAGTTTAAGATCTTCATCATCAATATTCATGATGTCTTCAGTAACAGGGTTTTCGAAATATTCGGAAACCTTTTCAACAGCTGGGTCATTGATCCTTATAAGAAGTTGTCTTACTGGATGATGAAGAAGATTCTTCTTTTTTAGATTGAGCAGGAAATTTTCCTTTTCTAGAAACAGTTGTCCAATCCCCTATTAGAGGAATGTTGTTTTGAGGTGACAATCTGTCATCCCCTCCTCTGCCGCGGCCTCTGCCACGACCTCCTCTCCCCCTATAGGGGGTTGTCATTTCCCTGCAAAAATTCACGGGTTAAATAGTCAGCAAGAGAATTATTTTCTCCTTTTATATATTGGATATCAAATTCAAAGGCAGATAATTGGGCTTGCCATCCTGCAAAAATTTGTTTTGCCACAAGATTTTTAACATCTTTTTCAATAATAGATTTAGCAGAGCTGCAATCTATTCTGAGAAGAAATTTTTGATTTAATAAGTCACTCTGAAATTTAGAGATACACTTAATAATAGAAAGCATTTCTTTCTTTATAGTAGAATACTTAGCTTGAGTAGGGTTCCATTTACCCGAGTTAAACCTGACTAATTCTTCTTTAGAATTGTTAGGATTAACTTGTTTTAAAATACCTCCATAACCAATATTAGAGGCATCAGTTTCAACAATTTTGAAATATTTAGAATTGGCTAAAGATAAACAAGGTAAACATTTAACTTTAGACTTAATTTTTTGAACAGCTTTAGTATGCTCTTCTGTCCAAGGATTAGGTTTGGTCTTTAATCTATTATAAAGAATAGCAGTATCATTTGCTAAGTCTTTATAATAATCAGAAACATAGTTTAAACTACCCAAAAATCTTTGTAGTTGAGTTTTATCCAAAATAATATCAGGAAACTTAGAAGCAAATTCAATACTTCTATTAATAGGAGTAATAGTTCCTTGATAAATATCATGACCTAAAAATCTAACCTTGGTTTGAAAGATTTTCATTTTGGGATCAGATATAACTAAACCATTTCTTTTGACAACATCTTTTAATATTTTCAAATGCTTAAAATGTTGGTCAATGTTATCAGAAAAGACCAAGACATCATCAATATAAACAATTATAAAATCAGAATAAAAATTGAATATATCATTCATAATATTCTGACATTCAGAAGGAGCGTTTTTTAAACCAAAAGGTAAAACGTTCCATTCAAAATGTCCAAAGGGGACAATAAAAGCAGTCTTATATTTATCTGCTTCAGCAACCTGGATTTGCCAATATCCAGATTTAAGATCAAATTTTGAAAAGATAACAGAAGTATTAAGTCTGTCAAGAAGATCTTTTTTAATAGGAATAGGATATCTGATCCATTTTAACACCTGATTAAGGGGTTTATAATTAATAACTAATCTAGGAACACCACGTTCCTTCTCAGCAGCCTTATTAACATAGAAAGCTGTACAACTCCAAGGAGATTTAGAATTTCTAATAAGTCTTTTATCAAGAAGAGTCTGGATCTCTTTTTTACAAAGACCAAGATAGTCTTGATTCATTTGAGCCGGTCTGGCTTTAGTAGGAATTTGATTTTCATTAAAATCATCTAGATAAGGAAGAGTAACAACATGTTTCTTCCTATCCCAAAAAGCATTAGGGACATCATTACAAATTTCAATTTGAAATTGTTTTTCTAAAAACCTTATTTGTCTTTTGATCTCATCTTTGTTAAGATGTTCTTCAATGTTAAGAATTCTAACTTCATCTTTAAGAAAACATAATTGTTTCTTTTTATTAATAAGTAAATTCTTAACCTCATTAATAATTTTAGTTTGAGGGTCAGTAATAAAATCAAAAGTAATTTTTTGATTATCAATAAAGGTAGTAATACCTTTTTGATCAATAATAGTAATGGGCATTATATTATGCAAAAAAGGAGTTCCAAGAATAATTCTATGGGTTAATCATTTAACTAAAATAAAATGGGTAGGTAAACAAATATTTTGATTACATATATAGGTGTTAGGCAGTTTATAATTAACCTGAAGTTTATCCCCCCCAGCTTGGGTAAGAGATTGGGTGGTCTTAACAAAATATTTGGTAGGAATAATTCCTTCTTGAATACAATTGAGATCTGCACCACTATCTACCAGAACAGTCTCATCTTGAAGAATAAATTTTTTATTAATAACAAGAGTTATTTTTATAAACCATTTTTGAGAAGTAATTCTCTCAAGAGTGTTCAAATAATCTTCTTCATCAGAATTATCTGAATTATGAGAAGAGGAAGCTATACCTTTCCAAGGGGTTTTTCCTTTTTCTAAATAATCAACCCTTTGGGATAAAATATGATTATCTTTTTTTATTTTAACTATATCAGCTTTTAAAGAGTTCATTTCTCTTTTAAGATCACTAATAGAAACAAGAGTTTCCTTATCATTAGATTTCTGAAGCCTAGATATGACTTCACTCATTTTATAAGGTATATCAATAACCTTGGGAGTATTTTCCCTGGGAGTATCCTCCTTAGAATGTCTTTTTATAAGAAATTCTATCATTTCTCTTTTCAGCTTATTATCTGTTATGGCCTCTAAAGCTTTGAGGGCTTCATCATGTTCTTTAGTGAGAGCATTTAGACCATTCATCTCAACAATGGATTTCCAATAATTACACTGACAATCATTGTTGTCATCAGAAGATATTTCTTCATCAGTATCGGAAGATGATTCATTAATCATATCAGTATCATCATCAGATGAGTTATAATCATCTTCAGAATTAATTAAAAGAACTTTCTCAAGTTGAGACCGAAGATTATTATCTTCAATATTCTTAAGGGCTTTCTTAGTCCAACACTGGTTAGCATAGTGACCGGTCTTACCACACTTGTGACAAGTAATATCTTTCTTTATTACTTTAGATTTCCTTTTTCTATCCTCTTTGAAGGTGATATCCTTCTCTTTTTTGTGAAATCTTTTTCTAAAACTCTTCTTTCTATAGGGTTTCCTATAGGGTTTTTTACCCTTCTTCTTCTCATGGGAGGATTTTCCTAAGTCAAAGGCAAATTGATCACAGAACTCACCTAATTGGTGTTTTTCTGTTAATTTTTGCTCTTTGATTTGGTTTCTAAGTTTTATGTCATTACATAAACTTAAACCTTCATTAACACAAGTGCTAATTATGTGACCATAAGTCATGTTATGATAATTTATATTAACACCATCCTGATTATTTCTAAGAGTTTGCCTAACTCTTTCAGCAAATAAATGAGGCAAACCATCTACAAATTTAGATTTCCAATGTTCAGAATTAGAGTTGTTGAGCATAAAAACTCTTGAAAGGAATGTGTCCTTATACCATCTAAAATGGGTTAGAGAAGGGCACCTAAGATTATGGAGAAGGGTATTGATCTTCTCAGTAATTGGAGCAATAGTTCCAACAAAATGCTGAAGAATAGCAAGGCAAAGAGTATAAACTCCATCCTCTTCTCCAAGCATACGTCCTGCAGTACCTCTATTATAGGCTCTATTAAGAGGATCATTCGCATCTTCTATAATTTTTTTATGATCAAGAATATCTTTACGTTGTTCAGCAGTGAGATAATAATCCCACCATCCTCTTAGCTGACCAACAAATCCAGCTGATATAAAAGTGGCTATGGCACTATCATTGTTACCTTGCTGTCTACTAACAGTAGCATACAAAAACATTCTATGTATAATTCTGACAATTTGAGTATCATTTAAACCATCAATATTCCACTCATAAATGGATTTTCCATTACAGGCATTCTGATAATTATCATCTTCTTCTATAAGCAAATCTTGCGGAGAAGGCCTTTTATAATAATACTTTTCTACCGATTTAGGAGAATAAATAGGATTTATTTCCGGAGTTTCATGATTTTTAAACATGGCAGTTATATCATCAATATTATCGATGTCAGAATTTTCAGATATCTCTGAGGCTTCTTTTTCATTTAAAACATTAAGACGCATATGCTTAAGTTTTTCTTCTAAGATAGTAACAAATTCGTTAGTATCTTTTTCTAACTTATAACCTTTTAAATTGGTTGGAGGTTGGATAAAAGGTTTTTCTATTTCTTTACTACTAGAAGTAGGAGCAGAAGTCGAAATAGAACCTTCAGATTTTTCTAATTTTTCCAAAATCATTTTTTGTTGATTACTAGAATTCTCTATTTTTTCTAAAACAACTTTCTGTTGATTAGCTTGATTTTCTAGGAGAGTTCTTATATAAAACAAATCTTTTTCAAGATTGATATATTGATCTCCTAAGCTAGTTAAAAAGGCATTAGTATAATTCTGCGCTTTTATTATAGAATTTAATTCTTGAAGAGCACTAGTAGTCTTCATCAAAGGATTGTAAGCATTAGCTCCAATATTTTTTCCTAAATTTAATTCCTGCTCAGGAGGAAAAGGAGATTGTATAATATCACCATTAGAGGCCATAGTCCAAGGTTTAGATTTCAAAACTAAAACCTTTTTTTCGGTTTTTTTATCAAATACTTGTAAAACCAAGTTACAAAAGGAATAAATTCCTTATTTTTATCAAGTTCTTTATAAAACTTTTCTTTGAACATAGTTCTTTTGTTTTCATCAAATTTTTTAAAAAACCATTTTCTAAATTCCTTATATCTAGGCATTTTAAACTCGTCATTGACAAAGTTTCTAAAATCACTATTAGGTGTACAATCCATAAAAAATCATTGATTTAGATGAAAACTCATCTCAGATTGAGTAGGAGATTTCCTACTATAAATTCTCTGAGGAATATTATTATCGATGATGACAATATTTTCAACAGTTTCAAAATCTTCTTTTATTTGAGAAGTTGAAGCTCTAGACGCCATATTAGGAGTATAAAACCCTTCATTAGCAGTATATCTACTGGAAGTAGAAGATATGCTTCTGGGAATACGAAAGGATCTAGAAGAAGCAAATTTGACTTCTATGTCTCCTTCAGTGGTCTGAACAATTTGATCTATATTATGATTAATAATTGGTTCAGGATCTGTTTCATTATGCAGATTCCAGGTTTCAGGAAAGTTTATTTCATCCCATCTTATTAACCTGTTGGTAGCCACGTTAGTTGTTAACAAATTAGTATTAACTAACGTAGTAGTCCCTGGTAAGCTTATCTGCTTAGCTTTAGGATTTAAAGTGTTCATTACTTTATAAAAGATTCTATAACAAACAGCCATTATCTCACTTCCTTGTTTATAATTATAACCGTGAGTGTGAACTTTAAGTTCCATAGCAGTGTACAGATTTTGATCTGTCATAGATAAAGTTAAATTAGGTTTAACATCGAACCAAATAGGTCCATGGCAAAGACTAGTTTCGATAACACCAGCCAAAGATTGTTTAAAATCATTACATCTGCTATCTCTAACATAAGCCATTATGCTAGCATCTAAACCTAATAAGGTTAAAGGTCTGAAAGACACTTGTATAACTCCAATATGGACATAATTATATTTTAAAAAAGTTTTCAAATCATTTTTGTTTAACAAATGTATAGTCTGATTATTATCAGTAATACGAACCGTTTGTTCCATTTGTTTTATAGCAAATCTTGAAGCTATATCAAATGTTCCATAATTATAGATCTGTCTATAAGGAATGGATGGCATAATCCATTTATTCATTTTATACAAATTTTGAGGATAATCAAGTAGATCTTGGTTTTTAACCAATTCATCATTATTAACGGATGTGTATCTTCTGAAGCGGCGGGAAAAATGCGCGGGCGAAAAACGCTCGCTAGACAGTAAAATCGCCACCGAAGTTTTATTTTTGAAAAGGGGAACGTCGATAAACCCCTTTGAGAACGAGAATAAGGTCATGCAACCAAATTCGGGTTCGGGAATCGGTTATGCGAGGGGAAGGTATTAGCACCCCTCACATCCGTTGTACTCAACGGGAACCATTAGTTAATTAGCTTTCAATATGTGTTAGTTTTTTTTGGTTCATTGCCTTATTATTATGAAAAGTGTTTGTAAAGAATAAAAGAGAAAGGAAAGTGATTTAAAGACTAAAAATGAGTTTTTATTAGTGTGCTTGACAAGAGTTTTATCTTGCTCCTACGTATCTCCCGGTGCGATGGAGAATTCAAAGCTACGTAGTTCTTTGTAGCAAAGATTTGTTTGTTGGTTGATTTTAAACGGAACACGAATATTCGAACAAAAGCGAGGTGTTTACCTCGTTTCCGAATATTCGGGGAAGCGTCGGGTGTCTACCCAAGTTTTCCTTTTTCACTCACAAAAAGAAAATTGTTTTTTATGTTTTGGTATATTGAAAATAGAATGATAATTTGATAAAAAAATAAAATAAAAAAAACATGAAAAGATTAAAGCATTAATACTCAAAATGAAATTAAGTGCGATAAAATAAACTAAACGCGAGGGATTAGATTACGGTGTTGGCTCAAAATGAAAATCCCCTTTTCTTTGGATGATGAATTAAACTATAAAAAATGAAAAAATAAATGCAATGCATATTTATATTTACTTTATTCCTAAATGCATTCTAATGACATAAAATGCAAAATAAAAATGACCAAATAAAATGCATGAGATGATGTGATAAGTAAATGAATAAGATGTTAAAAATAAAAGAACAATAAAAAGGAAATAATAATAAAAGGAAATAAAATTGCAAAGAAAAATAAAAGAAATAAACAGGGAGGTGTAAAAAATAAAATGGGGGGTGCAGGAAGTGAGAAAATAATCAGATTTAAAACAAACAGGCCCAAAATGCATTGGGCCAGCGTGATTTGATCTGGGCCGTCTGATTAATCAGAGGGCCCTGATCTGATCACAAGGGGAAATAACCATAGCTGTCTGATTTAAATCAGAGAGCCTGAGGGGCGAGGGTGCATGCTAACGCATACACCCATGCGCACTGAATCAGGGAGGGGTATAAATACCCATTCCCTTCACAAAAATTTCACTTTTCCTCTTTCCTTCTCTCTCTAACTCTCTAACTTCTCTCTTCTCTCCCTTCTCTCTAGAAATCCGGCGCCCCTCTCTTCTCTCCGGTGGCCGGAAAAAAATTCCGGCGCGGTGGCCGGCCGGCCTAGACGGCGGCGCCACCGCGCCGGAGTTTTAAAACTCCACTTTTTTCAAAAAAATTTAGTTTTTCTAAACCCTCTTCTCACCCTCTTTTCAAATCCAAAGTTAGATTTTTCAAAATCCTTTTCAAAAATCCTAGATCTAAGTCTAAAGTTTTAAAAAAAAACTATCTTTTTTGGCTTGTTTGATTCGGTTCTTGGCTTTGTTCTTGTGTGTTTTCTGCTGTGTGTGTGGCGTGTTACTGTGTGTGTTGTGTGCTGGCCGCCGTGTGTGGTTGTGTGTGTGTGTTTAGGGCGTGGCCGGTTTTTATGTGGGGAGGCGGCCGTGTGTTGGCTGGCCGTGTGGTGGTTGTGTGTGTGTGTTTTGTGTTTGCTGCTGAGTTGTGTTGCTGTTTTGCTGCTGGGTGCGTGTGTGCTTTGCTGCTGGGTGCGTGTGTGCTTTGCTGGGCTGTATGGCCGTGTGTTGTGTTAGGGCGTGTGTGTTGGGTTTTTGTGTGGTGTTTATGTTGCTGTTTTTGTGTTGTGGGAGAGGAGGTGGATTCAGATTTTGTGATATGTGTGCTGTTTTTGTGTTTTGTGTTATGTTCCAAAAAAAATCCTCCTTTTCTCTGATTGAAATTTTTTCACTTCCCTTAGAGGGGTATTTATAGAGGTGAATATTAGGGTTTTCTTGCTGGCTTTTGGACAAGAGTGGCACAAGAAACATGAGGAATCAGGTCTGAAGCAATGCAGGTCTGAAGCAAACAGTCATTTGTCTCATTTGGCATGCATGGAGATAGAGAACTTGTATGGAAATGGCATAGAAATTCAAAAGAGGCAAAAGGGGTGAACCATGTAGCACACAAATGGGAATATGGCATCTTTGACTTGGCTTATATATTTTTTTTTAAAAAAAGAAAAACCATAAACAAACCCATTATTATTAATAACCAAATAATAATAAAACTTCTTTTTTCATTTTAAGGTAAAAAGGGAAAACGAAAATTGGAGATTAAAAACTCCTTTTTATTTAAGGAAAAAGGAGAAAATGAAAATTGAGGATTAAAACTTCTTTTCTATTTAAGGAAAAAAAGAAAAATGAAGATTGAGGATTAATTACCACACATCATTATTTGTTTTCTTTTTTTAAAAGGTTTTAATTTGTTTGGACAAAATTAAGGGTACTACATCTTCCATGAAGATAAACTATAAAAGTGTTATGGTTTATTGATCTTAATAATAAAATATTATGTAAATAAAAGTCACTTATAAATTAAGAGTTACTAAATTCAGACAAACATAGGATACAAAGATACATCATAGATCCATAAAAAAGTTCTGGCAAAACATTTCAAGCTCAAAAATGCCTAAACTCCCTTCCCCGGGAAAAAAAAAACGGCCACGAGCGAAAGACACCAGACATGGATATATAATGAGAAGTACCGTATTTCGTTTGAATAAAGCGACAATTAATTTGTAAGTAAAACTTACTTACATATTTTTATTCTTTAGATCAATTAACAATATAGGTATTAAGTAAGTAAACTTTACTTTTATTTTATTTTGGTTAATATAGTAACAAACATGATTTTATTTTTAAATAAAAGAAGCATGATTTTATTTATTACAATGTTACCTATTTTTTATATATAGATGAATTATTTTATTGAAAACGGTTCGATTCCGATTCAACCCCTATCATTTAAACCTCGAACCCATATCTTTACCGGTTTGATGCCCGGTTCGGTTCTAATTACTTTGGCTATACAACAAGCAAACAACCACAATAAATAAGCAACAAACAAACTACCTCTACAATTTAACAGGAAAAAAAACCCGCATGAAAATTAGTTTACATAGAATGAAAGAGATGCATGGAAATATGAAACTAAGGTTGGGAAATTTGTTATTGACGTGTTTGTGGCGTTTGTTGTTCCTCTACATAAATCTGTTAAGGAAGGAGTTTTGGGTTTCTGAGAGAAGGAACATGTTTGTTTTGTTTGGGCGAGAACGAACGCAAGCTAATTTTTTTTTAATTAAAAAAAATCAGAAAGCGTAGCGCGTGGAAAATAGATGTATTAACGCGTCCGTGAAATTTCGTTGTGAAATTGCGGTACCAAATAGCATTCCTGTGTGTGTGTGTGAGATGTATCAAATGAGAGGAGCGGTTATGATGAGAGGGTGAGAGGGCTAAATAATAGCCATTAGATTTAAACCAACTGTTGAGATAGTGTTTTATTAATATGCACACGTTTCATTTTCATTTAGCTTCACCACGCACCCTTCACTTCTTCGTCTCTTTCAAGTTGCTCTGTAATCTCTATCCATGTTCCGGACGTTAAAGCATGTTTTTTATTTTTTTTTAAATTGAAAGAATCAAAGGTAGAGATATACAAAGACATCTCACATCAGGTTCATAAAAAATAAAAGAAGAAGAAGTCATGGACGTCTCTCTCTCCAACCTTTTTAAAACCTCAATTACAAATTCTCACTTCAATTTCTTCAATTGAACTCTAAATGCTCACAGATCTATGAGAAAATAATCATAAGAAGAATTGAAGAAGAAAAAACCTTAATTCGTACTTGTTCTCCTCGCCCATTTTCCAAAAAACAAAGAAAACAAGGTCTGATTTCTGTAATAGTTTTGTTAACCACTAGATCTTGGTTTTTTTTTTGCTTAAACGCACTTTTCACCCCTTAAGTTTGCAAATGTAGCGATTTTGGCCCCCTTTAAAAAAAATGGCAAAAGAGACCCCCCATGTTTAGCCCCTTTTGCAAAACCCCAATTTTGACCCGGTCAAACCTACGTGTCACGCCACCTGGGTATTTTTTTAATTTTTTATTTTTTTAATTCTACGCGTATAATTAAAGAATTTAAAAAAGAAGAAAATTGGATAAAAATTAGGAAAGGCACGTGTGAGTCTTCCTCTTCCTCTTCCAACGGTAATAAACCCATCCTTTAATACCCACACCAAACCTTCAATCCTCCTTCAATCCACCTTCTTTCGTTTTCTTCTTCTTCACTTTTTCTTTCATTTTCCAGAAAATTGAACCAAACATTCATTTTCTTCTTCACCTTTGAAACCTCTGTATGTCGTGTTCTTCACCTTTTTTACCCAGAAAATCGAAAATGGCTGTTGAACATTCATCTTCATCATTCAATGGGTCAGAACTGAAACAAAGAAGTAGGTTTGTTTGTCACTGTGGTGTGGAGTCTCCTTTGGTGACTGCTTGGACAAATGAAAACCCAGGAAGGAGATTCCATGGGTGTGGAAGATTTTTTCAGACAAGAAAATGCAATTTTTTCTGTTGGTTTGATTCTGAAGTTCCTGATAGACAGAAGAAAATCATACGAGGATTGTTGAAGAAAAACAATGAGCTGAAGGAGAAGGAAAAATATATGTTTAAAGTGATTGTAATTTTAGGGATTTTGTTGTTCTTGATTGTTGGTGTACTTTGCTATAAGTGTTTTTAAATGAGGAGAAGATTAGGTCTTTTTAATGTATTTTAGTTGGTTAAGTGTAATATCATTTGTGATGAAACACTATGTATTGTTTCAGGTTGATGTAATTTGTGATGAAGTAATGAACAAACAATAAACAAATATTTATACTGTATTTTCATACTGTATTTATAATGTATTATTAACTACCAATTAACAAACATGTATTTATATGGTTTTTTGTTGTATATACTGTATTTATACGGTTTGTATACGGTTTTTATGATTTATATACTGTATTTATAACTTCCACCAACCCAAAACAAACAATAAACAAACAAAACTAAACTTTCACTTACTTTTTGTCAGGAATCTTTTCTGGGACCACGTCCTTTTCGCCATTCGAATCTTCAGCACACTTATCTGTCGCCCACTTCATCTTCTCCGTTCGAATCGCAACAAAAATGCGAACCAATTGCTATTTTTGGCAAAATCTGAACTTTCGATTTGGAATACGATGGAAAATGTGAACTAAAAGAGGGATACGATGGAAGAGGGAAAGCGATGGAAAATGGAAAATGCGAACGGTTGTGATACGATGGAAGAGGGAAAGCGATGGAAGAGGGAAAGTTAAGGGTTTCAGAAAGATAAGGGAAAAATAGGGGGGAAAAAACCCTAGAAAAAGAAAGGATCTGAGCTCGCACGTGCGGCCAGTCCTTTTCATTCATTTTTCTTTTTTTTAAATTATACGCGTGGAATTTATGGAATTAAAAAAAATACCCAGGTGGCGTGACACGTAGGTTTGACCGGGTCAAAATTGGGGTTTTGCAAAAGGGGTTAAACATGGGGGGTCTCTTTTGCCATTTTTTTTAAAAGGGGGCCAAAATCGCTACATTTGCAAACTTAAGGGGTGAAAAGTGCGTTTAAGCCTTTTTTTTTTTAAATCTCTCATATTTTTTATTTTTTTCCTTATTGATAATACTTTTACAACCCTATTGAAAGAAAAAGACATGAACAAGGGAGAATGGCGTTGCATTTCAGGTGAGAAAGAAGAGAGAGAAAAGTAAAATTGAGAAGAGGAAGAAGAGGAAGAAAGAAGTGGAAAAAAAACGTGGTTACATGCGCTTTGGAGTTTTAAATTAAAAGTGGATCAGAACCGTTGACTTAAATCTAATGGCTATTATTTAGTCCTCTAACCCTCTCATAATAATCGCCCATCTCTCTCTCTCACACACACACATATATATAAAGGATCAATCGTGAGATTCATAATAAATAAATAAATAAATAAAACATAAAAATATGACATCTTTATGTCAACAGGTACAAGGGTCAACTACTTAGTCATCAACCAACTAGCCATAGTTTTCAGCTCTGGCTTTCCTCCCTAAACCAATATACATATGGAGAAAGGAAAAAGAAGCCTACAACTGACACTTTTAATTCTTCTTAATACTCTTCCAACTTAAGATGCCAACAATATATTACATCCAACAAATTTTGTTGTTGAATATCTTAACGTAGAGAAACAAATAATAAATCCAACAAATTGTTGTTGTTGAATTTCTTGACATCTTATGCATGTTCATTTGATGATCTCTCTTGATTTCCATCTGTTACATATCTCTTCCAAAACCAATGGTTCTCAAAGAGAAGATAAACCTCTTCAATGGGAACTTGCTTT
This sequence comes from Medicago ruthenica, assembly GCA_018208015.1. Taxonomy (NCBI): domain Eukaryota; kingdom Viridiplantae; phylum Streptophyta; class Magnoliopsida; order Fabales; family Fabaceae; genus Medicago; species Medicago ruthenica. The sequence continues at coordinate 95,637,240 of CM031374.1, forward strand.
GTTTCCGGCAATAGAAAGAATATAAAAAGACTCATGACGAGAATCAAGCCAGCAAAAAGTAAGAAGATTCCATATTTAAGGTGGCAGAGTGACACAAGGAAGAATTGTGCAACAATGGCAGTGAAGATCATGTTAACACACACCACAACACTTTGTGCAGCTGACCTTATCTCTAATGGGAAAAGCTCACTTGGAACTAACCATCCTAAGGGTCCCCATGATCTTCCAAATCCCAACACAAACAGGAAAATCACAATAACCAAAAAGACACTAACACCAAATGACAATTGTTTGCCATCGCCAAACCCAAGAGCCAAAACAATTGCTGCAGCTACCTGCAAATCAAAATGGTCTCATATATTAGCAATTGAGCACACTGATTAGTTAATCTCTTAAATGTAAGTTATCTCTATAATCAACGGAAAAAATATATATAGTTAAAGTATATTTATAAGTTGCAAGTTGTTTTCATGAGTCGAACAATTTATAGTAATAACCGAAGACAATTTATAGACATGTGACTATTTTAATAAGGTCTTCCAAACACTTGCATAAGTTGTCATGCCATAAGATAGTTTTAATAAGCTGTCAACAAGATCTTTCAATTGTCCCCTTAAATTCAATGTTTTAAAAAAAATATTGAATATGAGATCAGCGGGACTTCTTAGTCATGGTTCAATTGACTAAACCGGTTAAACCACAATTGAATTGGATGAAATTTTTTTTTAAAAGTATTAAACAAATTAAATAAAAAAATGTAAAGCATAAAAATCAGTTAAATCGATCCGCCTTGAAAAAATCTATTTCAACCAGACTCCAATGTAACCGGGATCAAACCAACCGGTGAACTAATTGATTCTTGGTCGAACCTGGTAGTTCGGTCCAGTTTTTGAAACATTATTTAAGTACATGAAAATCAAGGAGAAAAAAAAAAGATGGTGTAAGAGTGCTTACCATGCACAAGAACATTTCAGTACCAGCTTCCAAAAAGAAAGCTCTCCTACCAAACTTGTCAACATAAAACATTGAGATCAAAGTGGCAAGAACAAGTGCAATACTAGTGATGACAGAAGAATAAAGAGATGCAGCAGATCCAAATCCAAGAGTTTGGAAAAGGACAGGTGCATAGAAGAGGATGGAGTTGTTTCCAGTCAGCTGTTGGAATGCAGGAATAGCCAATGCACCAATTACAAATTGTGGTCTATTCTTTCTCAAAAGAAGGTTCTGAAATGGATTCTTGATGGCTTGTGCTTCTCTGCTTGCATCAATAAGATCTTCAAATTCAGCATCAACATTGGGCGTACCTCTAACTCTCTCCAAAACCTTTCTTGCCTCTTCCATTTTGCCTTGTTCCACAAGACTGTTTGGTGTCTCAGGACACAACAAACCACCAATAAACATAACAATTGCTGGAACTACTGCTAAACCAAGAGATAATCTCCATCCCCATGGATGAATGCTCTCGGTCGCATAATTTACCAAGTTAGCTACCAAAATTCCCAAACAAGTTGTTAGTTGAAAGAGTTGGTTCACTGCTCCTCTCACTTTTGCAGGAGACATTTCTGACAGATACAAGGGAACAGCCTAAACAATAACTTCAAGAAATTAGTACATATATATTACGTCAAATTCAAAAGTTAATTTGGATTGTTAACATAGTTTAAATACGTGGTTAATTATGTTCGGTAGATAGTTAATGAATATAACAATGTACAACTTATTAACCATCTACCGAACACAATTAACTGTAATTTTGAATTTTGTTACCCACAATTTTTAGGTGTTTAAATGTACATATATCCAATAAACCATTCAAACTGTTTTCAAATGTGATGATTTTCAGGTGTTCAAATGTAGTTGTAAAAAAAAAGTGTTCAAATATACATTACAGTATTCAATAATCACGATTTGTGTTCAAATATAAACTTGGGATGTGTAGTTAATGATGTCCAAAATTTTGGTTAACTATGTTCAATGGATGATTAATGAGTTGTGAGACTTTGTTATTCCATTAACCATCAGTTGAACGTAAATAACTAACCACATATTTGAACTGAGTTAATCATCTAGATTAATGTCGAAATTTATGTGTCACAATAACACAATTCTATGAATATATATTTTTTGACATAAACTCATTATTTATTATTTTGGAGTAGGGGTATTTTGGAATTTGGAGCAGCCAAGTTACCTGGTTACCAAATCCAATGCCAACGCCAAGAAGGATACGACCAATGATCAACATATAAATGTTGAGAGAAGCAGCATTTAGGACAGCTCCAATGAAGAAGCTAATGGAACCAACAACAATACTGGCTCTCCTACCTTTGTTTTTTGTTATGGAGGAAGCAGCAAATGTGGAAATCAAGGCAGCAAAGTATAGAGATGAGGTAAAAAGTGTCAACATTTGATCATCATATTTACAATAATCTGTTTCTGCCAAGTGTGCATGTTTCCTCTCATACACATTTGGGAAGAATTCTTTCAAGAAATCATCCATAGAAGTAACTCCACCTGCAAGGATAATCAATTAATTGTCAGGGACTTATTTAGGTCTTCACTCAAATTTAATTGGGACGAAAAAATCCACATTTGTTTAAGGTGTCCGAGTTTCTTACACCAAACATTGGTATGTAATGTTTGGTAATTTATTAGGTAATATTTATATGACAATGTGAGAATTGACAATTGATAAAACATTCATTCTCACCTGAAACACCAAGATCATATCCAAAGAGAGAGCCACCAAGAGCACCAACAATGCAGGAAAAGATGAAGTACCCTGTAATCTTGTATTCATAAAGATGAGCCCTTTTGAGATTCCCACCATCACCAAATCCTCCACCTGCCATATTTTTATGTTTTATTTATTTATTTATTTTTATAGATATTCCTTTTGTCTCCCTTATTGTTGTTATCCCATGAAAAAGGAGAGACAAAAAGGATAAAAGTGTTAAGAGGAACATCCTTTTGTGAGGGTTTATATAGAAGATTCTACATTCCTATTTTAACCAAAAACACTCTCAAAATAGAATTGAAGAGATATAATAAGAAAACAATATTTGATATTATTTTAGGATATAAGTGCGTTAATTTCGAGTCTTATCCCTATTTGATAGGTAAAAGAGAAGACCAAGGGGGATTGATGACGACATTGTTTTCATTGAATAATAACTAGTGCGATGCCCGTGCCAAGCACGGGAAGCTAACACGCTTATAAATATTTAATAAAAATATATTATTTTAAGTTAAATTGAAAGTTAATTTACTCAACCACACTTCACCGCCATCCACTACCACTCTTTGGCTCAAAACTCGAAAGGGTTTTGGCTTCGCGCTACAAACTTTTATTTGTGTTTTAGTTCGTTTGATGGTCGTTGATACATATTAATCAGAAAGATGAGTTTGGTCGTTTGGTGGTCGTTCATACTTATTAATCAGAAAAATGCGTTCACTTCTTTTCGCGCATACATATTGTGATTCGAAAAAAATATTCGTCTCATTTAAATCATAATTGTTTAACTTGTTTATATCATTTATTAAAAAATATCTCAAAATTTTTAAATATATTTATTCCTAAGTCATCATAAGCATCTAATCTCTTCAACCCAACACCTCAAAAAATAACATGTTTTATGTTGAATAAGATTTGAAATATATATTATCACATTCATAAAAAATGTTCAATGTTAAATATTTATTTTCTATGTTTTTGGGACAAAATGGTTAAAAAACAATTAAGCCTTTATAAAAAAAAATATGTGTTATGTTTGTAAGACCTAACTTAACTGATAACGACGATATATTGTTAGGTTACACACTTTCACTCTGGTTTGAACTGGAACTACCCATATATATGTGTGTGAGTAATTAGGTGGTACTTGCCACTTCGTCTACCGACGAAATAAACATACATATGGTACGGTTTTTTTTTTCCTCTTGAAAACAATTAGTTTAAATAATCAATGTTTTATTTAAGTTGTCTCTAAGTCCATAAATAAAATGACAATAAATTCATGCATACTTATAGGTTAATTTCAAGTTGAGGGTTTAATTAATTCCTTCACCGATGGACCATATAAAAAACATCATAATATTTAACAAATGGTTTAGGTTTATTGAAAAAGAAAATGACAACGTCTACGTATTTTTTAGAAAACAGTAAACCCTTTATAAAAATATGTATATGTTATGATTGTAAGACCCAGCTCAATTGACAATGCCGATATATTGTTAGGTCAGATACTTTCACTTGGATTTTAACTGGAACCACACAGTTGCGTGTGAGTTTCAGTGGTACTTGCCACATCGTCTAGTTCATTTTACGGAATGCATCCGAGTGGAGTAACCCCGGAATACACCCCCATAACATACCGGTGAAAATTCCTATCTGAGGCTAACATCGGACTCCTCTTGGCGTCGTGCAGGACTTACATAGGAACAACGCCTGTCCACTACTAACGGGGAACCTCGACTCCACTACTAACGGGGAGCCAGAGAATCGCGACTTAACTCTTATTGTGTGGATTACCCTTGCGGAATAATCTCATCCAACATAATCTGGAGCCTGATGGACACAACTTGATCTTATTATATCTTATTAAGATAAGTCTGTTACGTCTGTTATTCATATGTATATCTGATACATTATTCTAATCTTATGCATATTTAATGCATTCTTCAGGGTGAATAATCAACTGTTACTTACCTATATAATTAGTTTTAAGCATATCGTTGTCATATGCCTTTACTTAAAAGTTGGTAATTATACCCATAGAATTGATATATCTCATATCCTTGCCCATTCTTAAGTATGTGCATATTTCTCTCACTGTTAATGTTAACACAATGATAACCATACATTAATACTTGAATTACACTTGCTACCCTTTTACTGAATTTCATGACATCCCTGGGCAGGAAAGGACATTTTAAGAAAGCCTGAAAATAGGGCGTATCGCTTAGCGAGCATCTGCTCGCTTGGCGAAGCTGCTAGCACAAAATTGTGTTGAAGAGCTCGCTCAGCGAGCACATACTTCGCTCAGCGAAGTCTCCCAGTAGCAAAACATGCTTTGCTCGCTCAGCGAGCATGACAGTACATAAAAAGTTCCAGAAAAGTGATTTTTTTGCTACCAGAAGCGTACCCAAGTGCCCATAAACATGTTATCTGTTTCCATAAAGTTTTAATTAATGAAAACTCAAGTGTGATCCAAGAATTAACTTAGGAAATCAATTGCTAACAATTTGGGGCAACTAATGTTATAATTAACTTATAATTTGTAGAATTTCTCTCATGATTCAAGTTACCCAGGGTGAGGTTTTCTATCTAAGAGGAACTCACCAAAATCACTTCTGGCCACTTCCAATTTAGCTTAAGCTCCAACTAAAGTTGCGGCCATCGCTCCAGCCTCAATAATCACTTTTCCAAAAACAACTTATTCTCAGCTTCTGAACACCAACTCACATAACCATGAGTACCAAGCAGCAACTTAATCACACTTTAATCTTTCTATGAAACTTCCAGCAGCTTATGCTTAAACCCCTAGCTCAATTTCTGCTTCAATTCTTGTCATTTGCCAACACCCAAACATGCATAATCATCCAGCCTCATAAGCTAGTACATCTTAAGCCCATTCTTCAATTTTTTTCCAAGCTTACTACTTTAAACCAAGCACCCAAGCTTCTGCCCTCACTTATCTTGCCATCTCTTGCTTACCCCCAAGTTACAAACAGCCACAAGATCACACATGTAGTCACAATTTGAGCTTGAGTACTAAAATTTACAAAGGGTGAAAGGAGGATGGGTTACGGCCAGCAAGGGGAAAGGAAAGGGATTTTAACTTGCTAATGGATCAATGTCACATGAGAAACACATTTATGCAATTGCATGTGGGATTGGCTTAAGCTTGCTAGAATTTTTGTGGAGTTTAGGGATTGAGAGGAAGAGGAAAACTTCTGACTTGTGAGAGAAAAATGAAGGAGAAATGAATGGAAAAGAGTTTTGGACATATACTCTCGTAAATTTACCATTTTACCCTTTCATAACGAATTAGTTCGAACATTCTTATCCGACACTGATAACTGACAGAAGTTATGAGCGGGATATTACATCTGTACGATCTAAAAATTTTAATGAGTTTGTCTTACAAAAGACACGAAAAATTGCCATGAACGATTAATATGTTTGTCCATTTTGTGCATGGCAAGGTCGACATTCATTTAAATCAAAATAAACACGGTCTTCGCTCATTTCTTTTTCGTATTTATACATGAGAGTACATCTAACTGATGAATGTATCATGTCACTCTAAAAGATAAAAAAAAAATTATAACATTGGTTTTGATCTATCAAAAAACCAGATAAACAAAAAACTTGTATCAAAACAAAAAAATATAGAATTTTATAATTTATTTAATAAAGTAGCATTATAGAAAATCCCTGTAGCAAAATTTATCTAGAAATTCCCAAATAGAATATTTACAAACAAAACAAAATATGTGCAACAATTATTTATCAAAAAATACAAAAAAAATGCATAAACAAATCATATCACCTTGATTGAAGTAAAATTCTCCTCGTTGTTCCGAAATACAATTGTGACATAAAAAATAAATAGAATTACAACAATTGCAGAATATCAAAATCATAAAAAAAAACTAAAATAAAAAATTAATGTAAAAATCATGACTAACTTTAACTCAAAAAAATCAGAAATTAAACATGTTGAAATTCGTGAATTAACCATTTTAAAAGAATAAAGAAGTTTGTCCTTGTTCATGTCCCTCAAACACCATATGTGAACAATTCTAATCATAATATTCAAATTTTCTTTTGAAGGGGATTATGTGAACAATTCGAATCATAATATTCAAATTTTCTTTTGAAGGGGATATATCTGAAACAAAATTATTCAAATTTTCTTTTGAAGGAAAAATATCTGAAACAAAATTGTATGTCATTTGATTGATTTTATATAGCAACAATGAAAAACAAAAAAGTAGAAGAAAAGTGAGAGATGTGAAATGAAGTTGATTAGAATGACTAATTTATAGACATATTTCGTAGGGTAGTTTAGTAACTGCCTTTCTCTTTCTTTCTATGCACATTGGGTGATTCTCAACCGAAATTAAGGGGGGTGTATTGAATTAGGATTCTAACAGATTTTAAAAGACTTTTTTATCATGAAAAAGTCTTGTGGTATTCAATCAAGACTCTTTGCAACTTAAGAAAAGTCTTTTGGTATTCAATCAAGACTCTTTGTCATTTTAAAAAAGTCTTGTGGTATTCAATCAAGACTCTTTATCACTTAAAAAAAATCTTGTGGTATTCAAAATCATTCAAATTTTAAAGGATTGTTTAATAAATTGGATTTTGATGGATTTGGTGGGATTTTCTAGTGAAATTTTAGCATGAAAAAGTCTTTAATGAAAACATGAGATTTCTTAGGATTGTTTTTTCTTTAAAGATTTTACTATATCTCTCCTCCCTTCTCTCTCACTATCTCTTCCTCTCTCCCTCTCACTCTCTCTTCCTCTCTTCCCCCCCTCTCTCTCTCTCTCTTCCCTCCTCTCTCTCCTCCCTTCTCTCTCACACTTTATCTCCTTCTATCTCTCTCTTCCCCTCTCTATCTATCTATCTATCTATCTATCTCTCACTCTCTCTTTTCCCTCCTCTCTCTCCTCCCTTCTCTCTCTCTTTCCCCCCTCTCTCACTCTCTCTCCTCCCTTCTCTCTTACTCTCTCTCTTCCTCTCCCTCCTCTCTCTTCCCCCCTCTCTCTTTATCTCTCTCTTCTCTCTATCCCCCTCATAAAAAAATAAAGTAAAATAAATAAAAGAGTCTGTATTGAGAATATTGTGAAAGAGAGTGTGTTATGATCATTTTTTTTTCAATGAGTCTTTAAAAATTCATAAAATCTTTTGAAATCTTTTGAAATCCATAAAATCATTTGAAATCCTTTAAAATCTTTATGAGTTAAATCCATTGAAATCCAAATTGTAAATCTCAATAGTCTTTTAAAATCATCAAAGTCATTAAAATCCTGCAAAGTCTTTTAAAATCCTTAAGACTTTTTTAAACAAAAATTGTCTTTTAAAATCTTAATCCAATACACCCCCCTAAATTAGAGGATTCTCACATTCATTATCAATTTATAGTCATGTTTAATACAATGATTCTCACATAAATGTGTGTAACATTACTGATGTATTCATATTAAAATTAAAAAAATATTAATGTGTATGTCTAGATTTAAACTCATCATTTTCTTTTTTTTTTTGGTTACAAAGGCTAACAGAAAAAGAAAAAAAAAAAGTCATCATTTTCTTTCTAAAGCAATACATTTAAAAAAACGTCAAAAAAAAATCAATACGTCTTTTTAATAAGAATTCTTGAACGTATATATTGTTTTACTTAAAGTTATCTATAAAGGCATTTGTGAACGCAAGTGTAATGTAAAAGTATATATATGAAATGACATTAATTTTGGGTCAGCGTGATATTAGTACGAATTTTCCATTTAGTGATCAATTATGTTTGCAACATCCTTTTTTGTTAAAAAAAAAATGTTTGCCACATCCTTTAAAAAAAATGTTTGCAACATGAATCAATATATTTTTCCCCTCAAAAAATTAATCTATATATTTTTTAGTTGAGCGAAGTTTGTGGATCAAATAAAAAAACTAATCATGCATTTTTGTGCGCAAATTCAATTAGGAATTACAATGCCAATTCCGGTTATTGTCACAATAATATTCTTTTAAAAAAATTAATTTTGCATTAATTTATACTATCAAAAATATAAAGGTGACAACTTGGGTACCCATCAATAAAAGGTGGGTAACACAACCCATGCTGAGTTGGCACCAATCAAAGTTATTTGTTTGTTTTCTATTATTTTTAATGTTATATAAATACATTGTTTTGATTGGGCCAACTCAACATGGGTAGTATTACCCACCTTTTATTGATGGGTAAACATGAATTTCCCAAATATAAATGGTTATAAAAATCAATTTAAAATATCATTAAATACCAAATGCATGAGAATGCAAGATTCATTTTATTATGCCACGTGTCATAAAGATATGTGAAGTTTGCACTTACTATATATACATTTGAGGAAAAACCTCAAATGTATAGTACTAGTATGATACCAGTGCCAAGCACGGAGAATTAACGTACGTATAAAATTTTAATAAAAAAAATTATTTTAAATTTACTGAAAAGTTAATTTACACGTTCACACTGCACCGCCGCCCACCACCGTCCTCTCCACCCAAAATTTTAAACAGTTGTTACTGATGTAACCATGGCTTCGTGGTGGTGTAGTTAACCCTCAAGCCGCTTGATGCTATGACGACGCCTCATCGTCGATGACATCATTTATTTCTTCCTTATATCTCTAAACATGTCTTTGTTTGTTGGCTGATTCACGCTTTATATCTCCAAGCAAGAAGGAACATTCTTTCTAATTTACACCTTTCCTTGTTCAAATCATAACTTTTGGTGATTTACAAATCATTTCTCTTTGATCTTGACAACCCTTCGATTCATTGATCTTTTTCTTTTCTCTTTTGTTTTTCTTGGTTTGCTTTTCTTTCTTTCTTTCCTTCTTTTTTCTTGGTTGTCGAGATCTTTTACGAGATTCATTATTTCTTGATCTTCACAACCTTTTTTTTCAACTTAATCAAAGGTGGTACCCTAATTGAATGTTCCTTCCTCTTTTGGCAAGGGACAATGATCATGACGGTTAAGGGTTCAAAAATTTGAAAGAAAATTATCAGAATTTAGTGATGATTTAACCATGAACTGGGAAATTTTTTTTTTTTTTACAAACTCCGGCAATCTCATTAAGCAATTGAGCTTATGAAAGTTGGCAGTTCATAGTTAACAATTCTGATTTGTTAGGCTCAAAGGGGTTTAACAAATACTCACTGCTCACAGGGTGGGCTATTTGTGGTCAAGTGTTTTTACTCATATTCAAAAAATGCCTTGATCCTATCAATGCTTTCATACAATCTAAAACAACGTTCAGATTTAACATAACAAAATCGAGTTAGACAAAAAATGCCGGTCTCCATGCATATGTATAATGATGATTTTGAGGATTCCTCACATTTTGGCTGGTTCTAAATGGTTCACCGAATAAACATATTAAAAATGTAAACTGTATGATATAACTTTTGTACTAAGTACATGTGGTGCCAATGAGAATTGAGCTTTTTGATTAGACGCCGAGCAAGGTCGGGCTTTGGATGGAAATGTGGGGGAGTGCCAACGATGATTGGACTTTGTTAATTGGGGAAAAAGGCCGCAGTAGCCTGGGGGAAGGTAACCTCGGGTTGAGGTACCGGAATCTCTTGAAGAGTAGTGGGAATAGGGATGAATTCCTCACCTAAATCGAATGGCATGCCCCATGTACAACCGGGGGGTAGTGTTATATGTGTGGGTTGCTCTGGGACGACGAGCCAATTTCCTTGACAGGGATGTAGTGTTGCGAATGAAATGCGAACACTGATGACTCAATTCGGATTGTAAGAAATCCTTGTGATGAGAAGGGAAACGAGTTTTGGACTCGAAAACGAATGTATGCATGTTGTGCATGATGTTAATGCATGTATGCGATGTATATGACAAAATATGCCCCTTCTTTTTTTGAAAATGCATATGCAAAAAATCATTTTTTATGAATGCAAGTGTATGGTATGCATAGGTATGGTATATGAAGGTTCAAAACTCCCCCCCATCCTCACATGTAGGCTCTAAAGATGAGATTCCCTAAAAAAGGTCCCTAGAGTCATAGATCTCACATGGAGTTAAGGTCGTCGACGGACATACGTCACGTGACTTCAATTCATTCCACGTGAAAATCTCCTCTAAGCGGGGTTTGGCATCCTACCTCACGGACATACGTCAACGCGGGCTTCCGCTCACAACCACCATTCTAACTTAGTTTTCTCTCGAGCTCGGGTAGAGAGCCTCACACGTCCGGCATTAACCCGAACAATGTGGAGTAACATCGCTCAAGTAACAACCCCACAATTGATATATATAAATATGAAGCAATATAAATATAGAGCAAAAAGAATAGAAACAAATAATGATAAGAAGATATAAACACGCAAGTAAAATGAAACAATTTAGCCTAAATGTCGACTGAGATAGGCTTGACTCGTCATACACAAACAAAGTGTTTTATGCATTTCCCCAGTGAAGTCGCCATTTTTGTCGCGTCGAATTTCGGATATCAAGCTATTGGGAAGCATTGAATCACTAATGTTAAATCACGACTGAACTTTTAATTTTTCGGGGAGAAAAGGAAAAAAGTTCGAAATTACCCTTTGAAAAAGATTTTAGGTTCGAAAGTCGATTATGCGAGGGGAAGATATTAGCACCCCTCACATCCGTTGTACTCAACGGGAACCTCTTAGTCGGCTTAGGCTTAAAATGTTTCGAAGTTTTACTTGCGTGTTTAAACATATAAAAGAAAATATAATATAAAGGGAAGAAAGAGATAAAAACAAACGAAGGGGAAAAAAGAAAGTTTTTATTAATGGGCTTGACAAGATGTCGATCTTGCTCCTACGTATCTCCCGGTAGTCGGAGAATTCAAAGCGTACGTAGTTCTTTGGTAAAAAAAATTTGTATGTTGGTTCGTTTTAGTTAAAAAAGATTTGATCGCGCCCGAGCGAAAAAGTTTGAAAAAGAAAGGAATGAAAGTAAATGTCAACTGTTCGGGTTGTTGCCGAACTGGCCATTAACGACAGTGCATAAAGGTAAATGATTTGATAAAAAAGGATTTGCACTCGGACGTGAACAAAGGTTTTAAAACGCACGAAAGCGTAAAAGGTTTTAAATGTTAAAAAGACGGACGCGCATCAAGGCGATAAACTCGCACAAGGCGTAAAAGTTTTAAAAGATAAAAGACAGACGCACAGAGGCGTAAAAAGGTTTGAAACTAAAAGCGCGAAGGCGTGAAGGGTTCGGATTGACCACGTGGGCCAAGAAAAGGTTAAAAATGGCCACAAGGGGGGCCAAGGGAAAGTTGAGCGTGCTAGACGCGTCAAAGGTGGAATGACGATTGCCCGAGCGACGAGACATACGTCACGCATTCGTGCAATCGAGGTTTGGGGAGACATACGTCAAGCCATTCCCGTTTCATTCAAGTTTGGTTTCGTTACTCGGAGAAATCTCAAAGGGAAACAAAACACTTTAAAAAGAAAGTTGTAAAAAGGAAATCACGAACAAATTTGTTGTTCGAGTTTATTAAAATCATGAACATTACTTGTTGCTTAAGCTATTGAAACTCAAGAACAAGCGTAGTTCAAGTTTGAACGATGAACAAAATCATAAAACATACACAAATTTGGAAATCGCACAAGTTCGGCTTGATTCGAGTTTGGTTTAAAAGGAATGAGCAAGCTCGGCTCAAGTTCGTGTTTTGATTGAAAATCATGAACAACATGGTTGTTCAAGTTTGGTTTTGAAAATAGACGAACTTGGCTTATTGCTCAAGCTTAGTTTTGAAAATGGAAGAACATAACTTGTTTCACAAGTTACTCAAAACTTATCGCACGAACTTGTAAAATTTCCAAAGTTGTGCATGATTATGAATAGGGTTTGAACAAAAGTGCTTTTAACACTATTTAGGTTCTGAATCAAGGGCTGGAACCCCAAAAATTTGGCATTTGGATGCCTGATTCATGTTCTAAATTTCACATACTTCGCAGAGCAACCAGAACTTGGCTCTGCGAAGTCAGGTTCTGATGTGTTCGCAGTGCGAACAATACTTTGCTCTGCGAAGTATACGAAATTTTGAACTCAGAAGCTGTTTCTGAACAGAAGTTCAGAAACTGCTTCTAAGCAAGCTTCAGAACCTAAAGGGGGTTAAAAAGCTTTGCAAAAATTGGGAGAAAGGAGTATAAAAACTCAGTTTTAAGGTTTGGCCCCTTTGAGATCCCTTTTGAGTTTCAAAAGGGGTTTTTGTGCACAAAATGAAATTGAACAAAGCAAGAGATGCAAACAGCAATCAAAATGAAAGACAAAGATTATAGGAGACTTACAGAACTCCTGGCAATGCTTGTGCAAGAGATTGGAAGTAGCTTGCTTGATTGGTTAGAGGTTATGAACAATGACCTTCAACTTGCTTTGGTTTGTGTATGAATTGTTTTGATGCTGCAATGTGATGGATTTTTGTGAGGATTTCGTGTGTATTGTGTGTGTATTCAGTGTGTGAATTCCTCTCTTTCAATTATATTTAATCCTTGTGCCTTGCATTCCCTTTTATAGGCCAAAAATCAAATCTAAGCAATGATGGCAAATCTCTAGATCCTAGCTGGTTTGTGGGCTAAATCCAGGCTAAATGGCTTTGCATTAAATGCTAATGGATAGAAGTTACTTGCCTTGTGCCAAGGGTCAAGACCTTGACTGATTTCAGCCACAAAATCCAGCTGATTCTAGAAGGTAATGATGGAAAAAACTGAAAAACAGGGCAGCTTGAAATTGTGTGATTCTTGGGATCAATCCTTGCAATCTTGGAAGGCCAAGCAATGAAAACGTGTACTGCCATGTACAGGGAGATTGGGGGAAGCAAAATGAGCATGTGGGCTGGTGTGTGGGAGGAGAAATCCAGCTCAAAACAGGGCAGCACAAACAGCTTTTTGCAAGCAAAAACCACTTGAGTTTGACTGGTTTTGGTGGAGAAAAAGGGAAGGAAAGGGATCAAGTAGCTGGCTGGCAAGCTCAGGTTGGATGATGGGTCAATTGGGAGGGACAAGAGCTGACCAAGGGCAGCCAATTTGATTGAGCACATGATAGGTTGGAAGAAAATCCTTCTTTCCTTTTACCTTTAATGTCACACATTAACTCTTGCTTTGCTGCATCATTTCAGCCACAAATAGCAATAACAAAGATAATAATACTAATAATAACAATTACAAATGAAAACAAAAAGGATAAATCAAGAAATAAAATTCTGCAGAAAAAATCGCAGAGGTCGCAGTGCGAAGGTCACTTCGCACTGCGAACTCCCCTTTTTTTTTATTTTTTTTGTATTTTAAAATGAAATAAAAGGTAAAAAATGAATAAATAATAATAATAAGGATAATGGCAATAATAATAATGAAAATGATAATGCAAATAAAATAAAAAAATAATGAGAATGAAAATGATGATAATAATAATAAAAATGATGAAAAGCTTAATTAATAAAACCTTAATAATAGTAAAAGATAATAATGATATTATTAATGAAAATAGAATAACAATAATATTAATAAGAATAAGGATGATGATACTATTAATAGTAATAGCAGTGCGAATGTGATTTCGCACTGCGACCTCTGCGAAATTTTCTGCAGATTTCTATGTATTGGTTTATCCTTTTTGCTTTCAACTACAATTGTTATTATTAGCATTATTACTATTATTATTGCTATTTTGTGACTGATTTGGTGCAGCAAGGCAAAAATTAATGTGTGACATTAAAGGTAAAAGGAAAGAAGGATTTTCTTCCAACCTATCATGTGATCAAACAAATTGGCTGCCCTTGGTCAGCTATTGTCCCTCCAAATTGACCCCTCACCCAACCTAAGCTTGCCAGCCAGCTGCTTGATCCATTTCCTTCCCTTTTTCTCTGCCAAAACCAGTCAAACTTAAGTGGTTTTTGTTGCAAAAAAGCTGTTTGGTGTACCCTGTTTTGAGCTGGATTTCTCCTCCCACACATAAGCCCACATGCTCATTTTGCTTCCCCCAATCTCCCTGTACATGGCAGTACACGTTTTGATTGCTTGACCTTCCAAGATTGCAAGGATTGATCCCAAGAATCATCCCTTTTGCAGCTGCCCTGTTTTACAGTTTTTATCATCATTACCTTCTAGAATTAATGGCATTTGTGGCTGAGATCAGTCAAGACCTTGCCCCTTGGCACAAGGCAAAGCAAGTTCTATCCATTAGCATTTAATGCAAAGTGTTTTAGCCTGGATTTAGCCCACAAACCAGCTAGAATCTAGAGATTTACCATCATTACATAGATTTACATTTTTGCCTATAAAAGGAATGGCAAGGCATAAGGATCACAGACATTGAAAGAACCAGTTGCACACACAATCAATAGACCAATTCAGAGAGCCAATACACACGAAATCCACACAAAAATCCCTTGCATTGCAGCACAAAATCAGTCCATCACAAACAATTAGAACATTGTTCATAACCTCTCACAAAGCAAGCAAGCCACTTCCAATCTTGCTCAAGCATTGCTAGGAGTTCTGTAAGTCTCCTATAACCCTTCTTTTTTATTGTGTTTGCTGTTTGCATATTTTGCTTTGTCCAATTTTGCTTTGTGCACAAAAAACCTCTTTTGAAACTCAAAAGGGACCTCAAAGGGGCCAAGCCTTAAAACTGTGTTTTTCCATCCCTTTTTCTCCCATTTTGTCAAGCTTTTTAACCTCCTTTGGGTTCTGAATCTTGCTTAGAAGCAGTTTCTGAACTTCTGTTCAGAAACAGCTTCTGAGTTTGAAAATTCGCATACTTCGCAGAGCAAAGTATTGCTCGCAGAGCGACCACACCAGAACCTGACTTCGCAGAGCCAAGTTCTGGCCGCTCTGCGAAGTATGTGAAACTCAGAACATGAATCAGGCATTCAAATGTCAAATTTTTGGGGTTCCAGCCCTTGATTCAGAACCTAAAGAGGGTTAAAAACATTTTTGTCCAAACCCAATTCATAATCATGCACAAACTTTGAAGATTTCACAAGTTCGTGCGACAAATTTCGAGTAACTTGTGAAACAAGTTATGCTCTCTAATATTTTCAAAACCAAGTTTGAGCAACAAGCAAAAGTTCGTCTATTTCAAAACAAACTTGAACAACCATGTTGTTCATGATTTTCAATCCAAACGCGAATTTAAGCCGAGCTTGCTCACTCTTTTAAAACCAAGCTCGAATTGAGCCGAACTTATGAACTTTCAAATTTTGCGCATGTCTTATGAGTTTGTTTCTCATTCAAACTTGAACTATACTCGTTCTTGAGTTTCAATAACTTGAGCAACAAGTAATGTTCATGATTTTAATAAACTCGAACAACAAATTTGTTCGTGATCCCCTTTCTTTTTACTTTTCCTTTTAAAGCTTTGGTTCCCTTTGAGATTCCTTAGAGTCCCGACCAAAACCAAACTTGAATGAAACGGGAATGGCTTGACGTATGTCTCCCCAAACCTCGGTTGCACGAATGCGTGACGTATGTCTCGTCGCTCGGGCAACCGTCATTCCACCCTTGACGCGTCTCATACGCTCAACCTTCCCTTGGCCCCTTTGTGGCCATTTTTACCCTTTTATTGGCCCTCGCGGTCAATCCGAACCTTTCGCGCCTTTGCGCGTTTATTTTTTCAACCATTTACGCCTTGCGCGAATTTATCGCCTCCGCGCGTTTGTTTTATTTTCAAGCTTTTTTACGCCCCTGCGCGTTTGTCTTTTTATTTTTTTTCAAAACATTCACGCCTTACGCGAGTTTATCGCCTAGCGTCCACCTTTCATCATGTTAAAGCTTTGTACGCCTTCGTGCGTTTTAAAACCTTTGCTCACGTCCGAGTGCGAAATCCTTTTATCAAATCATTTACTTTTATGCATTGTCGTCAATGGCCAGTTCGGCAGCAACCCGAACAGTTGACATTTACTTTCATTACATTTACTTTTTTTCAAACTTTTTCGCTCGGACGCGATCAAATCTTTTTTAACTAAAACGAACCAACATACAAACTTTTTCTACCAAAGAACTACGTACGCTTTGAATTCTCCGACTACCGGGAGATACGTAGGAGCAAGATCGACATCTTGTCAAGCCCATTAATAAAAAACCTGTTTTTCCCTTTCGTTCGTTTTTATTTCTTTCTTCGTCTCGCATTATGTTTCTATATTTTCTTTTATACATGTTTAAACACGCAAGTAAAACATCGAAGCATTTTAAGCCTAAGCCGACTAAGAGGTTCCCGTTGAGTACAACGGATGTGAGGGGTGCTAATACCTTCCCCTCGCATAATCGACTTTCGAACCTAAAATCTTTTCTCAAGGTAATTTAGAACTTTTTTCCTTTTTTCCCCGAAAAATTAAAAGTTCAGTCGTAATTTAGAATTAGTGATTCAATGCTAGTCAATAGCTTGACATCCTAAATTCGACGCGACAGAAATGGCGACTTCACTGGGGATCGTATGCATTAAACACTTTGTTTGTGCATAAACGAGTCAAGCCTATCTCAGTCGGCTTTTAGGCTAATTTGCTTCATTTTACTTGTGTGTTTATATTTTCTTGTCACTTACTTGTTTATTCTTTATGCTCTACATTTACATATATTATTTTTGCTTCATATTCATATATACATCAATTGTGGGGGTTACTTGAGCGATGTTACTCCACATTGTCCGGGTTAATGCCGGACGTGTGAGGCTCTCTACCCGAGCTCGAGAGAAAACTAAGTTAGAAGGAGGTTGTGTGCGGAAGCCCGCGTTGACGTATGTCCGTGAGGTAGGATGCCCAACCCCGCTTAGACGAGATTTTCATATGGAATTAATTGAAGTCATGTCGACGTATGTCATAGACAACCCTAATTCCATATGAGATTAATGACTCTAAGGACCTCTTCTTAGGAATCTTACCTTTAGAGCCTACACGTGAGGATGGGGGAAGTTTCGAACCTCTGTATACCATACCTTTGCATACCAACCCATTCACACTCACACATGCTTGTTGCTTTGTGTTTTATTTTAAATCAGGGGCAATCAACATTTATTTGTTTATTATTTGTTTTATATGCATAATTATAATTGAAATAGAATTGGCCAAAGTGTTGAGAGGGAGCTTTTTCAGAATTCGAGCACTTCGCAGAGCAAAGGTATCTTCGCACTGCGAAGTTGATCTTGAGGTTCGCAGAGCAAACTTACTTCGCAGTGCGAAGCATGCGAATTTTGTCAGCCCAGATTTCAAAAACTCACTAACCAGCATTAACTCCCTCCAACCACTTATTTCCACTATCTTTTATCTAACCGTTATTTTATTATTAAACTTGTATAACTAAAAAAAAAAGCAGCTTTTCATTTTCACAAAACAACTCTTCAAAAACAAAAAAAGCATACCCATTTCTCCGTTTTTTCTTCTTCTTTCCTAATCCAAGTATTAATCTCTCTTCTCTGCAAGTAGTAAGGTATGATTTCCTCCTCTCTATCCTGCTTTTACTTCTGATTCGTGTCTTGAGTCTTAGGTTTTGCTAAACTTTTAAGCTTCCATTTTTAGGGTTTAAGGATTGAAATTAGTTCCTTTTCCTTCTTGCCATGCTAGGAATACGTTATAATCTAGTAAATGTATGTTATGGGTAGCTAAAGTAGGCTCATCTCCTTTCCCATCTTTAAGTAATCTTATACGAATCCACTCTACCCATTTTATAGAAATTAGATCAAAACAAGTTGCCATGTTAGTTGTGTTCATTACCCATGCATTTATCCTTAATCATTCATCTAACATGCTTTGTTTGGAGTTTAGTTTAAGAGTATAGGGTAGTTGTCTAGGGATTTTATTGAATTATTCTGTTAGGGTCGCAGAGCAAAGATGAACTTCGCACTGCGACCCATCCTTCTGGGCAACCCAGAATTTTCGCATAGCTTCGCACTGCGATCATGCATTCGCAGTGCGACTGTAGCAGAAACAGAACCTTTGTTTTTCTTATCTGTTCCTTCCAATTCCATTTGTTTCACCTTTAATCATGTATGTTGTCCACTAACTTTGCCTTTTTCTTGCAGATGGCCCCAAGACCAGCAGGAAAACGCTCGAGGGGTGAGGCATCCGGATCTAGACCCCAAGGGGGATTTGACGCCTCTCGTTTCCTAAGCCTTCGGAACCAAGAGAGGTACGAAGAGCTTCTTGGCAGAACCTTCTGGCCTGAGAGACAATTCATCATAAGCGAGCAGGGCACCTGGCGAGAGTTGGCCCGGTTGATAAACCACCGCCGGTGGGGAGTTTTGGTGAACCCTCCCCTAAACCTTAACTACGACATAATCCGGGAATTTTACGCAAACGCCATTCCCATGGATCCGGAGGGAGAGTTCACATACCAGACCATGGTGCGTGGTCGGATCATTAGATTCGATCGCGACGCCATCAATGCTTACCTCCACAACCCCTTCCAATTGGAAAATGATGAACTTTGTGCTTTCCATAAGCACCAAAACCGTGGTAATTGGAACCACGATCTATACGCCCAAACCATCTTCGAATCCGGAAAGGGGTATGAGCTCAATGCGGTGGGGCAGCCTACCAAAGCCCTCAAGAGCAACCTCACCACTTACGCCCAAGTCATTTTTCACCTCATAGTCCACAACATAAAACCCAAAAGCCATACCTCATCCACCACCTTGGACGTCACCCCCCTAATCTACTATATCCTCACCGGTAAACAAGTAGATGTGGCCAGGGCAATTTGCCAAGAGATTAAGATAGTGGTCGAGAGTGGCATCAAGCCACCGGCCAAGAAGATGTGCCCGCTTGCTTTCCCGGGTCTTATCATGGGACTCTGCCGGGAAGCCCGAGTAGCCATCCCTCCCCATGTGTCCGAAACCATTAAGAACCCAATCACGGACGAGTATATCTCCAGACACTGCACGGGGAGGAGAGCGGCGAGGGCACAGCAGCCACGGCCTAGGCCTCCACCAGCATCAGGGGATCATCACACCTGCACTTTCATATTGGAGCAGAATGCTTCCTCTCATCGGTACATGACCATGATGCATGAATCCATGTATCGCCTTCAGAGGCAGCTAGGTAGGCCGACGGATCCCGAGGATCAGATACCGACGCCCGAGATGTTCGCAGCACATGGTCGTTGGCCCGGGGATAGGCCAGAGCATTTAGAGGCTGGAGGTAGTGGTACAGCGGCCAGAGACCAGGGAGGTGATGATGGAGGAGAGGATGAGGATGAGGATGAGGAGGACGAGGACGAGGAGACTGAGGATGATGAGGCTCTCACTCCTTGAGTGGCCCCCTTTTTTTGATGTTTTCTCATGTTTTTATGTTTATGTTATTTCATTTTTCTCATACACTCTTTCTATGTTTAAAACTTTGTATCCGTATTTGTACCATGCACTCTTTCTCTTATTATCTGGCTTTTGATCATCGTTATTTATGCATGTTTAATTTTAATGTGCGTTAAAAGTCTTTATTTACTATGAATTGTTGGTGATTTGAAATTGACATTTTTCTTAACCACGGATTAAGCCAAAGTTAATTAACTTAGCCACGGATAATTGGTAATGATAATTTTGATCAATTTGCGCAAAGCTAAATGCATGCTTCCTGTTCTTATGTGATTAAACTCAAAATGAAGATATATACTTAACACAAAAGCTATATCATGCAATTCGCGTTGTTAGCATGTTAATTCAATGAACCATTTAGAACCAGCCCAAATGTGAGGAAGCCTCAAAATTATTATACATATGCAGGAGGCCGACATTTTTGTTAACTCGGTATTTTTATGTTAAATCTAAACGTTGTTTTAAACTGTATAAAAGCATTGGCATGATCAAGGCGTTTCTTGAATATGAGTGAAAACATTTGACCACAAAAAGCCCATCCTGTGAGAAGTGAGCATTTGTCAACCCTTTGAGCCAAATGAATCAGAATTATTGACTGCAAACTGCCAACTTTCATAAGCTCAATTGCTTAATAAGATTGCCGGAGTTTGTAAAAAAATCTTTTTCAATTCATGGTTAAATCATCACTAAATTCTGATATTTTTCTTTCAATTTTTGAACCCTCAACCATCATGATCATCGTCCCTTGCTAAAGGAGGAAGGAACATTCAATTAGGGCTTTGCTTTTGATTCAGTTGAAAAGAAAAAAAGGGGGGTTGTGAAAGCCAAGAAATAATGAGTTTCATAAAGGATCTTGACAATCAAGAAGAAAGAAAAAAGGAAAGAAAAACAAATCAAGAAATCTCAAAAGAGAAAGAAAAAGAGAAAAATCAGTACATCAAAAGGTTGTCAAGATCAAAGACAAATATTTGTGAAAACATCAAAGTTTGTGATCGAATAAGAAGGGAGGTGTGTAATCTAGAAAGAATGTTCCTCCTTGCTTAGCCTTTTGAATTCAATTTCCCCACATATGACATTTCTTTTATAACCCGGCCAAATTACAACCCATAAAGACCTTGTGATCAATGCTTTTGTACTTTTAGAAACGATAATTAGATGGACACATAACTCGATCGGAATGTTAGCAAACTTACCGGATGAGTGTTCAATACCCTTTGCATTAATATTCAATTTGTTCGTTTACTTAAATGAGTGATAGGTTGGTTCATTAATATACATGTTATTAACTTGAAATGCACAATATAACTTTTTGTGTGGTATTTATTTCGAATTTTTCAGTACAGTCTCGGAACAATGGGGGCATTAAAACTACATGCGCAATTTTCATACACCAACATTATCAAAAAGCCCGACCTCGCTCGGCATCCAATCAAAAAGCCCGACCTCGCTCGGCATCCACATTATCAAAGCCCGACCTTGCTCGGCATCCACATACAAAAGCCCGACCTCGCTCGGCATCCACATTATCAAAGCCCGACCTCGCTCGGCATCCAATCAAAAAGCCCGACCTCGCTCGGCATCCACATTATCAAAGCCCGACCTCGCTCGGCATCCACATACAAAAGCCCGACCTCGCTCGGCATCCACATTATCAAAGCCCGACCTTGCTCGGCATCCAATCAAAAAGCCCGACCTCGCTCGGCATCCAATCAAAAGCCCGACCTCGCTCGGCATCCAATCAAAAGCCCGACCTCGCTCGGCATCCACATATCAAAAGCCCGACCTCGCTCGGCATCCAATTATCAAAGCCCGACCTCGCTCGGCATCCGCACATCAAAGCCCGACCTCGCTCGACATCCAAACGAAACTAGAGCCCAGTTCTCATTAACACCGCAAACCCAACTATGCCCAGTGCACGATTATCCAAAGGGCCCAACCATTCTCAGTACTCTCCCCACAGTTCACAAAGAGCCCAGTCATCATTAACATTCATCGGTCCCCCCACAAAAGGCCCAGTTACCTTCAACAGCCTAACATAATCATCAAAGGAGCCACGCCTTTGGCAGGCTACCACCCCTGTAATGAATTTCATTTCCCGACATAACTTTCTTTACCACTTTTATCAAAACTCTTCATTCATTTTTATTCTTGATGATAGTATTTCAAAAACAAAAAAAACTTTTTCAAAATTTATTGCATGAGTCTTTTATTTTTATCAATAACAAACACATTCCTTTTCGAACTCGTGAATATTCAGAGTGTACATCAATATCTGTCCTTAAAGCAGATAAAGCTTCGCAGGCCGAGCATGGTCAATTGCCAAAAAGGAATTCCCCAACAGAATCCTCGGCGAATTAATCGGAAATTCCCCAGTGAGTCAAGAGTCCAAAAGGACAATTCAGGCAAGGACTTGCCAACCAAAGCATAAGCATTCCCAGCGGAATCGCCAGTTCTTCTCCCCAGCGGATTAGCACAATCCCCAGTGGACTACCAAACTCCCCAGGAAGTCAATCTTTGACCTACTCTCAAAAGCCCAATTACCATTGGCATCGAAGGCTGGATATCGATCATGCTTCCAAAATGATCTTTATATCCCCAGCGAATTCACAAGCGAAGCCCAATTTTATTGGCATACCCCCCCAGTGGAGTCTTACATCATCCAAGCCCGACTTTGCTCGGCATTCAAATCATAATCCCCCAGCGTCCCACGTGACGTCTGTCATCCAGGTCAGCATAATTCATGCATCATATCATAGTCATTCATTAACATGCATCTCATATTCATATCATGCATTTCCCACAAATAGTAGAATGTCATCCCCAGTCTATCCGGTCTAGGGATGTCATCCTCCTTTTCGCCAAGCGATAGTTCTTTAACGGACAGCTTGCGCAAGTTCTTCATCGCATCAAGGGACAATTCCTTAACAAACATGTTGGGTATCCCCAGTACAAGTCCATCTCTCTCACGACGTCCTCAGTGACAGTCATGCATTCATACATTCATACATATGCATACAACATATTACATATCATACATGGTTATTTCTAACCACCATGAGTCTCATCAAACAATCGCGAGCAATTCGTGAATTCTTTTTCCCCAAGTGTCATCCCCAGTCTGTCTGGTTCACAGATGTCACCTTTTACGCCAAGTGGCAGTTCAAACGAACAGCTTGCGCGTCTTTTTGTCATGTTCTTACGCCAAGTGGCAGTTTGTGCGTACTCCCCAGTGTTGTGCCAAGTGGCAAGTTCTTTAATGAACAGCTTGTGCATCTCTTTCTCCCCGATTGAAGGGGCATTTCTGTAAGGAACGGCTCGTCAGCCGCATCCCCAGTATCGTCAGTGGCAAGTTCGGTAACCATCCGAACAGCTGACATCTTTCTTTTTTATTTTCCTGTCGTCAATGGCAAGTTCGGCAACATCCGAACAGTTGACATTTTTTTTTCCTTTGTCGTCAATGGCAAGTTCGGCAACATGTCAATGGCAAGTTCGGCAACATCCGAACAGTTGACATTTTATTTTCCTGTCGTCAATGGCAAGTTCGGCAACATCCGAACAGTTGACATTTTATTTTCCTGTCGTCAATGGCAAGTTCGGCAACATCCGAACAGTTGACATTTTATTTTCCTGTCGTCAATGGCAAGTTCGGCAGCATCTGAACAGTTGGCATTTTATTTTCCTGTCGTCAATGGCAAGTTCGGCCACAACCGAACAGTTGACATTCTTTTCATTCTTTTGTCGTCAGTGGCCAGTTCGGCAACAACCCGAACAGCTGGCATTTACCTTTTCATTCTTTGTTGTCAGTGGCAGTTCGGCGACAACCCGAACAGCTGACACTTGTCCCCGGTGTGGTCTTCCTTTCTTATCATCTTTGCATCCATGTCTACATTACAAGCATTCATAACATTTGCATTGCATGCATTCATAACATTTATAATTCAGGAAAATATTTAGTCAAAAAATGGTGTACTCTATATTTAAGTCTCTTCGGCCCGTCCATTTCAAATCATTTTCAACTTCCGGGACGAAGAAACTTAAATAGGGGCATCTGTCATACCCCATTTTTTGACTTATATTTTTCTGTGTGTTTTATCTTTATTATTTTTATTACTTATTTTTACTTTTTATTATTTCATTCTTGTTATAGCATTTTTATTTGCATTTTATTATTATCATTATTAGCATTTCCATTATCCTTAATATTATTAATGTTAGTGTTATTCTATTTTTCTTTAAATAATATCATTATTATCTTTTACTACTATTAAGGTTTTATTTTAATTAATATTATTAAGTTTTTATCCCCTTTTATTTATTATCATCATTTTCATTATTATTGTCATTTACTATTTTCCTTATTTTCATTATCATTTGCATTTTGCATTTTTATCATCATTATTATTATTATGTATTATTATTTATTTCTCCATTTTACCTTTTTATTTTTTTAAATACAAAAATCAAAAAAAGTGGAGTTCGCAGTGCGAAATCACCTTCGCACTGCGACCTCTGCGAAATTTTCTGCAGATTTCTATATATTGGTTTATCCTTTTTGCTTTCAACTACAATTGTTATTATTAGCATTATTACTATTATTATTGCTATTTTGTGACTGATTTGGTGCAGCAAGGCAAAAATTAATGTGTGACATTAAAGGTAAAAGGAAAGAAGGATTTTCTTCCAACCTATCATGTGATCAAACAAATTGGCTGCCCTTGGTCAGCTATTGTCTCTCCAAATTGACCCCTCACCCAACCTAAGCTTGACAGCCAGCTGCTTGATCCCTTTCCTTCCCTTTTTCTCTGCCAAAACCAGTCAAACTTAAGTGGTTTTTGTTGCAAAAAAGCTGTTTGGTGTACCCTGTTTTGAGCTGGATTTCTCCTCCCACACATAAGCCCACATGCTCATTTTGCTTCCCCCAATCTCCCTGTACATGGCAGTACACGTTTTGATTGCTTGACCTTCCAAGATTGCAAGGATTGATCCCAAGAATCATCCCTTTTGCAGCTGCCCTGTTTTACAGTTTTTATCATCATTACCTTCTAGAATTAATGGCATTTGTGGCTGAGATCAGTCAAGACCTTGCCCCTTGGCACAAGGCAAAGCAAGTTCTATCCATTAGCATTTAATGCAAAGTGTTTTAGCCTGGATTTAGCCCACAAACCAGCTAGAATCTAGAGATTTACCATCATTACATAGATTTGCATTTTTGCCTATAAAAGGAATGGCAAGGCATAAGGATCACAGACATTGAAAGAACCAGTTGCACACACAATCAATAGACCAATTCAGAGAGCCAATACACACGAAATCCACACAAAAATCCCTTGCATTGCAGCACAAAATCAGTCCATCACAAACAATTAGAACATTGTTCATAACCTCTCACAAAGCAAGCAAGCCACTTCCAATCTTGCTCAAGCATTGCTAGGAGTTCTGTAAGTCTCCTATAACCCTTCTTTTTTATTGTGTTTGCTGTTTGCATATTTTGCTTTGTCCAATTTTGCTTTGTGCACAAAAAACCTCTTTTGAAACTCAAAAGGGACATCAAAGGGGCCAAGCCTTAAAACTGTGTTTTTCCATCCCTTTTTCTCCCATTTTGTCAAGCTTTTTAACCTCCTTTGGGTTCTGAATCTTGCTTAGAAGCAGTTTCTGAACTTCTGTTCAGAAACAGCTTCTGAGTTTGAAAATTCGCATACTTCGCAGAGCAAAGTATTGCTCGCAGAGCGACCACACCAGAACCTGACTTCGCAGAGCCAAGTTCTGGCCGCTCTGCGAAGTATGTGAAACTCAGAACATGAATCAGGCATTCAAATGTCAAATTTTTGGGGTTCCAGCCCTTGATTCAGAACCTAAAGAGGGTTAAAAACATTTTTGTCCAAACCCAATTCATAATCATGCACAAACTTTGAAGATTTCACAAGTTCGTGCGACAAATTTCGAGTAACTTGTGAAACAAGTTATGCTCTCTAATATTTTCAAAACCAAGTTTGAGCAACAAGCAAAAGTTCGTCTATTTCAAAACAAACTTGAACAACCATGTTGTTCATGATTTTCAATCCAAACGCGAATTTAAGCCGAGCTTGCTCACTCTTTTAAAACCAAGCTCGAATTGAGCCGAACTTATGAACTTTCAAATTTTGCGCATGTCTTATGAGTTGTTTCTCATTCAAACTTGAACTATACTCGTTCTTGAGTTTCAATAACTTGAGCAACAAGTAATGTTCATGATTTTAATAAACTCGAACAACAAATTTGTTCGTGATCCCCTTTCTTTTTACTTTTCCTTTTAAAGCTTTGGTTCCCTTTGAGATTCCTTAGAGTCCCGACCAAAACCAAACTTGAATGAAACGGGAATGACTTGACGTATGTCTCCCCAAACCTCGGTTGCACGAATGCGTGACGTATGTCTCGTCGCTCGGGCAACCGTCATTCCACCCTTGACGCGTCTCACACGCTCAACCTTCCCTTGGCCCCTTTGTGGCCATTTTTACCCTTTTATTGGCCCTCGCGGTCAATCCGAACCTTTCGCGCCTTTGCGCGTTTATTTTTTCAACCATTTACGCCTTGCGCGAATTTATCGCCTCCGCGCGTTTGTTTTATTTTCAAGCTTTTTTACGCCCCTGCGCGTTTGTCTTTTTATTTTTTTTCAAAACATTCACGCCTTACGCGAGTTTATCGCCTAGCGTCCACCTTTCATCATGTTAAAGCTTTGTACGCCTTCGTGCGTTTTAAAACCTTTGCTCACGTCCGAGTGTGAAATCCTTTTATCAAATCATTTACTTTTATGCATTGTCGTCAATGGCCAGTTCGGCAGCAACCCGAACAGTTGACATTTACTTTCATTACATTTACTTTTTTTCAAACTTTTTCGCTCGGACGCGATCAAATCTTTTTTAACTAAAACGAACCAACATACAAACTTTTTCTACCAAAGAACTACGTACGCTTTGAATTCTCCGACTACCGGGAGATACGTAGGAGCAAGATCGACATCTTGTCAAGCCCATTAATAAAAAACCTGTTTTTCCCTTTCGTTCGTTTTTATTTCTTTCTTCGTCTCGCATTATGTTTCTATATTTTCTTTTATACATGTTTAAACACGCAAGTAAAACATCGAAGCATTTTAAGCCTAAGCCGACTAAGAGGTTCCCGTTGAGTACAACGGATGTGAGGGGTGCTAATACCTTCCCCTCGCATAATCGACTTTCGAACCTAAAATCTTTTCTCAAGGTAATTTAGAACTTTTTTTCCTTTTTTCCCCGAAAAATTAAAAGTTCAGTCGTAATTTAGAATTAGTGATTCAATGCTAGTCAATAGCTTGACATCCGAAATTCGACGCGACAGAAATGGCGACTTCACTGGGGATCGTATGCATTAAACACTTTGTTTGTGCATAAACGAGTCAAGCCTATCTCAGTCGGCTTTTAGGCTAATTTGCTTCATTTTACTTGTGTGTTTATATTTTCTTGTCACTTACTTGTTTATTCTTTATGCTCTACATTTACATATATTATTTTTGCTTCATATTCATATATACATCAATTGTGGGGGTTACTTGAGCGATGTTACTCCACATTGTCCGGGTTAATGCCGGACGTGTGAGGCTCTCTACCCGAGCTCGAGAGAAAACTAAGTTAGAAGGAGGTTGTGTGCGGAAGCCCGCGTTGACGTATGTCCGTGAGGTAGGATGCCCAACCCCGCTTAGACGAGATTTTCATATGGAATTAATTGAAGTCATGTCGACGTATGTCCATAGACAACCCTAATTCCATATGAGATTAATGACTCTAAGGACCTCTTCTTAGGAATCTTACCTTTAGAGCCTACACGTGAGGATGGGGGAAGTTTCGAACCTCTGTATACCATACCTTTGCATACCAACCCATTCACACTCACACATGCTTGTTACTTTGTGTTTTATTTTAAATCAGGGGCAATCAACATTTATTTGTTTATTATTTGTTTTATATGCATAATTATAATTGAAATAGAATTGGCCAAAGTGTTGAGAGGGAGCTTTTTCAGAATTCGAGCACTTCGCAGAGCAAAGGTATCTTCGCACTGCGAAGTTGATCTTGAGGTTCGCAGAGCAAACTTACTTCGCAGTGCGAAGCATGCGAATTTTGTCAGCCCAGATTTCAAAAACTCACTAACCAGCATTAACTCCCTCCAACCACTTATTTCCACTATCTTTTATCTAACCGTTATTTTATTATTAAACTTGTATAACTAAAAAAAAAAAGCAGCTTTTCATTTTCACAAAACAACTCTTCAAAAACAAAAAAAGCATACCCATTTCTCCGTTTTTTCTTCTTCTTTCCTAATCCAAGTATTAATCTCTCTTCTCTGCAAGCAGTAAGGTATGATTTCCTCCTCGCTATCCTGCTTTTACTTCTGATTCGTGTCTTGAGTCTTAGGTTTTGCTAAACTTTTAAGCTTCCATTTTTAGGGTTTAAGGATTGAAATTAGTTCCTTTTCCTTCTTGCCATGCTAGGAATACGTTATAATCTAGTAAATGTATGTTATGGGTAGCTAAATTAGGCTCATCTCCTTTCCCATCTTTAAGTAATCTTATACGAATCCACTCTACCCATTTTATAGAAATTAGATCAAAACAAGTTGCCATGTTAGTTGTGTTCATTACCCATGCATTTATCCTTAATCATTCATCTAACATGCTTTGTTTGGAGTTTAGTTTAAGAGTATAGGGTAGTTGTCTAGGGATTTTATTGAATTATTCTGTTAGGGTCGCAGAGCAAAGATGAACTTCGCACTGCGACCCATCCTTCTGGGCAACCCAGAATTTTCGCATAGCTTCGCACTGCGATCATGCATTCGCAGTGCGACTGTAGCAGAAACAGAACCTTTGTTTTTCTTATCTGTTCCTTCCAATTCCATTTGTTTCACCTTTAATCATGTATGTTGTCCACTAACTTTGCCTTTTTCTTGCAGATGGCCCCAAGACCAGCAGGAAAACGCTCGAGGGGTGAGGCATCCGGATCTAGACCCCAAGGGGGATTTGACGCCTCTCGTTTCCTAAGCCTTCGGAACCAAGAGAGGTACGAAGAGCTTCTTGGCAGAACCTTCTGGCCTGAGAGACAATTCATCATAAGCGAGCAGGGCACCTGGTGAGAGTTGGCCCGGTTGATAAACCACCGCCGGTGGGGAGTTTTGGTGAACCCTCCCCTAAACCTTAACTATGACATAATCCGGGAATTTTACGCAAACGCCATTCCCATGGATCCGGAGGGAGAGTTCACATACCAGACCATGGTGCGTGGTCGGATCATTAGATTCGATCGCGACGCCATCAATGCTTACCTCCACAACCCCTTCCAATTGGAAAATGATGAACTTTGTGTTTTCCATAAGCACCAAAACCGTGGTAATTGGAACCACGATCTATACGCCCAAACCATCTTCGAATCCGGAAAGGGGTATGAGCTCAATGCGGCGGGGCAGCCTACCAAAGCCCTCAAGAGCAACCTCACCACTTACGCCCAAGTCATTTTTCACCTCATAGTCCACAACATAAAACCCAAAAGCCATACCTCATCCACCACCTTGGACGTCACCCCCCTAATCTACTATATCCTCACCGGTAAACAAGTAGATGTGGCCAGGGCAATTTGCCAAGAGATTAAGATAGTGGTCGAGAGTGGCATCAAGCCACCGGCCAAGAAGATGTGCCCGCTTGCTTTCCCGGGTCTTATCATGGGACTCTGCCGGGAAGCCCGAGTAGCCATCCCTCCCCATGTGTCCGAAACCATTAAGAACCCAGTCACGGACGAGTATATCTCCAGACACTGCACGGGGAGGAGAGCGGCGAGGGCACAGCAGCCACGGCCTAGGCCTCCACCAGCATCAGGGGATCATCACACCTGCACTTTCATATTGGAGCAGAATGCTTCCTCTCATCGGTACATGACCATGATGCATTATTCCATGTATCGCCTTCAGAGGCAGCTAGGTAGGCCGACGGATCCCGAGGATCAGATACCGATGCCCGAGATGTTCGCAGCACATGGTCGTTGGCCCGGGGATAGGCCAGAGCATTTAGAGGCTGGAGGTAGTGGTACAGCGGTCAGAGACCAGGGAGGTGATGATGGAGGAGAGGATGAGGATGAGGATGAGGAGGACGAGGACGAGGAGACTGAGGATGATGAGGCTCTCACTCCTTGAGTGGCCCCCTTTTTTTGATGTTTTCTCATGTTTTTATGTTTATGTTATTTCATTTTTCTCATACACTCTTTCTATGTTTAAAACTTTGTATCCGTATTTGTACCATGCACTCTTTCTCTTATTATCTGGCTTTTGATCATCGTTATTTATGCATGTTTAATTTTAATGTGCGTTAAAAGTCTTTATTTACTATGAATTGTTGGTGATTTGAAATTGACATTTTTCTTAACCACGGATTAAGCCAAAGTTAATTAACTTAGCCACGGATAATTGGTAATGATAATTTTGATCAATTTGCGCAAAGCTAAATGCATGCTTCCTGTTCTTATGTGATTAAACTCAAAATGAAGATATATACTTAACACAAAAGCTATATCATGCAATTTGCGTTGTTAGCATGTTAATTCAATGAACCATTTAGAACCAGCCCAAATGTGAGGAAGCCTCAAAATTATTATACATATGCAGGAGGCCGGCATTTTTGTTAACTCGGTATTTTTATGTTAAATCTAAACGTTGTTTTAAACTGTATAAAAGCATTGGCATGATCAAGGCGTTTCTTGAATATGAGTGAAAACATTTGACCACAAAAAGCCCATCCTGTGAGAAGTGAGCATTTGTCAACCCTTTGAGCCAAATGAATCAGAATTATTGACTGCAAACTGCCAACTTTCATAAGCTCAATTGCTTAATAAGATTGCCGGAGTTTGTAAAAAAATCTTTTTCAATTCATGGTTAAATCATCACTAAATTCTGATATTTTTCTTTCAATTTTTGAACCCTCAACCATCATGATCATCGTCCCTTGCTAAAGGAGGAAGGAACATTCAATTAGGGCTTTGCTTTTGATTCAGTTGAAAAGAAAAAAAGGGGGGTTGTGAAAGCCAAGAAATAATGAGTTTCATAAAGGATCTTGACAATCAAGAAGAAAGAAAAAAGGAAAGAAAAACAAATCAAGAAATCTCAAAAGAGAAAGAAAAAGAGAAAAATCAGTACATCAAAAGGTTGTCAAGATCAAAGACAAATATTTGTGAAAACATCAAAGTTTGTGATCGAATAAGAAGGGAGGTGTGTAATCTAGAAAGAATGTTCCTCCTTGCTTAGCCTTTTGAATTCAATTTCCCCACATATGACATTTCTTTTATAACCCGGCCAAATTACAACCCTTAAAGACCTTGTGATCAATGCTTTTGTACTTTTAGAAACGATAATTAGATGGACACATAACTCGATCGGAATGTTAGCAAACTTACCGGATGAGTGTTCAATACCCTTTGCATTAATATTCAATTTGTTCGTTTACTTAAATGAGTGATAGGTTGGTTCATTAATATACATGTTATTAACTTGAAATGCACAATATAACTTTTTGTGTGGTATTTATTTCAAATTTTTCAGTACAGTCTCGGAACAATGGGGGCATTAAAACTACATGCGCAATTTTCATACACCAACATTATCAAAAAGCCCGACCTCGCTCGGCATCCAATCAAAAAGCCCGACCTCGCTCGGCATCCACATTATCAAAGCCCGACCTCGCTCGGCATCCACATACAAAAGCCCGACCTCGCTCGGCATCCACATTATCAAAGCCCGACCTCGCTCGGCATCCAATCAAAAAGCCCGACCTCGCTCGGCATCCACATTATCAAAGCCCGACCTCGCTCGGCATCCACATACAAAAGCCCGACCTCGCTCGGCATCCACATTATCAAAGCCCGACCTTGCTCGGCATCCAATCAAAAAGCCCGACCTCGCTCGGCATCCAATCAAAAGCCCGACCTCGCTCGGCATCCAATCAAAAGCCCGACCTCGCTCGGCATCCACATATCAAAAGCCCGACCTCGCTCGGCATCCAATTATCAAAGCCTGACCTCGCTCGGCATCCGCACATCAAAGCCCGACCTCGCTCGGCATCCAAACGAAACTAGAGCCCAGTTCTCATTAACACCCGCAAACCCAACTATGCCCAGTGCACGATTATCCAAAGGGCCCAACCATGCTCAGTACTCTCCCCACAGTTCACAAAGAGCCCAGTCATCATTAACATTCATCGGTCCCCCCACAAAAGGCCCAGTTACCTTCAACAGCCTAACATAATCATCAAAGGAGCCACGCCTTTGGCAGGCTACCACCCCTGTAATGAATTTCATTTCCCGACATAACTTTCTTTACCACTTTTATCAAAACTCTTCATTCATTTTTATTCTTGATGATAGTATTTCAAAAACAAAAAAAACTTTTTCAAAATTTATTGCATGAGTCTTTTATTTTTATCAATAACAAACACATTCCTTTTCGAACTCGTGAATATTCGGAGTGTACATCAATATCTGTCCTTAAAGCAGATAAAGCTTCGCAGGCCGAGCATGGTCAATTGCCAAAAAGGAATTCCCCAACAGAATCCTCGGCGAATTAATCGGAAATTCCCCAGTGAGTCAAGAGTCCAAAAGGACAATTCAGGCAAGGACTTGCCAACCAAAGCATAAGCATTCCCAGCGGAATCGCCAGTTCTTCTCCCCAGCGGATTAGCACAATCCCCAGTGGACTACCAAACTCCCCAGGAAGTCAATCTTTGACCTACTCTCAAAAGCCCAATTACCATTGGCATCGAAGGCTGGATATCGATCATGCTTCCAAAATGATCTTTATATCCCCAGCGAATTCACAAGCGAAGCCCAATTTTATTGGCATACCCCCCCAGTGGAGTCTTACATCATCCAAGCCCGACTTTGCTCGGCATTCAAATCATAATCCCCCAGCGTCCCACGTGACGTCTGTCATCCAGGTCAGCATAATTCATGCATCATATCATAGTCATTCATTAACATGCATCTCATATTCATATCATGCATTTCCCACAAATAGTAGAATGTCATCCCCAGTCTATCCGGTCTAGGGATGTCATCCTCCTTTTCGCCAAGCGATAGTTCTTTAACGGACAGCTTGCGCAAGTTCTTCATCGCATCAAGGGACAATTCCTTAACAAACATGTTGGGTATCCCCAGTACAAGTCCATCTCTCTCACGACGTCCTCAGTGACAGTCATGCATTCATACATTCATACATATGCATACAACATATTACATATCATACATGGTTATTTCTAACCACCATGAGTCTCATCAAACAATCGCGAGCAATTCGTGAATTCTTTTTCCCCAAGTGTCATCCCCAGTCTGTCTGGTTCACAGATGTCACCTTTTACGCCAAGTGGCAGTTCAAACGAACAGCTTGCGCGTCTTTTTGTCATGTTCTTACGCCAAGTGGCAGTTTGTGCGTACTCCCCAGTGTTGTGCCAAGTGGCAAGTTCTTTAATGAACAGCTTGTGCATCTCTTTCTCCCCGATTGAAGGGGCATTTCTGTAAGGAACGGCTCGTCAGCCGCATCCCCAGTATCGTCAGTGGCAAGTTCGGTAACCATCCGAACAGCTGACATCTTTCTTTTTTATTTTCCTGTCGTCAATGGCAAGTTCGGCAACATCCGAACAGTTGACATTTTTTTTTCCTTTGTCGTCAATGGCAAGTTCGGCAACATGTCAATGGCAAGTTCGGCAACATCCGAACAGTTGACATTTTATTTTCCTGTCGTCAATGGCAAGTTCGGCAACATCCGAACAGTTGACATTTTATTTTCCTGTCGTCAATGGCAAGTTCGGCAACATCCGAACAGTTGACATTTTATTTTCCTGTCGTCAATGGCAAGTTCGGCAGCATCTGAACAGTTGGCATTTTATTTTCCTGTCGTCAATGGCAAGTTCGGCCACAACCGAACAGTTGACATTCTTTTCATTCTTTTGTCGTCAGTGGCCAGTTCGGCAACAACCCGAACAGCTGGCATTTACCTTTTCATTCTTTGTTGTCAGTGGCAGTTCGGCGACAACCCGAACAGCTGACACTTGTCCCCGGTGTGGTCTTCCTTTCTTATCATCTTTGCATCCATGTCTACATTACAAGCATTCATAACATTTGCATTGCATGCATTCATAACATTTATAATTCAGGAAAATATTTAGTCAAAAAATGGTGTACTCTATATTTAAGTCTCTTCGGCCCGTCCATTTCAAATCATTTTCAACTTCCGGGACGAAGAAACTTAAATAGGGGCATCTGTCATACCCCATTTTTTGACTTATATTTTTCTGTGTGTTTTATCTTTTATTATTTTTATTACTTATTTTTACTTTTTATTATTTCATTCTTGTTATAGCATTTTTATTTGCATTTTATTATTATCATTATTAGCATTTCCATTATCCTTAATATTATTAATGTTAGTGTTATTCTATTTTTCTTTAAATAATATCATTATTATCTTTTACTACTATTAAGGTTTTATTTTAATTAATATTATTAAGTTTTTATCCCCTTTTATTTATTATCATCATTTTCATTATTATTGTCATTTACTATTTTCCTTATTTTCATTATCATTTGCATTTTGCATTTTTATCATCATTATTATTATTATGTATTATTATTTATTTCTCCATTTTACCTTTTTATTTTTTTAAATACAAAAATCAAAAAAAGTGGAGTTCGCAGTGCGAAATCACCTTCGCACTGCGACCTCTGCGAAATTTTCTGCAGATTTCTATATATTGGTTTATCCTTTTTGCTTTCAACTACAATTGTTATTATTAGCATTATTACTATTATTATTGCTATTTTGTGACTGATTTGGTGCAGCAAGGCAAAAATTAATGTGTGACATTAAAGGTAAAAGGAAAGAAGGATTTTCTTCCAACCTATCATGTGATCAAACAAATTGGCTGCCCTTGGTCAGCTATTGTCTCTCCAAATTGACCCCTCACCCAACCTAAGCTTGACAGCCAGCTGCTTGATCCCTTTCCTTCCCTTTTTCTCTGCCAAAACCAGTCAAACTTAAGTGGTTTTTGTTGCAAAAAAGCTGTTTGGTGTACCCTGTTTTGAGCTGGATTTCTCCTCCCACACATAAGCCCACATGCTCATTTTGCTTCCCCCAATCTCCCTGTACATGGCAGTACACGTTTTGATTGCTTGACCTTCCAAGATTGCAAGGATTGATCCCAAGAATCATCCCTTTTGCAGCTGCCCTGTTTTACAGTTTTTATCATCATTACCTTCTAGAATTAATGGCATTTGTGGCTGAGATCAGTCAAGACCTTGCCCCTTGGCACAAGGCAAAGCAAGTTCTATCCATTAGCATTTAATGCAAAGTGTTTTAGCCTGGATTTAGCCCACAAACCAGCTAGAATCTAGAGATTTACCATCATTACATAGATTTGCATTTTTGCCTATAAAAGGAATGGCAAGGCATAAGGATCACAGACATTGAAAGAACCAGTTGCACACACAATCAATAGACCAATTCAGAGAGCCAATACACACGAAATCCACACAAAAATCCCTTGCATTGCAGCACAAAATCAGTCCATCACAAACAATTAGAACATTGTTCATAACCTCTCACAAAGCAAGCAAGCCACTTCCAATCTTGCTCAAGCATTGCTAGGAGTTCTGTAAGTCTCCTATAACCCTTCTTTTTTATTGTGTTTGCTGTTTGCATATTTTGCTTTGTCCAATTTTGCTTTGTGCACAAAAAACCTCTTTTGAAACTCAAAAGGGACATCAAAGGGGCCAAGCCTTAAAACTGTGTTTTTCCATCCCTTTTTCTCCCATTTTGTCAAGCTTTTTAACCTCCTTTGGGTTCTGAATCTTGCTTAGAAGCAGTTTCTGAACTTCTGTTCAGAAACAGCTTCTGAGTTTGAAAATTCGCATACTTCGCAGAGCAAAGTATTGCTCGCAGAGCGACCACACCAGAACCTGACTTCGCAGAGCCAAGTTCTGGCCGCTCTGCGAAGTATGTGAAACTCAGAACATGAATCAGGCATTCAAATGTCAAATTTTTGGGGTTCCAGCCCTTGATTCAGAACCTAAAGAGGGTTAAAAACATTTTTGTCCAAACCCAATTCATAATCATGCACAAACTTTGAAGATTTCACAAGTTCGTGCGACAAATTTCGAGTAACTTGTGAAACAAGTTATGCTCTCTAATATTTTCAAAACCAAGTTTGAGCAACAAGCAAAAGTTCGTCTATTTCAAAACAAACTTGAACAACCATGTTGTTCATGATTTTCAATCCAAACGCGAATTTAAGCCGAGCTTGCTCACTCTTTTAAAACCAAGCTCGAATTGAGCCGAACTTATGAACTTTCAAATTTTGCGCATGTCTTATGAGTTTGTTTCTCATTCAAACTTGAACTATACTCGTTCTTGAGTTTCAATAACTTGAGCAACAAGTAATGTTCATGATTTTAATAAACTCGAACAACAAATTTGTTCGTGATCCCCTTTCTTTTTACTTTTCCTTTTAAAGCTTTGGTTCCCTTTGAGATTCCTTAGAGTCCCGACCAAAACCAAACTTGAATGAAACGGGAATGACTTGACGTATGTCTCCCCAAACCTCGGTTGCACGAATGCGTGACGTATGTCTCGTCGCTCGGGCAACCGTCATTCCACCCTTGACGCGTCTCACACGCTCAACCTTCCCTTGGCCCCTTTGTGGCCATTTTTACCCTTTTATTGGCCCTCGCGGTCAATCCGAACCTTTCGCGCCTTTGCGCGTTTATTTTTTCAACCATTTACGCCTTGCGCGAATTTATCGCCTCCGCGCGTTTGTTTTATTTTCAAGCTTTTTACGCCCCTGCGCGTTTGTCTTTTTATTTTTTTTCAAAACATTCACGCCTTACGCGAGTTTATCGCCTAGCGTCCACCTTTCATCATGTTAAAGCTTTGTACGCCTTCGTGCGTTTTAAAACCTTTGCTCACGTCCGAGTGTGAAATCCTTTTATCAAATCATTTACTTTTATGCATTGTCGTCAATGGCCAGTTCGGCAGCAACCCGAACAGTTGACATTTACTTTCATTACATTTACTTTTTTTCAAACTTTTTCGCTCGGACGCGATCAAATCTTTTTTAACTAAAACGAACCAACATACAAACTTTTTCTACCAAAGAACTACGTACGCTTTGAATTCTCCGACTACCGGGAGATACGTAGGAGCAAGATCGACATCTTGTCAAGCCCATTAATAAAAAACCTGTTTTTCCCTTTCGTTCGTTTTTATTTCTTTCTTCGTCTCGCATTATGTTTCTATATTTTCTTTTATACATGTTTAAACACGCAAGTAAAACATCGAAGCATTTTAAGCCTAAGCCGACTAAGAGGTTCCCGTTGAGTACAACGGATGTGAGGGGTGCTAATACCTTCCCCTCGCATAATCGACTTTCGAACCTAAAATCTTTTCTCAAGGTAATTTAGAACTTTTTTTCCTTTTTTCCCCGAAAAATTAAAAGTTCAGTCGTAATTTAGAATTAGTGATTCAATGCTAGTCAATAGCTTGACATCCGAAATTCGACGCGACAGAAATGGCGACTTCACTGGGGATCGTATGCATTAAACACTTTGTTTGTGCATAAACGAGTCAAGCCTATCTCAGTCGGCTTTTAGGCTAATTTGCTTCATTTTACTTGTGTGTTTATATTTTCTTGTCACTTACTTGTTTATTCTTTATGCTCTACATTTACATATATTATTTTTGCTTCATATTCATATATACATCAATTGTGGGGGTTACTTGAGCGATGTTACTCCACATTGTCCGGGTTAATGCCGGACGTGTGAGGCTCTCTACCCGAGCTCGAGAGAAAACTAAGTTAGAAGGAGGTTGTGTGCGGAAGCCCGCGTTGACGTATGTCCGTGAGGTAGGATGCCCAACCCCGCTTAGACGAGATTTTCATATGGAATTAATTGAAGTCATGTCGACGTATGTCCATAGACAACCCTAATTCCATATGAGATTAATGACTCTAAGGACCTCTTCTTAGGAATCTTACCTTTAGAGCCTACACGTGAGGATGGGGGAAGTTTCGAACCTCTGTATACCATACCTTTGCATACCAACCCATTCACACTCACACATGCTTGTTACTTTGTGTTTTATTTTAAATCAGGGGCAATCAACATTTATTTGTTTATTATTTGTTTTATATGCATAATTATAATTGAAATAGAATTGGCCAAAGTGTTGAGAGGGAGCTTTTTCAGAATTCGAGCACTTCGCAGAGCAAAGGTATCTTCGCACTGCGAAGTTGATCTTGAGGTTCGCAGAGCAAACTTACTTCGCAGTGCGAAGCATGCGAATTTTGTCAGCCCAGATTTCAAAAACTCACTAACCAGCATTAACTCCCTCCAACCACTTATTTCCACTATCTTTTATCTAACCGTTATTTTATTATTAAACTTGTATAACTAAAAAAAAAAAGCAGCTTTTCATTTTCACAAAACAACTCTTCAAAAACAAAAAAAGCATACCCATTTCTCCGTTTTTTCTTCTTCTTTCCTAATCCAAGTATTAATCTCTCTTCTCTGCAAGCAGTAAGGTATGATTTCCTCCTCGCTATCCTGCTTTTACTTCTGATTCGTGTCTTGAGTCTTAGGTTTTGCTAAACTTTTAAGCTTCCATTTTTAGGGTTTAAGGATTGAAATTAGTTCCTTTTCCTTCTTGCATGCTAGGAATACGTTATAATCTAGTAAATGTATGTTATGGGTAGCTAAATTAGGCTCATCTCCTTTCCCATCTTTAAGTAATCTTATACGAATCCACTCTACCCATTTTATAGAAATTAGATCAAAACAAGTTGCCATGTTAGTTGTGTTCATTACCCATGCATTTATCCTTAATCATTCATCTAACATGCTTTGTTTGGAGTTTAGTTTAAGAGTATAGGGTAGTTGTCTAGGGATTTTATTGAATTATTCTGTTAGGGTCGCAGAGCAAAGATGAACTTCGCACTGCGACCCATCCTTCTGGGCAACCCAGAATTTTCGCATAGCTTCGCACTGCGATCATGCATTCGCAGTGCGACTGTAGCAGAAACAGAACCTTTGTTTTTCTTATCTGTTCCTTCCAATTCCATTTGTTTCACCTTTAATCATGTATGTTGTCCACTAACTTTGCCTTTTTCTTGCAGATGGCCCCAAGACCAGCAGGAAAACGCTCGAGGGGTGAGGCATCCGGATCTAGACCCCAAGGGGGATTTGACGCCTCTCGTTTCCTAAGCCTTCGGAACCAAGAGAGGTACGAAGAGCTTCTTGGCAGAACCTTCTGGCCTGAGAGACAATTCATCATAAGCGAGCAGGGCACCTGGTGAGAGTTGGCCCGGTTGATAAACCACCGCCGGTGGGGAGTTTTGGTGAACCCTCCCCTAAACCTTAACTATGACATAATCCGGGAATTTTACGCAAACGCCATTCCCATGGATCCGGAGGGAGAGTTCACATACCAGACCATGGTGCGTGGTCGGATCATTAGATTCGATCGCGACGCCATCAATGCTTACCTCCACAACCCCTTCCAATTGGAAAATGATGAACTTTGTGTTTTCCATAAGCACCAAAACCGTGGTAATTGGAACCACGATCTATACGCCCAAACCATCTTCGAATCCGGAAAGGGGTATGAGCTCAATGCGGCGGGGCAGCCTACCAAAGCCCTCAAGAGCAACCTCACCACTTACGCCCAAGTCATTTTTCACCTCATAGTCCACAACATAAAACCCAAAAGCCATACCTCATCCACCACCTTGGACGTCACCCCCCTAATCTACTATATCCTCACCGGTAAACAAGTAGATGTGGCCAGGGCAATTTGCCAAGAGATTAAGATAGTGGTCGAGAGTGGCATCAAGCCACCGGCCAAGAAGATGTGCCCGCTTGCTTTCCCGGGTCTTATCATGGGACTCTGCCGGGAAGCCCGAGTAGCCATCCCTCCCCATGTGTCCGAAACCATTAAGAACCCAGTCACGGACGAGTATATCTCCAGACACTGCACGGGGAGGAGAGCGGCGAGGGCACAGCAGCCACGGCCTAGGCCTCCACCAGCATCAGGGGATCATCACACCTGCACTTTCATATTGGAGCAGAATGCTTCCTCTCATCGGTACATGACCATGATGCATTATTCCATGTATCGCCTTCAGAGGCAGCTAGGTAGGCCGACGGATCCCGAGGATCAGATACCGATGCCCGAGATGTTCGCAGCACATGGTCGTTGGCCCGGGGATAGGCCAGAGCATTTAGAGGCTGGAGGTAGTGGTACAGCGGTCAGAGACCAGGGAGGTGATGATGGAGGAGAGGATGAGGATGAGGATGAGGAGGACGAGGACGAGGAGACTGAGGATGATGAGGCTCTCACTCCTTGAGTGGCCCCCTTTTTTTGATGTTTTCTCATGTTTTTATGTTTATGTTATTTCATTTTTCTCATACACTCTTTCTATGTTTAAAACTTTGTATCCGTATTTGTACCATGCACTCTTTCTCTTATTATCTGGCTTTTGATCATCGTTATTTATGCATGTTTAATTTTAATGTGCGTTAAAAGTCTTTATTTACTATGAATTGTTGGTGATTTGAAATTGACATTTTTCTTAACCACGGATTAAGCCAAAGTTAATTAACTTAGCCACGGATAATTGGTAATGATAATTTTGATCAATTTGCGCAAAGCTAAATGCATGCTTCCTGTTCTTATGTGATTAAACTCAAAATGAAGATATATACTTAACACAAAAGCTATATCATGCAATTTGCGTTGTTAGCATGTTAATTCAATGAACCATTTAGAACCAGCCCAAATGTGAGGAAGCCTCAAAATTATTATACATATGCAGGAGGCCGGCATTTTTGTTAACTCGGTATTTTTATGTTAAATCTAAACGTTGTTTTAAACTGTATAAAAGCATTGGCATGATCAAGGCGTTTCTTGAATATGAGTGAAAACATTTGACCACAAAAAGCCCATCCTGTGAGAAGTGAGCATTTGTCAACCCTTTGAGCCAAATGAATCAGAATTATTGACTGCAAACTGCCAACTTTCATAAGCTCAATTGCTTAATAAGATTGCCGGAGTTTGTAAAAAAATCTTTTTCAATTCATGGTTAAATCATCACTAAATTCTGATATTTTTCTTTCAATTTTTGAACCCTCAACCATCATGATCATCGTCCCTTGCTAAAGGAGGAAGGAACATTCAATTAGGGCTTTGCTTTTGATTCAGTTGAAAAGAAAAAAAGGGGGGTTGTGAAAGCCAAGAAATAATGAGTTTCATAAAGGATCTTGACAATCAAGAAGAAAGAAAAAAGGAAAGAAAAACAAATCAAGAAATCTCAAAAGAGAAAGAAAAAGAGAAAAATCAGTACATCAAAAGGTTGTCAAGATCAAAGACAAATATTTGTGAAAACATCAAAGTTTGTGATCGAATAAGAAGGGAGGTGTGTAATCTAGAAAGAATGTTCCTCCTTGCTTAGCCTTTTGAATTCAATTTCCCCACATATGACATTTCTTTTATAACCCGGCCAAATTACAACCCTTAAAGACCTTGTGATCAATGCTTTTGTACTTTTAGAAACGATAATTAGATGGACACATAACTCGATCGGAATGTTAGCAAACTTACCGGATGAGTGTTCAATACCCTTTGCATTAATATTCAATTTGTTCGTTTACTTAAATGAGTGATAGGTTGGTTCATTAATATACATGTTATTAACTTGAAATGCACAATATAACTTTTTGTGTGGTATTTATTTCAAATTTTTCAGTACAGTCTCGGAACAATGGGGGCATTAAAACTACATGCGCAATTTTCATACACCAACATTATCAAAAAGCCCGACCTCGCTCGGCATCCAATCAAAAAGCCCGACCTCGCTCGGCATCCACATTATCAAAGCCCGACCTCGCTCGGCATCCACATACAAAAGCCCGACCTCGCTCGGCATCCACATTATCAAAGCCCGACCTCGCTCGGCATCCAATCAAAAAGCCCGACCTCGCTCGCATCCACATTATCAAAGCCCGACCTCGCTCGGCATCCACATACAAAAGCCCGACCTCGCTCGGCATCCACATTATCAAAGCCCGACCTTGCTCGGCATCCAATCAAAAAGCCCGACCTCGCTCGGCATCCAATCAAAAGCCCGACCTCGCTCGGCATCCAATCAAAAGCCCGACCTCGCTCGGCATCCACATATCAAAAGCCCGACCTCGCTCGGCATCCAATTATCAAAGCCTGACCTCGCTCGGCATCCGCACATCAAAGCCCGACCTCGCTCGGCATCCAAACGAAACTAGAGCCCAGTTCTCATTAACACCCGCAAACCCAACTATGCCCAGTGCACGATTATCCAAAGGGCCCAACCATGCTCAGTACTCTCCCCACAGTTCACAAAGAGCCCAGTCATCATTAACATTCATCGGTCCCCCCACAAAAGGCCCAGTTACCTTCAACAGCCTAACATAATCATCAAAGGAGCCACGCCTTTGGCAGGCTACCACCCCTGTAATGAATTTCATTTCCCGACATAACTTTCTTTACCACTTTTATCAAAACTCTTCATTCATTTTTATTCTTGATGATAGTATTTCAAAAACAAAAAAAACTTTTTCAAAATTTATTGCATGAGTCTTTTATTTTTATCAATAACAAACACATTCCTTTTCGAACTCGTGAATATTCGGAGTGTACATCAATATCTGTCCTTAAAGCAGATAAAGCTTCGCAGGCCGAGCATGGTCAATTGCCAAAAAGGAATTCCCCAACAGAATCCTCGGCGAATTAATCGGAAATTCCCCAGTGAGTCAAGAGTCCAAAAGGACAATTCAGGCAAGGACTTGCCAACCAAAGCATAAGCATTCCCAGCGGAATCGCCAGTTCTTCTCCCCAGCGGATTAGCACAATCCCCAGTGGACTACCAAACTCCCCAGGAAGTCAATCTTTGACCTACTCTCAAAAGCCCAATTACCATTGGCATCGAAGGCTGGATATCGATCATGCTTCCAAAATGATCTTTATATCCCCAGCGAATTCACAAGCGAAGCCCAATTTTATTGGCATACCCCCCCAGTGGAGTCTTACATCATCCAAGCCCGACTTTGCTCGGCATTCAAATCATAATCCCCCAGCGTCCCACGTGACGTCTGTCATCCAGGTCAGCATAATTCATGCATCATATCATAGTCATTCATTAACATGCATCTCATATTCATATCATGCATTTCCCACAAATAGTAGAATGTCATCCCCAGTCTATCCGGTCTAGGGATGTCATCCTCCTTTTCGCCAAGCGATAGTTCTTTAACGGACAGCTTGCGCAAGTTCTTCATCGCATCAAGGGACAATTCCTTAACAAACATGTTGGGTATCCCCAGTACAAGTCCATCTCTCTCACGACGTCCTCAGTGACAGTCATGCATTCATACATTCATACATATGCATACAACATATTACATATCATACATGGTTATTTCTAACCACCATGAGTCTCATCAAACAATCGCGAGCAATTCGTGAATTCTTTTTCCCCAAGTGTCATCCCCAGTCTGTCTGGTTCACAGATGTCACCTTTTACGCCAAGTGGGCAGTTCAAACGAACAGCTTGCGCGTCTTTTTGTCATGTTCTTACGCCAAGTGGCAGTTTGTGCGTACTCCCCAGTGTTGTGCCAAGTGGCAAGTTCTTTAATGAACAGCTTGTGCATCTCTTTCTCCCCCGATTGAAGGGGCATTTCTGTAAGGAACGGCTCGTCAGCCGCATCCCCAGTATCGTCAGTGGCAAGTTCGGTAACCATCCGAACAGCTGACATCTTTCTTTTTTATTTTCCTGTCGTCAATGGCAAGTTCGGCAACATCCGAACAGTTGACATTTTTTTTTTCCTTTGTCGTCAATGGCAAGTTCGGCAACATATGGCAAGTTCAGCAACATCCGAACAGTTGACATTTCATTTTTCTGTCGTCAATGGCAAGTTCGGCAACATCCGAACAGTTGACATTTTATTTTCCTGTCGTCAATGGCAAGTTCGGCAACATCCGAACAGTTGACATTTTATTTTCCTGTCGTCAATGGCAAGTTCGGCAGCATCTGAACAGTTGGCATTTTATTTTCCTGTCGTCAATGGCAAGTTCGGCCACAACCGAACAGTTGACATTCTTTTCATTCTTTTGTCGTCAGTGGCCAGTTCGGCAACAACCCGAACAGCTGGCATTTACCTTTTCATTCTTTGTTGTCAGTGGCAGTTCGGCGACAACCCGAACAGCTGACACTTGTCCCCGGTGTGGTCTTCCTTTCTTATCATCTTTGCATCCATGTCTACATTACAAGCATTCATAACATTTGCATTGCATGCATTCATAACATTTATAATTCAGGAAAATATTTAGTCAAAAAATGGTGTACTCTATATTTAAGTCTCTTCGGCCCGTCCATTTCAAATCATTTTCAACTTCCGGGACGAAGAAACTTAAATAGGGGCATCTGTCATACCCCATTTTTTGACTTATATTTTTCTGTGTGTTTTATCTTTTATTATTTTTATTACTTATTTTACTTTTTATTATTTCATTCTTGTTATAGCATTTTTATTTGCATTTTATTATTATCATTATTAGCATTTCCATTATCCTTAATATTATTAATGTTAGT
This sequence comes from Medicago ruthenica, assembly GCA_018208015.1. Classification (NCBI taxonomy): domain Eukaryota; kingdom Viridiplantae; phylum Streptophyta; class Magnoliopsida; order Fabales; family Fabaceae; genus Medicago; species Medicago ruthenica. The sequence continues at coordinate 95,682,021 of CM031374.1, forward strand.
GTTATTCTATTTTTCTTTAAATAATATCATTATTATCTTTTACTACTATTAAGGTTTTATTTTAATTAATATTATTAAGTTTTTATCCCCTTTTATTTATTATCATCATTTTCATTATTATTGTCATTTACTATTTTCCTTATTTTCATTATCATTTGCATTTTGCATTTTTATCATCATTATTATTATTATGTATTATTATTTATTTCTCCATTTTACCTTTTATTTTTTTAAATACAAAAATCAAAAAAAGTGGGAGTTCGCAGTGCGAAATCACCTTCGCACTGCGACCTCTGCGAAATTTTCTGCAGATTTCTATATATTGGTTTATCCTTTTTGCTTTCAACTACAATTGTTATTATTAGCATTATTACTATTATTATTGCTATTTTGTGACTGATTTGGTGCAGCAAGGCAAAAATTAATGTGTGACATTAAAGGTAAAAGGAAAGAAGGATTTTCTTCCAACCTATCATGTGATCAAACAAATTGGCTGCCCTTGGTCAGCTATTGTCTCTCCAAATTGACCCCTCACCCAACCTAAGCTTGACAGCCAGCTGCTTGATCCCTTTCCTTCCCTTTTTCTCTGCCAAAACCAGTCAAACTTAAGTGGTTTTTGTTGCAAAAAAGCTGTTTGGTGTACCCTGTTTTGAGCTGGATTTCTCCTCCCACACATAAGCCCACATGCTCATTTTGCTTCCCCCAATCTCCCTGTACATGGCAGTACACGTTTTGATTGCTTGACCTTCCAAGATTGCAAGGATTGATCCCAAGAATCATCCCTTTTGCAGCTGCCCTGTTTTACAGTTTTTATCATCATTACCTTCTAGAATTAATGGCATTTGTGGCTGAGATCAGTCAAGACCTTGCCCCTTGGCACAAGGCAAAGCAAGTTCTATCCATTAGCATTTAATGCAAAGTGTTTTAGCCTGGATTTAGCCCACAAACCAGCTAGAATCTAGAGATTTACCATCATTACATAGATTTGCATTTTTGCCTATAAAAGGAATGGCAAGGCATAAGGATCACAGACATTGAAAGAACCAGTTGCACACACAATCAATAGACCAATTCAGAGAGCCAATACACACGAAATCCACACAAAAATCCCTTGCATTGCAGCACAAATCAGTCCATCACAAACAATTAGAACATTGTTCATAACCTCTCACAAAGCAAGCAAGCCACTTCCAATCTTGCTCAAGCATTGCTAGGAGTTCTGTAAGTCTCCTATAACCCTTCTTTTTTATTGTGTTTGCTGTTTGCATATTTTGCTTTGTCCAATTTTGCTTTGTGCACAAAAAACCTCTTTTGAAACTCAAAAGGGACATCAAAGGGGCCAAGCCTTAAAACTGTGTTTTTCCATCCCTTTTTTCTCCCCATTTTGTCAAGCTTTTTAACCTCCTTTGGGTTCTGAATCTTGCTTAGAAGCAGTTTCTGAACTTCTGTTCAGAAACAGCTTCTGAGTTTGAAAATTCGCATACTTCGCAGAGCAAAGTATTGCTCGCAGAGCGACCACACCAGAACCTGACTTCGCAGAGCCAAGTTCTGGCCGCTCTGCGAAGTATGTGAAACTCAGAACATGAATCAGGCATTCAAATGTCAAATTTTTGGGGTTCCAGCCCTTGATTCAGAACCTAAAGAGGGTTAAAAACATTTTTGTCCAAACCCAATTCATAATCATGCACAAACTTTGAAGATTTCACAAGTTCGTGCGACAAATTTCGAGTAACTTGTGAAACAAGTTATGCTCTCTAATATTTTCAAAACCAAGTTTGAGCAACAAGCAAAAGTTCGTCTATTTCAAAACAAACTTGAACAACCATGTTGTTCATGATTTTCAATCCAAACGCGAATTTAAGCCGAGCTTGCTCACTCTTTTAAAACCAAGCTCGAATTGAGCCGAACTTATGAACTTTCAAATTTTGCGCATGTCTTATGAGTTTGTTTCTCATTCAAACTTGAACTATACTCGTTCTTGAGTTTCAATAACTTGAGCAACAAGTAATGTTCATGATTTTAATAAACTCGAACAACAAATTTGTTCGTGATCCCCTTTCTTTTTACTTTTCCTTTTAAAGCTTTGGTTCCCTTTGAGATTCCTTAGAGTCCCGACCAAAACCAAACTTGAATGAAACGGGAATGACTTGACGTATGTCTCCCCAAACCTCGGTTGCACGAATGCGTGACGTATGTCTCGTCGCTCGGGCAACCGTCATTCCACCCTTGACGCGTCTCACACGCTCAACCTTCCCTTGGCCCCTTTGTGGCCATTTTTACCCTTTTATTGGCCCTCGCGGTCAATCCGAACCTTTCGCGCCTTTGCGCGTTTATTTTTTCAACCATTTACGCCTTGCGCGAATTTATCGCCTCCGCGCGTTTGTTTTATTTTCAAGCTTTTTTACGCCCCTGCGCGTTTGTCTTTTTATTTTTTTTCAAAACATTCACGCCTTACGCGAGTTTATCGCCTAGCGTCCACCTTTCATCATGTTAAAGCTTTGTACGCCTTCGTGCGTTTTAAAACCTTTGCTCACGTCCGAGTGTGAAATCCTTTATCAAATCATTTACTTTTATGCATTGTCGTCAATGGCCAGTTCGGCAGCAACCCGAACAGTTGACATTTACTTTCATTACATTTACTTTTTTTCAAACTTTTTCGCTCGGACGCGATCAAATCTTTTTTAACTAAACGAACCAACATACAAACTTTTTCTACCAAAGAACTACGTACGCTTTGAATTCTCCGACTACCGGGAGATACGTAGGAGCAAGATCGACATCTTGTCAAGCCCATTAATAAAAAACCTGTTTTTCCCTTTCGTTCGTTTTTATTTCTTTCTTCGTCTCGCATTATGTTTCTATATTTTCTTTTATACATGTTTAAACACGCAAGTAAAACATCGAAGCATTTTAAGCCTAAGCCGACTAAGAGGTTCCCGTTGAGTACAACGGATGTGAGGGGTGCTAATACCTTCCCCTCGCATAATCGACTTTCGAACCTAAAATCTTTTCTCAAGGTAATTTAGAACTTTTTTTCCTTTTTTCCCCGAAAAATTAAAAGTTCAGTCGTAATTTAGAATTAGTGATTCAATGCTAGTCAATAGCTTGACATCCGAAATTCGACGCGACAGAAATGGCGACTTCACTGGGGATCGTATGCATTAAACACTTTGTTTGTGCATAAACGAGTCAAGCCTATCTCAGTCGGCTTTTAGGCTAATTTGCTTCATTTTACTTGTGTGTTTATATTTTCTTGTCACTTACTTGTTTATTCTTTATGCTCTACATTTACATATATTATTTTTGCTTCATATTCATATATACATCAATTGTGGGGGTTACTTGAGCGATGTTACTCCACATTGTCCGGGTTAATGCCGGACGTGTGAGGCTCTCTACCCGAGCTCGAGAGAAAACTAAGTTAGAAGGAGGTTGTGTGCGGAAGCCCGCGTTGACGTATGTCCGTGAGGTAGGATGCCCAACCCCGCTTAGACGAGATTTTCATATGGAATTAATTGAAGTCATGTCGACGTATGTCCATAGACAACCCTAATTCCATATGAGATTAATGACTCTAAGGACCTCTTCTTAGGAATCTTACCTTTAGAGCCTACACGTGAGGATGGGGGAAGTTTCGAACCTCTGTATACCATACCTTTGCATACCAACCCATTCACACTCACACATGCTTGTTACTTTGTGTTTTATTTTAAATCAGGGGCAATCAACATTTATTTGTTTATTATTTGTTTTATATGCATAATTATAATTGAAATAGAATTGGCCAAAGTGTTGAGAGGGAGCTTTTTCAGAATTCGAGCACTTCGCAGAGCAAAGGTATCTTCGCACTGCGAAGTTGATCTTGAGGTTCGCAGAGCAAACTTACTTCGCAGTGCGAAGCATGCGAATTTTGTCAGCCCAGATTTCAAAACTCACTAACCAGCATTAACTCCCTCCAACCACTTATTTCCACTATCTTTTATCTAACCGTTATTTTATTATTAAACTTGTATAACTAAAAAAAAAAGCAGCTTTTCATTTTCACAAAACAACTCTTCAAAAACAAAAAAAGCATACCCATTTCTCCATTTTTTCTTCTTCTTTCCTAATCCAAGTATTAATCTCTCTTCTCTGCAAGCAGTAAGGTATGATTTCCTCCTCGCTATCCTGCTTTTACTTCTGATTCGTGTCTTGAGTCTTAGGTTTTGCTAAACTTTTAAGCTTCCATTTTTAGGGTTTAAGGATTGAAATTAGTTCCTTTTCCTTCTTGCCATGCTAGGAATACGTTATAATCTAGTAAATGTATGTTATGGGTAGCTAAATTAGGCTCATCTCCTTTCCCATCTTTAAGTAATCTTATACGAATCCACTCTACCCATTTTATAGAAATTAGATCAAAACAAGTTGCCATGTTAGTTGTGTTCATTACCCATGCATTTATCCTTAATCATTCATCTAACATGCTTTGTTTGGAGTTTAGTTTAAGAGTATAGGGTAGTTGTCTAGGGATTTTATTGAATTATTCTGTTAGGGTCGCAGAGCAAAGATGAACTTCGCACTGCGACCCATCCTTCTGGGCAACCCAGAATTTTCGCATAGCTTCGCACTGCGATCATGCATTCGCAGTGCGACTGTAGCAGAAACAGAACCTTTGTTTTTCTTATCTGTTCCTTCCAATTCCATTTGTTTCACCTTTAATCATGTATGTTGTCCACTAACTTTGCCTTTTTCTTGCAGATGGCCCCAAGACCAGCAGGAAAACGCTCGAGGGGTGAGGCATCCGGATCTAGACCCCAAGGGGGATTTGACGCCTCTCGTTTCCTAAGCCTTCGGAACCAAGAGAGGTACGAAGAGCTTCTTGGCAGAACCTTCTGGCCTGAGAGACAATTCATCATAAGCGAGCAGGGCACCTGGTGAGAGTTGGCCCGGTTGATAAACCACCGCCGGTGGGGAGTTTTGGTGAACCCTCCCCTAAACCTTAACTATGACATAATCCGGGAATTTTACGCAAACGCCATTCCCATGGATCCGGAGGGAGAGTTCACATACCAGACCATGGTGCGTGGTCGGATCATTAGATTCGATCGCGACGCCATCAATGCTTACCTCCACAACCCCTTCCAATTGGAAAATGATGAACTTTGTGTTTTCCATAAGCACCAAAACCGTGGTAATTGGAACCACGATCTATACGCCCAAACCATCTTCGAATCCGGAAAGGGGTATGAGCTCAATGCGGCGGGGCAGCCTACCAAAGCCCTCAAGAGCAACCTCACCACTTACGCCCAAGTCATTTTTCACCTCATAGTCCACAACATAAAACCCAAAAGCCATACCTCATCCACCACCTTGGACGTCACCCCCCTAATCTACTATATCCTCACCGGTAAACAAGTAGATGTGGCCAGGGCAATTTGCCAAGAGATTAAGATAGTGGTCGAGAGTGGCATCAAGCCACCGGCCAAGAAGATGTGCCCGCTTGCTTTCCCGGGTCTTATCATGGGACTCTGCCGGGAAGCCCGAGTAGCCATCCCTCCCCATGTGTCCGAAACCATTAAGAACCCAGTCACGGACGAGTATATCTCCAGACACTGCACGGGGAGGAGAGCGGCGAGGGCACAGCAGCCACGGCCTAGGCCTCCACCAGCATCAGGGGATCATCACACCTGCACTTTCATATTGGAGCAGAATGCTTCCTCTCATCGGTACATGACCATGATGCATTATTCCATGTATCGCCTTCAGAGGCAGCTAGGTAGGCCGACGGATCCCGAGGATCAGATACCGATGCCCGAGATGTTCGCAGCACATGGTCGTTGGCCCGGGGATAGGCCAGAGCATTTAGAGGCTGGAGGTAGTGGTACAGCGGTCAGAGACCAGGGAGGTGATGATGGAGGAGAGGATGAGGATGAGGATGAGGAGGACGAGGACGAGGAGACTGAGGATGATGAGGCTCTCACTCCTTGAGTGGCCCCCTTTTTTTGATGTTTTCTCATGTTTTTATGTTTATGTTATTTCATTTTTCTCATACACTCTTTCTATGTTTAAAACTTTGTATCCGTATTTGTACCATGCACTCTTTCTCTTATTATCTGGCTTTTGATCATCGTTATTTATGCATGTTTAATTTTAATGTGCGTTAAAAGTCTTTATTTACTATGAATTGTTGGTGATTTGAAATTGACATTTTTCTTAACCACGGATTAAGCCAAAGTTAATTAACTTAGCCACGGATAATTGGTAATGATAATTTTGATCAATTTGCGCAAAGCTAAATGCATGCTTCCTGTTCTTATGTGATTAAACTCAAAATGAAGATATATACTTAACACAAAAGCTATATCATGCAATTCGCGTTGTTAGCATGTTAATTCAATGAACCATTTAGAACCAGCCCAAATGTGAGGAAGCCTCAAAATTATTATACATATGCAGGAGGCCGGCATTTTTGTTAACTCGGTATTTTTTATGTTAAATCTAAACGTTGTTTTAAACTGTATAAAAGCATTGGCATGATCGAGGCGTTTCTTGAATATGAGTGAAAACATTTGACCACAAAAAGCCCATCCTGTGAGAAGTGAGCATTTGTCAACCCTTTGAGCCAAATGAATCAGAATTATTGACTGCAAACTGCCAACTTTCATAAGCTCAATTGCTTAATAAGATTGCCGGAGTTTGTAAAAAATCTTTTTCAATTCATGGTTAAATCATCACTAAATTCTGATATTTTTCTTTCAATTTTTGAACCCTCAACCATCATGATCATCGTCCCTTGCTAAAGGAGGAAGGAACATTCAATTAGGGCTTTGCTTTTGATTCAGTTGAAAAGAAAAAAAAGGGGGGTTGTGAAAGCCAAGAAATAATGAGTTTCATAAAGGATCTTGACAATCAAGAAGAAAGAAAAAAGGAAAGAAAAACAAATCAAGAAATCTCAAAAGAGAAAGAAAAAGAGAAAAATCAGTACATCAAAAGGTTGTCAAGATCAAAGACAAATATTTGTGAAAACATCAAAGTTTGTGATCGAATAAGAAGGGAGGTGTGTAATCTAGAAAGAATGTTCCTTCTTGCTTAGCCTTTTGAATTCAATTTCCCCACATATGACATTTCTTTTATAACCCGGCCCAAATTACAACCCTTAAAGACCTTGTGATCAATGCTTTTGTACTTTTAGAAACGATAATTAGATGGACACATAACTCGATCGGAATGTTAGCAAACTTACCGGATGAGTGTTCAATACCCTTTGCATTAATATTCAATTTGTTCGTTTACTTAAATGAGTGATAGGTTGGTTCATTAATATACATGTTATTAACTTGAAATGCACAATATAACTTTTTGTGTGGTATTTATTTCAAATTTTTCAGTACAGTCTCGGAACAATGGGGGCATTAAAACTACATGCGCAATTTTCATACACCAACATTATCAAAAAGCCCGACCTCGCTCGGCATCCAATCAAAAAGCCCGACCTCGCTCGGCATCCACATTATCAAAGCCCGACCTCGCTCGGCATCCACATACAAAAGCCCGACCTCGCTCGGCATCCACATTATCAAAGCCCGACCTCGCTCGGCATCCAATCAAAAAGCCCGACCTCGCTCGGCATCCACATTATCAAAGCCCGACCTCGCTCGGCATCCACATACAAAAGCCCGACCTCGCTCGGCATCCACATTATCAAAGCCCGACCTTGCTCGGCATCCAATCAAAAAGCCCGACCTCGCTCGGCATCCAATCAAAAGCCCGACCTCGCTCGGCATCCAATCAAAAGCCCGACCTCGCTCGGCATCCACATATCAAAAGCCCGACCTCGCTCGGCATCCAATTATCAAAGCCTGACCTCGCTCGGCATCCGCACATCAAAGCCCGACCTCGCTCGGCATCCAAACGAAACTAGAGCCCAGTTCTCATTAACACCCGCAAAACCCAACTATGCCCAGTGCACGATTATCCAAAGGGCCCAACCATGCTCAGTACTCTCCCCACAGTTCACAAAGAGCCCAGTCATCATTAACATTCATCGGTCCCCCCACAAAAGGCCCAGTTACCTTCAACAGCCTAACATAATCATCAAAGGAGCCACGCCTTTGGCAGGCTACCACCCCTGTAATGAATTTCATTTCCCGACATAACTTTCTTTACCACTTTTATCAAAACTCTTCATTCATTTTTATTCTTGATGATAGTATTTCAAAAACAAAAAAAACTTTTTCAAAATTTATTGCATGAGTCTTTTATTTTTATCAATAACAAACACATTCCTTTTCGAACTCGTGAATATTCGGAGTGTACATCAATATCTGTCCTTAAAGCAGATAAAGCTTCGCAGGCCGAGCATGGTCAATTGCCAAAAAGGAATTCCCCAACAGAATCCTCGGCGAATTAATCGGAAATTCCCCAGTGAGTCAAGAGTCCAAAAGGACAATTCAGGCAAGGACTTGCCAACCAAAGCATAAGCATTCCCAGCGGAATCGCCAGTTCTTCTCCCCAGCGGATTAGCACAATCCCCAGTGGACTACCAAACTCCCCAGGAAGTCAATCTTTGACCTACTCTCAAAAGCCCAATTACCATTGGCATCGAAGGCTGGATATCGATCATGCTTCCAAAATGATCTTTATATCCCCAGCGAATTCACAAGCGAAGCCCAATTTTATTGGCATACCCCCCAGTGGAGTCTTACATCATCCAAGCCCGACTTTGCTCGGCATTCAAATCATAATCCCCCAGCGTCCCACGTGACGTCTGTCATCCAGGTCAGCATAATTCATGCATCATATCATAGTCATTCATTAACATGCATCTCATATTCATATCATGCATTTCCCACAAATAGTAGAATGTCATCCCCAGTCTATCCGGTCTAGGGATGTCATCCTCCTTTTCGCCAAGCGATAGTTCTTTAACGGACAGCTTGCACAAGTTCTTCATCGCATCAAGGGACAATTCCTTAACAAACATGTTGGGTATCCCCAGTACAAGTCCATCTCTCTCACGACGTCCTCAGTGACAGTCATGCATTCATACATTCATACATATGCATACAACATATTACATATCATACATGGTTATTTCTAACCACCATGAGTCTCATCAAACAATCGCGAGCAATTCGTGAATTCTTTTTCCCCAAGTGTCATCCCCAGTCTGTCTGGTTCACAGATGTCACCTTTTACGCCAAGTGGCAGTTCAAACGAACAGCTTGCGCGTCTTTTTGTCATGTTCTTACGCCAAGTGGCAGTTCATTAATGAACAGCTTGTGCGTACTCCCCAGTGTTGTGCCAAGTGGCAAGTTCTTTAATGAACAGCTTGTGCATCTCTTTCTCCCCGATTGAAGGGGCATTTCTGTAAGGAACGGCTCGTCAGCCGCATCCCCAGTATCGTCAATGGCAAGTTCGGTAACCATCCGAACAGCTGACATCTTTCTTTTTTATTTTCCTGTCGTCAATGGCAAGTTCGGCAACATCCGAACAGTGGACATTTTTTTTTTCCTTTGTCGTCAATGGCAAGTTCGGCAACATCCGAACAGTTGACATTTTATTTTTCTGTCGTCAATGGCAAGTTCGGCAACATCCGAACAGTTGACATTTTATTTTCCTGTCGTCAATGGCAAGTTCGGCAACATCCGAACAGTTGACATTTTATTTTCTTGTCGTCAATGGCAAGTTCGGCAACATCCGAACAGTTGACATTTTATTTTCCTGTCGTCAATGGCAAGTTCGGCAGCATCTGAACAGTTGGCATTTTATTTTCCTGTCGTCAATGGCAAGTTCGGCCACAACCGAACAGTTGACATTCTTTTCATTCTTTTGTCGTCAGTGGCCAGTTCGGCAACAACCCGAACAGCTGGCATTTACCTTTTCATTCTTTGTTGTCAGTGGCAGTTCGGCGACAACCCGAACAGCTGACACTTGTCCCCGGTGTGGTCTTCCTTTCTTATCATCTTTGCATCCATGTCTACATTACAAGCATTCATAACATTTGCATTGCATGCATTCATAACATTTATAATTCAGGAAAATATTTAGTCAAAAAATGGTGTACTCTATATTTAAGTCTCTTCGGCCCGTCCATTTCAAATCATTTTCAACTTCCGGGACGAAGAAACTTAAATAGGGGCATCTGTCATACCCCATTTTTTGACTTATATTTTTTTGTGTGTTTTATCTTTTATTATTTTTATTACTTATTTTTACTTTTTATTATTTCATTCTTGTTATAGCATTTTTATTTGCATTTTATTATTATCATTATTAGCATTTCCATTATCCTTAATATTATTAATGTTAGTGTTATTCTATTTTTCTTTAAATAATATCATTATTATCTTTTACTACTATTAAGGTTTTATTTTAATTAATATTATTAAGTTTTTATCCCCTTTTATTTATTATCATCATTTTCATTATTATTGTCATTTACTATTTTCCTTATTTTCATTATCATTTGCATTTTGCATTTTTATCATCATTATTATTATTATGTATTATTATTTATTTCTCCATTTTACCTTTTTATTTTTTTAAATACAAAAATCAAAAAAAGTGGAGTTCGCAGTGCGAAATCACCTTCGCACTGCGACCTCTGCGAAATTTTCTGCAGATTTCTATATATTAGTTTATCCTTTTTGCTTTCAACTACAATTGTTATTATTAGCATTATTACTATTATTATTGCTATTTTGTGACTGATTTGGTGCAGCAAGGCAAAAATTAATGTGTGACATTAAAGGTAAAAGGAAAGAAGGATTTTCTTCCAACCTATCATGTGATCAAACAAATTGGCTGCCCTTGGTCAGCTATTGTCCCTCCAAATTGACCCCTCACCCAACCTAAGCTTGCCAGCCAGCTGCTTGATCCCTTTCCTTCCCTTTTTCTCTGCCAAAACCAGTCAAACTTAAGTGGTTTTTGTTGCAAAAAAGTTGTTTGGTGTACCCTGTTTTGAGCTGGATTTCTCCTCCCACACATAAGCCCACATGCTCATTTTGCTTCCCCCAATCTCCCTGTACATGGCAGTACACGTTTTGATTGCTTGACCTTCCAAGATTGCAAGGATTGATCCCAAGAATCATCCCTTTTGCAGCTGCCCTGTTTTACAGTTTTTATCATCATTACCTTCTAGAATTAATGGCATTTGTGGCTGAGATCAGTCAAGACCTTGCCCCTTGGCACAAGGCAAAGCAAGTTCTATCCATTAGCATTTAATGCAAAGTGTTTTAGCCTGGATTTAGCCCACAAACCAGCTAGAATCTAGAGATTTACCATCATTACATAGATTTGCATTTTTGCCTATAAAAGGAATGGCAAGGCATAAGGATCACAGACATTGAAAGAACCAGTTGCACACACAATCAATAGACCAATTCAGAGAGCCAATACACACGAAATCCACACAAAAATCCCTTGCATTGCAGCACAAAATCAGTCCATCACAAACAATTAGAACATTGTTCATAACCTCTCACAAAGCAAGCAAGCCACTTCCAATCTTGCTCAAGCATTGCTAGGAGTTCTGTAAGTCTCCTATAACCCTTCTTTTTTATTGTGTTTGCTGTTTGCATATTTTGCTTTGTCCAATTTTGCTTTGTGCACAAAAAACCTCTTTTGAAACTCAAAAGGGACCTCAAAGGGGCCAAGCCTTAAAACTGTGTTTTTCCATCCCTTTTTCTCCCATTTTGTCAAGCTTTTTAACCTCCTTTGGGTTCTGAATCTTGCTTAGAAGCAGTTTCTGAACTTCTGTTCAGAAACAGCTTCTGAGTTTGAAAATTCGCATACTTCGCAGAGCAAAGTATTGCTCGCAGAGCGACCACACCAGAACCTGACTTCGCAGAGCCAAGTTCTGGCCGCTCTGCGAAGTATGTGAAACTCAGAACATGAATCAGGCATTCAAATGTCAAATTTTTGGGGTTCCAGCCCTTGATTCAGAACCTAAAGAGGGTTAAAAACATTTTTGTCCAAACCCAATTCATAATCATGCACAAACTTTGAAGATTTCACAAGTTCGTGCGACAAATTTCGAGTAACTTGTGAAACAAGTTATGCTCTCTAATATTTTCAAAACCAAGTTTGAGCAACAAGCAAAAGTTCGTCTATTTCAAAACAAACTTGAACAACCATGTTGTTCATGATTTTCAATCCAAACGCGAATTTAAGCCGAGCTTGCTCACTCTTTTAAAACCAAGCTCGAATTGAGCCGAACTTATGAACTTTCAAATTTTGCGCATGTCTTATGAGTTTGTTTCTCATTCAAACTTGAACTATACTCGTTCTTGAGTTTCAATAACTTGAGCAACAAGTAATGTTCATGATTTTAATAAACTCGAACAACAAATTTGTTCGTGATCCCCTTTCTTTTTACTTTTCCTTTTAAAGCTTTGGTTCCCTTTGAGATTCCTTAGAGTCCCGACCAAAACCAAACTTGAATGAAACGGGAATGGCTTGACGTATGTCTCCCCAAACCTCGGTTGCACGAATGCGTGACGTATGTCTCGTCGCTCGGGCAACCGTCATTCCACCCTTGACGTGTCTCACACGCTCAACCTTCCCTTGGCCCCTTTGTGGCCATTTTTACCCTTTTATTGGCCCTCGCGGTCAATCCGAACCTTTCGCGCCTTTGCGCGTTTATTTTTTCAACCATTTACGCCTTGCGCGAATTTATCGCCTCCGCGCGTTTGTTTTATTTTCAAGCTTTTTTACGCCCCTGCGCGTTTGTCTTTTTATTTTTTTTCAAAACATTCACGCCTTACGCGAGTTTATCGCCTAGCGTCCACCTTTCATCATGTTAAAGCTTTGTACGCCTTCGTGCGTTTTAAAACCTTTGCTCACGTCCGAGTGCGAAATCCTTTTATCAAATCATTTACTTTTATGCATTGTCGTCAATGGCCAGTTCGGCAGCAACCCGAACAGTTGACATTTACTTTCATTACATTTACTTTTTTTCAAACTTTTTCGCTCGGACGCGATCAAATCTTTTTTAACTAAAACGAACCAACATACAAACTTTTTCTACCAAAGAACTACGTACGCTTTGAATTCTCTGACTACCGGGAGATACGTAGGAGCAAGATCGACATCTTGTCAAGCCCATTAATAAAAAACCTGTTTTCCCCTTTCGTTCGTTTTTATTTCTTTCTTCGTCTCGCATTATGTTTCTATATTTTCTTTTATACATGTTTAAACACGCAAGTAAAACATCGAAGCATTTTAAGCCTAAGCCGACTAAGAGGTTCCCGTTGAGTACAACGGATGTGAGGGGTGCTAATACCTTCCCCTCGCATAATCGACTTTCGAACCTAAAATCTTTTCTCAAGGTAATTTAGAACTTTTTTCCTTTTTTCCCCGAAAAATTAAAAGTTCAGTCGTAATTTAGAATTAGTGATTCAATGCTAGTCAATAGCTTGACATCCGAAATTCGACGCGACAGGAGGGACAAGAGCTGACCAAGGGCAGCCAATTTGATTGAGCACATGATAGGTTGGAAGAAAATCCTTCTTTCCTTTTACCTTTAATGTCACACATTAACTCTTGCTTTGCTGCATCATTTCAGCCACAAATAGCAATAACAAAGATAATAATACTAATAATAACAATTACAAATGAAAACAAAAAGGATAAATCAAGAAATAAAATTCTGCAGAAAAAATCGCAGAGGTCGCAGTGCGAAGGTCACTTCGCACTGCGAACTACCCTTTTTTTTTGAATTTTTTTGTATTTTAAAATGAAATAAAAGGTAAAAAATGAATAAATAATAATAATAAGGATAATGGCAATAATAATAATGAAAATGATAATGCAAATAAAATAAAAAAGTAATGAGAATGAAAATGATGATAATAATAATAAAAATGATGAAAAGCTTAATTAATAAAACCTTAATAATAGTAAAAGATAATAATGATATTATTAATGAAAATAGAATAACAATAATATTAATAATAATAAGGATGATGATACTATTAATAGTAATGCTAATGGTGATAAATGCAAATAAAAATTCTATGACAAGAATGAAATAATAAAAAGGTAATAATAAAAGATAAAACAAACAAAAAATATAAGTCAAAAAATGGGGTATGACAGATGCCCATATTTAAGTTTCTTCGCCCCGGAGATTGAAAGTGAAATTTTGAAATGGACGGGTCGAAGAGACTTAAATATAGAGTACACCATTTTTTGACTAAATATTTTTTTTGAATTGTAAATGTTATGAATGTATGTATGTGAATGTTATGAATGCTTGTAATGTAAATATGAATGCAAAGACAATAAAAATGATCACATTGGGGATAAAAAAAGACAAAGGGATACCCGGGTTCGTTAAAGAAACGGGATCCGACTTTACCGGGGAACATGGTTCCACTGTGGATAAATGTCAGCTGTTCGGGTTAATGCCGAACTGCCACTGACAACAAGAAATGAGAAGTAAATGCCAGCTGTTCGGGTTGTTGCCGAACTTGCCACTGACGACAGAAAAGGAAAAAGAATGCCAGCTGTTCGGGTTGTTGCCGAACTTGCCACTGACGGTATGAAACAAAAGAATGTCAACTGTTCGGGTTGTTGCCGAACTTGCCATTGACGGTATGAAATGAAAAAGGAAATGAAAAGAATGTCAACTGTTCGGGTTGTTCCCGAACTTGCCATTGACGACAGGAAATGAAAAGAATGTCAACTGTTCGGGTTGTTGCCGAACTTGCCACTGACGACAGAAAAGGAAAAAGAATGCCAGCTGTTCGGGTTGTTGCCGAACTTGCCACTGACGGTATGAAACAAATGAATGTCAACTGTTCGGGTTGTTGCCGAACTTGCCATTGACGACAGAAAATAAAAAGAATGTCAACTGTTCGGGTTGTTGCCGAACTTGCCATTGACGACAGGAAATAAAAAGTATGTGTCAGCTGTTCGGGTTGTTGCCGAACTTGCCACTGACGACATGAGACAAAAAGTAAATGTCAGCTGTTCGGGTTGTTGCCGAACTTGCCACTGACGACAAGAAACAAAAAAAAGTAAATGTCAGCTGTTCGGGTTGTTGCCGAACTCGCCACTGACGACAAGAGATAAAATTGAATGTCAACTGTTCGGGTTGTTGCCGAACTTGCCATTGACGACAGAAAATAAAAATGAATGTCAACTGTTCGGGTTGTTGCCGAACTTGCCATTGACGACAGGAAATAAAAAGTATGTGTCAGCTGTTCGGGTTGTTGCCGAACTTGCCACTGACGACATGGAATAAAAATGAATGTCAACTGTTCGGGTTGTTGCCGAACTTGCCATTGACGACAGGAAATAAAAAGTATGTGTCAGCTGTTCGGGTTGTTGCCGAACTTGCCACTGACGACATGAGACAAAAAGTAAATGTCAGCTGTTCGGGTTGTTGCCGAACTTGCCACTGACGACACTGGGGACGCGGCTGACAAGCCGTTCCTTACAGAACTGCCCCTTCAATTGGGGAGAAGGGATGCACAAGCTGTTCGTTAAAGAACTTGCCACTTGGCACAACACTGGGGAATATGCACAAGCTGTTCACTAAAGAACTTGCCACTTGGCATAGAGACGTAATAAAAAGATGCGCAAGCTGTTCGTTTGAACTGCCACTTGGCATAAAAGGTGACATCTCTAGACCAGACAGACTGGGGATGACACTTGGAGAAAAGGAGTTCACGAATTGTTCATGATTGATTGGTGAGACTCAAGGTGGTTAGAGCAACCGTGAATGATATTGTAGTATGTTGCATGCATAAATGTACGAACACCTGAATGTACGAATGTACAAATGTATGAATGTATAAATGTATAAATGTATGAATGTATGAATGCATGACTCCCACTGGGGATGTCGTGTGAAAGATTGACTTGTACTGGGGATACCCAAACTGTTTGTTAAGGAACTGCCCCTTGATACAAGAATATAATGAGAGGCGCACAAGCTGTTCGTTAAGGAACTACCGCTTGGCGAAAAGGAGGTTGACATCCCTAGACCAAACAGACTGGGGATGACACTCGACTGTTGCTGGGGGAAAAATAAAATTGTGGGGGATGCATGATATGAATATGAGATGCATGTTAATGGATGAGTTTGATATGATGCATGAATTATGCTGACATGTGGGATAACAGACGTCACATTGGACGCTAGGGGTTATGATTTGGGTGCCGAGCAAAGTCGGGCTTCGGTAAGGTGCCGAGCGAGGTCGGGTTTTGGTTGGATGCCGAGCGAGGTCGGGCTTTGGTTGGATACCGAGCGAGGTCGGGCTTTGGTAAAAATGGTTGTGCCAATGATGATTGGGCTTTTGAGGTTGAGACTCCACTGGGGGATGCCAATAAAAATTGGGCTTTATTTGTTACTTCGCTGGGGATATAAGGATCATTTTGGAAGCATGATCGATATGCAGCCTTAGATGCCAATGGTGGTTGGGCTTTTTGTGAGTAGGTGCCAATGACAATTGGGCTTTTTGTGAGTAGGTGCCAATGACAATTGGGCTTTCGATTGATTGGACAAAGATTAACTTGGTTGATTGTATGACCGATAAACTTGATGAGACAAGGCTAGATCGGTAAAATGAACAGTGGACCGACGTCGTATTGCAAATACTCGGTAATCTTCCATGGGGATGATACCACAGGGGATACATCCAAAAATTGATGGGGTAAAGCCGCAACAAATGATGAGGAATGAACACCTCATGGGGTTATGATTGGATGCCGAGTGAGGTCGGACTTTGGTTACGATTGGATGCCGAGCGAGGTCGGGCTTTTTGTGATTATTGGTTGCCGAGCGAGGTCGGGCTTTTTGTTTATGGTTGGATGCCGAGCGAGGTCAGGCTTTGGTTTATGGTTGGATGCCGAGCGAGGTCGGGCTTTGGTTATGATTGTGTTTGTAAGGGCCAATGAAAATTGGGCTTTTATTGGAAATAGGGTCTGTGAGTGCCAATGGAAATTGGGCTTTGGATGGAAATTGTATTTGTATGTGCCAATGAAAATTGGGCTTTTGCTATGATTGGGTGCCAAGCATGGTTGGGCTTTGTGAATTGCTTTTGGGAGTGCCAATGACAATTGGGCTTTTTTGTGGGAGATTGTGAGGAATGCCAATGACGATTGGGCTTAATGTGAAATTGTAGTTGTGATTGCCAATGACAATTGGGCTTTGCTTGTGATTAGGTGCCAAGCATGGATGGGCTTTGTTTGGTTAGGTGCCAATGAAAATTGGGCTTAGGGTGTGCCAATGAAAATTGGGCTTTGGTTTGCCAATGAATATTGGGCTTTGGGTTTTTTGTGGGAAATTGTGTTTGGGATGTCGAGCG
Organism: Medicago ruthenica; assembly: GCA_018208015.1. Taxonomy (NCBI): domain Eukaryota; kingdom Viridiplantae; phylum Streptophyta; class Magnoliopsida; order Fabales; family Fabaceae; genus Medicago; species Medicago ruthenica. The sequence continues at coordinate 95,699,318 of CM031374.1, forward strand.
AATTCGGGCTTTGATTATTGGTTGCCGAACAAGGTCGGGCTTTGTATGATTGGTTGCCGAGCAAGGTCGGGCTTTGTATGATTGGTTGCCGAGCGAGGTCGGGCTTTTTGTTTTTGGTTGCCGAGCGAGGTCGGGCTTTGTTATTGGTTGCCGAGCAAGGTCGGGCTTTGATTATTGGTTGCCGAATAAGGTCGGGCTTTGTGATTGGTTGCCGAGCAAGGTCGGGCTTTGTATGATTGGTAATTTTGATGTTCCCATTAATCAAAGATGGCCCCAAAAATTTGAAACAATACTAAACACAAAATTTATATCATACAGCTCAAGTTAAAAACATGTTTATCAATGAACCAACCTAACACACATTTTTGTTAAATAGATGAACAAATTAATTGCGGGGGTATTGAACACTCATCCGGCAAGTTTGCTAACATTCCGATCGAGTTATGTGTCCACCTAATCATCGTTTCTAAAAGCACGAAAGCATTGATCACAAGGTCTTCGAGGGTTGTAATTTGGCTGGGTTACAAAAGAAATGTCATATGTGGGGAAATTGAATTCAAAAGGCCAAGCAAGAAGGAACATTCTTTCTAATTTACACCTTTCCTTGTTCAAATCATAACTTTTGGTGATTTACAAATCATTTCTCTTTGATCTTGACAACCCTTCGATTCATTGATCTTTTTCTTTTCTCTTTTCTTTTTCTTGGTTTGCTTTTCTTTCTTTCTTTCCTTCTTTTTTCTTGGTTGTCGAGATCTTTTACGAGATTCATTATTTCTTGATCTTCACAACCTTTTTTTTCAACTTAATCAAAGGTGGTACCCTAATTGAATGTTCCTTCCTCTTTTGGCAAGGGACAATGATCATGACGGTTAAGGGTTCAAAAATTTGAAAGAAAATTATCAGAATTTAGTGATGATTTAACCATGAACTGGGAAATTTTTTTTTTTTTTACAAACTCCGGCAATCTCATTAAGCAATTGAGCTTATGAAAGTTGGCAGTTCATAGTTAACAATTCTGATTTGTTAGGCTCAAAGGGGTTTAACAAATACTCACTGCTCACAGGGTGGGCTATTTGTGGTCAAGTGTTTTTACTCATATTCAAAAAATGCCTTGATCCTATCAATGCTTTCATACAATCTAAAACAACGTTCAGATTTAACATAACAAAATCGAGTTAGACAAAAAATGCCGGTCTCCATGCATATGTATAATGATGATTTTGAGGATTCCTCACATTTTGGCTGGTTCTAAATGGTTCACCGAATAAACATATTAAAAATGTAAACTGTATGATATAACTTTTGTACTAAGTACATGTGGTGCCAATGAGAATTGGGCTTTTTGATTATACGCCGAGCAAGGTCGGGCTTTGGATGGAAATGTGGGGGAGTGCCAACGATGATTGGACTTTGTTAATTGGGGAAAAAGGCCGCAGTAGCCTGGGGGGAGGTAACCTCGGGTTGAGGTACCGGAATCTCTTGAAGAGTAGTGGGAATAGGGATGAATTCCTCACCTAAATCGAATGGCATGCCCCATGTACAACCGGGGGGTAGTGTTATATGTGTGGGTTGCTCTGGGACGACGAGCCAATTTCCTTGACAGGGATGTAGTGTTGCGAATGAAATGCGAACACTGATGACTCAATTCGGATTGTAAGAAATCCTTGTGATGAGAAGGGAAACGAGTTTTGGACTCGAAAACGAATGTATGCATGTTGTGCATGATGTTAATGCATGTATGCGATGTATATGACAAAATATGCCCCTTCTTTTTTTGAAAATGCATATGCAAAAAATCATTTTTTATGAATGCAAGTGTATGGTATGCATAGGTATGGTATATGAAGGTTCAAAACTCCCCCCCCATCCTCACATGTAGGCTCTAAAGATGAGATTCCCTAAATTAGGTCCCTAGAGTCATAGATCTCACATGGAGTTAAGGTCGTCGACGGACATACGTCACGTGACTTCAATTCATTCCACGTGAAAATCTCCTCTAAGCGGGGTTTGGCATCCTACCTCACGGACATACGTCAACGCGGGCTTCCGCTCACAACCACCATTCTAACTTAGTTTTCTCTCGAGCTCGGGTAGAGAGCCTCACACGTCCGGCATTAACCCGAACAATGTGGAGTAACATCGCTCAAGTAACAACCCCACAATTGATATATATAAATATGAAGCAATATAAATATAGAGCAAAAAGAATAGAAACAAATAATGATAAGAAGATATAAACACGCAAGTAAAATGAAACAATTTAGCCTAAAAGTCGACTGAGATAGGCTTGACTCGTCATACACAAACAAAGTGTTTTATGCATTTCCCCAGTGAAGTCGCCATTTTTGTCGCGTCGAATTTCGGATATCAAGCTATTGGGAAGCATTGAATCACTAATGTTAAATCACGACTGAACTTTTAATTTTTCGGGGAGAAAAGGAAAAAAGTTCGAAATTACCCTTTGAAAAAGATTTTAGGTTCGAAAGTCGATTATGCGAGGGGAAGATATTAGCACCCCTCACATCCGTTGTACTCAACGGGAACCTCTTAGTCGGCTTAGGCTTAAAATGTTTCGAAGTTTTACTTGCGTGTTTAAACATATAAAAGAAAATATAATATAAAGGGAAGAAAGAGATAAAAACAAACGAAGGGGAAAAAAGAAAGTTTTTATTAATGGGCTTGACAAGATGTCGATCTTGCTCCTACGTATCTCCCGGTAGTCGGAGAATTCAAAGCGTACGTAGTTCTTTGGTAAAAAAAATTTGTATGTTGGTTCGTTTTAGTTAAAAAAGATTTGATCGCGCCCGAGCGAAAAAGTTTGAAAAAGAAAGGAATGAAAGTAAATGTCAACTGTTCGGGTTGTTGCCGAACTGGCCATTGACGACAGTGCATAAAGGTAAATGATTTGATAAAAAAGGATTTGCACTCGGACGTGAACAAAGGTTTTAAAACGCACGAAAGCGTAAAAGGTTTTAAATGTTAAAAAGACGGACGCGCATCAAGGCGATAAACTTGCACAAGGCGTAAAAGTTTTAAAAGATAAAAGACAGACGCACAGAGGCGTAAAAAGGTTTGAAACTAAAAGCGCGAAGGCGTGAAGGGTTCAGATTGACCACGTGGGCCAAGAAAAGGTTAAAAATGGCCACAAGGGGGGCCAAGGGAAAGTTGAGCGTGCTAGACGCGTCAAAGGTGGAATGACGATTGCCCGAGCGACGAGACATACGTCACGCATTCGTGCAATCGAGGTTTGGGGAGACATACGTCAAGCCATTCCCGTTTCATTCAAGTTTGGTTTCGTTACTCGGAGAAATCTCAAAGGGAAACAAAACACTTTAAAAGGAAAGTTGTAAAAAGGAAATCACGAACAAATTTGTTGTTCGAGTTTATTAAAATCATGAACATTACTTGTTGCTTAAGCTATTGAAACTCAAGAACAAGCGTAGTTCAAGTTTGAACGATGAACAAAATCATAAAACATACACAAATTTGGAAATCGCACAAGTTCGGCTTGATTCGAGTTTGGTTTAAAAGGAATGAGCAAGCTCGGCTCAAGTTCGTGTTTTGATTGAAAATCATGAACAACATGGTTGTTCAAGTTTGGTTTTGAAAATAGATGTAACATCCCGCTTTTAAGTATCAATTATCAGTATTAGACGTGATTAAGAACATGACAATTTGTTAGAATGAGGCAATGGCAATTTTGTAAATTGAGCAAAGGGGGGGAATAATTTGAAAATGAGCAAGATATTTATTCCTTTTCATAACCATTCCTTCCCATTCATTCCAAATTCAGATTTTCTTCCCTTCTCATCTCTTCTCTCACGCCCCCATCTCACTCACCATCATCCATCCAAACTTCAATCAAACCCTAGTGAGAAAACTTGCAAAGAAAGCTTGTGTTGGAAAGCTAGATCAAGAGGAAGAATCAAGAGAAGAGGTAGTTTGAAGCTAGGGTTTGGATTTCAGTTGTAGCAAGCACCAATCAAGGCAAAGGTGAGCTCCCTAGGGTTTTATAACCCCTTTTTGAGAGTTATTTATGCTTAGAGCATTTTTTATAAAAGCCCTAATTTATGTTAATTGTTAATTCATTGTTCCAGCCATGTTTAGATGATTTATAAGCTTAAGAAAATCCTTTTTATGCCATTTGGGAAGCTTGGGTGTGTTAGGATGGCTTGGAATGATGAAAAATACCATTTTTGAGATTTCTGGACCTGTCATGGTCGCTACAGCGAGCTGGAGCTCGCTACAGCGACCAGGCAGAATTTTATTCTGCCTACTGTCGCTACAAGCGCAGGCTTGTCGCTTCAAGCGCAGGCTTGTCGCTACAAGCGCAGGCTTGTCGCTACAAGCGCGGAGGCCCAGACAGCACTTGACAGCTTTGCTGTTTTGGGTGTTCTGGGACGCGTAGGCATGGTTTTTCGCATCCGTTTTCTCCGTAAACATTTTAGAAACATTTACCATCATTCTAACACATTCAAGAGGCTCCCAAAAGGATGAATATGTATGGAACAAGGATTGAACATTGATTTAGAATAGTTCAGAATTAAGAGGGCAAAGCCTAGATGAATATGCAAATGTTCTAGCAACTAAGTAGTGGCTTATGATAACGATAAGCCTATGGTCCTATACTTATAGGTTATGATTTGGAAGATTAGTTCCCTTAAGAAATGCATTAAGTATGCAAAAGCTATAGCAAATTATTAGACGTACTTTTAAGTACGAAAGTTAGGAATTAATGAGGATAAGAATGATCCAACGATCAAGGTTAAGAACCTATTTTTAGGTTAGATATTTAAGAATGATTACATAAGAATGCATTAGATATGCACAAGATTATGAACGAATAAGATATGTATTTGATCTATAAGTCAAGAATTATATGTTAAAGATTAAACGTGTTCATCAGACTCCGGATTATGCCGGATGGGATTTCTCCGAAAGGGCTATCCACACGTGAGTTATAAGAATATGTTTAACGTGTCCAGCAGGCTCCGGGGTACGCCGGATGGGACTTCTCCGAGAGGATTGTCCACACGTATGTTAAAAGATTAAGCATGTCCAGCAGGCTCCGGGATTCGCCGGATGGGACTTCTCCGAGAGGGTTGTCTACATGCAAAGTTAAATTGTGTTCAGCAGACTCCGGGATTCGCCGGATGGGACTTCATTGAGAGAGTTGTCCACACAATGATAAGAGGAGTCCGGTGTTAGCCTGATATGATAGGAATTTTCATCGGTATGATGGGAGATGTACTTCGGGGTTACTCCACCCGGATGCACTCCGTAAAATGAACCAAGATAATTATTGTTTGTTCAACGCTGACTTACTAACTTAATGATTAAGAATGATATAAATATATATATACATATATACTGATGATTATGAATTATGATGAGAATACGACAAGTAGTCAGCAGAGAAAGAAAGTGATCATAGGATGTCCCCTCGATCACTAAGCATAAGTTAAAGCTTAAGGATAGATTATGAATGTATGAGATAAGACAAGTAGCGATCCTAAGCTTCCCCCCCCTTGATCGCGAAATATGTAGAGAAAGACTTGGCGATCATAGGTATCCCCAAGATTGCCGAGGTAGGCACGGCGACCCTAGGTTCCCTGTGGTTGCCAACAGTAGGTAGGGTAGGAGCTCACTGAGACATTATGTCTCATCCCAATCCTTCTGGTGCAGGTTTACAGGTTAGCAAGAGACGTTCATGAAGACCTTCAGGAAGACGCTGGATGGAGTGCAGATGCTCGTCAAGGACAAGCTCAGGAGGTTGACAGATTATCTATGTATATGAGGATAATTGTATATGATATTTGGAATTTTGTATAAACGAGCTATTTGTACACATTCAGTAGTTTTATATTGTATTTATTATTGAAAATTTTAATGTACCCAGTATCAGATTAATACACATGCTAAATATTCTAGATAATTTAGTATGGGTGTTACAATAGACGAACTTGGCTTATTGCTCAAGCTTAGTTTTGAAAATGGAAGAACATAACTTGTTTCACAAGTTACTCAAAACTTATCGCACGAACTTGTAAAATTTCCAAAGTTGTGCATGATTATGAATAGGGTTTGAACAAAAGTGCTTTTAACACTATTTAGGTTCTGAATCAAGGGCTGGAACCCCAAAAATTTGGCATTTGGATGCCTGATTCATGTTCTGAATTTCACATACTTCGCAGAGCAACCAGAACTTGGCTCTGCGAAGTCAGGTTCTGATGTGTTCGCAGTGCGAACAATACTTTGCTCTGCGAAGTATACGAAATTTTGAACTCAGAAGCTGTTTTCTGAACAGAAGTTCAGAAACTGCTTCTAAGCAAGCTTCAGAACCTAAAGGGGGTTAAAAAGCTTTGCAAAAATTGGGAGAAAGGAGTATAAAAACTCAGTTTTAAGGTTTGGCCCCTTTGAGATCCCTTTTGAGTTTCAAAAGGGGTTTTTGTGCACAAAATGAAATTGAACAAAGCAAGAGATGCAAACAGCAATCAAAATGAAAGACAAAGATTATAGGAGACTTACAGAACTCCTGGCAATGCTTGTGCAAGAGATTGGAAGTAGCTTGCTTGATTGGTTAGAGGTTATGAACAATGACCTTCAACTTGCTTTGGTTTGTGTATGAACTGTTTTGATGCTGCAATGTGATGGATTTTTGTGAGGATTTCGTGTGTATTGTGTGTGTATTTAGTGTGTGAATTCCTCTCTTTCAATTATATTTAATCCTTGTGCCTTGCATTCCCTTTTATAGGCCAAAAATCAAATCTAAGCAATGATGGCAAATCTCTAGATCCTAGCTGGTTTGTGGGCTAAATCCAGGCTAAATGGCTTTGCATTAAATGCTAATGGATAGAAGTTACTTGCCTTGTGCCAAGGGTCAAGACCTTGACTGATTTCAGCCACAAAATCCAGCTGATTCTAGAAGGTAATGATGGAAAAAACTGAAAAAACAGGGCAGCTTGAAATTGTGTGATTCTTGGGATCAATCCTTGCAATCTTGGAAGGCCAAGCAATGAAAACGTGTACTGCCATGTACAGGGAGATTGGGGGAAGCAAAATGAGCATGTGGGCTGGTGTGTGGGAGGAGAAATCCAGCTCAAAACAGGGCAGCACAAACAGCTTTTTGCAAGCAAAAACCACTTGAGTTTGACTGGTTTTGGTGGAGAAAAAGGGAAGGAAAGGGATCAAGTAGCTGGCTGGCAAGCTCAGGTTGGATGATGGGTCAATTGGGAGGGACAAGAGCTGACCAAGGGCAGCCAATTTGATTGAGCACATGATAGGTTGGAAGAAAATCCTTCTTTCCTTTTACCTTTAATGTCACACATTAACTCTTGCTTTGCTGCATCATTTCAGCCACAAATAGCAATAACAAAGATAATAATACTAATAATAACAATTACAAATGAAAACAAAAAGGATAAATCAAGAAATAAAATTCTGCAGAAAAAATCGCAGAGGTCGCAGTGCGAAGGTCACTTCGCACTGCGAACTCCCCTTTTTTTTTGATTTTTTTTGTATTTTAAAATGAAATAAAAGGTAAAAAATGAATAAATAATAATAATAAGGATAATGGCAATAATAATAATGAAAATGATAATGCAAATAAAATAAAAAAATAATGAGAATGAAAATGATGATAATAATAATAAAAATGATGAAAAACTTAATTAATAAAACCTTAATAATAGTAAAAGATAATAATGATATTATTAATGAAAATAGAATAACAATAATATTAATAATAATAAGGATGATGATACTATTAATAGTAATGCTAATGGTGATAAATGCAAATAAAAATTCTATGACAAGAATGAAATAATAAAAAGGTAATAATAAAAGATAAAACAAACAAAAAATATAAGTCAAAAAATGGGGTATGACACCATACAACTTCAATCTTCTTCAACTTGTTATTTTCTAATTTGCCACGGATGGACCATGGGTAAAATTTGTACAACAAATCTTCAAACCCATATCTTAAGAAAATCTCCACCATTCAAAACTTCATTCAAGGGTTGCTCTGCTTCCATAAATCTTCATCATCATAACACATTTCCACCGCCTCCTCGCTCGGTTGCCCCCAAATCTTATAGAAACAAAATTAAACAGAAATCGAAACTCATATATGTTGAACTGAAGAAGAACTCAAAAATGGGTTTTATTGATTTTTCTAGGTTTAGTTGTTGTTGCTGGAATTTTTTGGGTTTTGCTGTTGTTGCATCAGATATAGGGTTTGAAGCGAGAGAGATAGAGAGAGAGGGGGGGGGGGGGGGGGGAGGGAGGGAGAGGGTATGAGATCTTGGTAAAGTTGTTTTGAATTTTTACTCTTGAACAGTTAGAGAGCTGGAAATTGTTGTTGGGTTTTCTATATCTTCCTCTTTCTCCCTTTGTTCTCTATTCCCTTTTCCCTCTAAATTGTAGTTATTTTTGCCAAACAAATCATCCAAAATGGTTAAAGTGGTGATGAGAGTAAATTTTGTATCGGTTTTGGATCGAGGAAAGTGACATCGGAAGCTCTGTAATTTTTTGTTATTGTTGGTGTTTAAAGAGAAGCGTGAAAGTAAAAAAGGGAATTGAGAAGGGTTGATGATGATGAAGGGTTTAGATGAAGAGTTGGGCCTGAGTGATGATTATTTGGGTTAGGGTGATGAACATCTTATGATGGTTTGAGTATGAAATCTTATTAAGGATTAATGGAAAAGACAATGTGTTTTCTTTATATTTTTACTTATTTTTTAATTCATCTAATAATAGAAATGCCACGTGTTAAAAAATTGAAAAAAAAAACCAACTCAACATGCTTTGCCATTAAAAATACTCAATGAGTTCGCCACATAAGCTTATTTGTCTAGTCAGCTACTATTAAAGCTGTCAAAATGGGCCAGCCCATCGAGCCTGTTTTTTACCTGGCTAGGCCAATGGGCTTGCTGGAGTTATTTATTATGTAAGATAGAATTTTATCGTCTTCAAGGTTGCAATTTGTGAGTTGTGATAAATACTCTCTACTCTTGCATTGATATTTTTGTGTTATTTATTTCTTGTGAATGTTGATTTAATAGATGTTTTATATATTATTTGAATAAGTTATGAACACATTGATTTATTTGATGGATAATAATTTATGGGGTATGTTTCTATTAAAAAAATGTGATAGGTAGTTGTATTGTTCATTGCGTCTTTTTTTTTATAAAAAAAAAATCATACATTTTGAAATACGGGAAAATATACCCCATACCCCAACAATTATACTCCTACCCCTACAAACTATTGAAAATACCAAATTTAACCCTTCAAAAACCATACCCACTCACCCTCTCACTCCAATTTTCCGAAAAAGTTTCTCTTTCTCATCTTCTTGCTATCCTTGCTCCTCCATCCAAACTCACTTCTGATAGCGTGCAATTTTTCTGTATTTTACGTATCAATTTCCCTCATTCAAACAACAACAACGTTTACCTTGTCTCAACGGCCTCATCCAATCTCTTCATAACACCAATATTCTCCTTTTACCATATTAAGAAAAAGCAATCCCTAATTTTTTTCTTTCTCCCAAAAAAGTAACAATTGGCTACATAGTTGTCTCCTCAAGATCAAGTGATGGCAGTCCTTGATTCGTTGCCACGGGAGACCAATCAATTGAATTCAATTCTTATTGTTGTAAAATCCTAGTCTCTTATCCTTAAGATTACAATTCATGTTTTTGTTTTTAAATATTTTTTATTAAGAAACGAATTAAGGACGATAATCAATAGCTGGTAGAGAGAGATAAATAAAGATTGCGGCTGTTGTTCAAAAGAGTTGTTAAGTATGGTCATCAATTGAATTATATCTCTACCACTTTCGAACAATGAAGCTTTTTGAACACTAAGTTTTTTGAACACTAAACTTTATCAATTTTCGTTCTTATTGTGATTTTGTTGGTTATCAATTTCTCTACCAGGGATAAAGAAAAACTATAGGGTTTAATTGCCAATTTTTCATAAAACTTTATTCAAGCATTCTGTAAGTAAATTCTGGAAAAGTTTATGGGGTGAGTGGGTGAGATTTTTTAAAGGGTTAAAATTGGTATTTTTTATGATTTGTTGGGGTAGATGTATAATTGTTGGGGTATGAGGTAAAATGACCTGAAATACGGGACGGACTGGCCCATTGGGCCATGTACCCCACTACTAATTGGGATGAGCTTAATTTTGGTAGCCCATGAAGCTCGACAACATAATCAAGTGACAAAAAAAAAATCAATACATAGTTATAGATGAATTCTAAAGTGAGACTTGACTCGGTTCTTCCGATGTTAATTTTGGTGGGATGCTTTGACTTCTTTAAAATAAAACATAAAAGCTTATTTATTTGTTGGTGACAACTTGGGTACCCATCAATAAAAGGTGGGTAACACAACCCATACTGAGTTGACATCAATCAAAGTTATTTGTTTGTTTTATATTATTTTTAATATTATATAAATACATTATTTTGATTGGGTCAACTCAACATGAGTTATATTACCCACCTTTTATTGATGGGTAAACAAGAATTTCCCTTATTTGTATTAGCTATTTTTCCACTTGGGCATTAATAGATGAACATTTCTTAGGCCCGATAAAGAAAGAAAAAATCTCTTTATCACCGTGTCCATTGATCATGGCTTAAGAAAGAAGAAAACAATTTTTAAAGAATTTCGGGTTTACCATTTGCTATCTTATAAATTTGGGACTAATATAGAAAAAAAAAAAAGTACAACAAATATTTCAGGGTATGTATAGACAGTAGTATTTTGCAGTTGAAAAAAAAAATGGTGTATAGTGATTGTGTGAATCAAATAGTCAACCATCAATCAATATTCTAAAAGGAAGCAGATGATCAGTCATGGAATATTATGTATTTATGTATTTCTTTTAATAGCTGAAATTTAATGGCATTTTCAATTCTTTCACAACCATACCGTCTTAAACCGTGTTTCCTTTTTGAAATATCAAAACATTATTCATTGGTCTTTTTTTTGTGTAGATAGACGAAAATACAAATAACTATTAAAACTCACATATTCAACTAAAGGGGAAATATGATCAATTAAATAATGTGTAAAAATTAAATATTTTTTATTAAATTAAATAAAGGGGAAATATGATCAATTCCTATATTAATATTGATTTATTTTATTTAGGGTAAATTACAAAGATTGTAGACGAGTATGTTATATAAACCATAATAATATTGAGATATGAAAGTTCATCTTGACGTTCCTGAATTGTTCAATGATATACCTTCTTGATATCTATAATATAATTTGTTGATGATAAGGCTAAAAGATCACATCAATCAAATTGCTAAATTTATTGGTATATTCGCTAACGTGAAAACAAAGTGAAAAAACAGCGAGAAAGTTAGCATTTTTTTGGAACATAATAAGTTAGCATCTTAAATTGTAACACTCGTGATGAGATTATCTAGAATTCTCATACAAGTGCTAAATTTTATACTTGATACATTAAATTACAATACAAAATTTAACATGAATAATCTAATAGCATACATAAGTCTCGAGTACATGTCACAAAGTCTGAAAACATGAGTACATAATTGTCTGAACGATATAGTACTAACTGACGAGTACAAATATCTAACATAGTCTCGGTACATATTATGACATAAACACGTAGTCTGAGTACAAGGTACAATATCATGGCATAAACTAAAACGTAAATAAGAAAGCACGGTCAGTCGGTAGCCTTCTCCTTACCCTTGCTACGTGCTACCTAAGTACCTGAAAAAATTAGAAGGATTGAGATGAGACATAATGTCTCAGTGAGCTCCACCTATCCTATATCAGTGATCGGGGATTCCTATGATCACAGTCTGTAAAGCATGTTCATATTCATATCATAGTCATAATTATGTTAGAGGGTTAGCGTTCAACATACAATTAGTTATCATGGTTCGTTTTACGGAATGCATCCGAGTGGAGTAACCCCGAAGTACATCCCCATAACATACCGGTTAAATTCATATTTGAGGCTAACATCATACTCCTCTTATCGTCATGTGGGCCATCATGTCGGAACATACTCCCACTTCAACTGACGGAAGTGGGTCATCCTGTCGGAACATACTCCCAACCAGACAAGGCCTGGTGCTTTTATGAAGTCACAACTTAACTGATTTTAACATGTTCATGTTTCATATACATTAGTTGTTCCCTCGTTAAAGGTTATCTAAATTTCTAAGCCCATATTTAACATAATATCATAATAATCCTTCACTCGATGTTAATGCCCGTGTCCAAACGTGTAAATCATTGATTGCATTTGTTAAAACTTATTTCAAGCAGTTAAAAATCCGTTGGTGCGAGACACATGAGATTGTTGAGAAAAGAGTGGAATCTAGACCACTTCGCTTGGCCAAGTGAGGCCTCGCTTAGCGAAGCCCAACCTAGAACTGGGCTTTAAGGCTCGCTTAGCGGCCTTAAACTTCGCTCAGCGAAGATAGGCAGAAGTGAATGCTCTGCCTCTCGTCCAGCGAGCTCCTGCTCGCTTAGCGAGCGTAGCAGAACACAACTTCTGCAAAAATGATGTTTTCAAAGGTCCAGTTCGCATATGTAACGCACCCAACTCATAATAATTCATAAAACAGGGTAAAATTCAAGGATCTACACTAATTGAAAACATGCATTAACAAAAGGGGTAAGATTAAGCTATTTTTAAGCACTTATTATAGTTAACTCACTCAAACCAAAACCCAAGTAAAAATCTGATCTAAAAGGAACTCACAATATGATTTTCTAAACACTTGGTAAGTTGTACTTCCTTCTCCAACCAGCCCAACACTTCAGCTTAGTCCAATTCTTTTATTTCTTGCTTCTGACACCAAACCAAGCACAATAATTTCAACTTCTACACATGCATGGCTAAATTTCCAGCTTTGAGTGTTGAATCCCCATGAGCAGAAAGAAGGAAATGGATCAGTTGAGAGTGAAGAAAGGATAATGGGAGAAATTAGACTAACTCCACATGATTTTAGTTGCAAAGATCATGAATTGAGGCTTGCATGTTGATTAAAAGTGCAATGGCTAAGGATTTGTGAATTGTTGAGAGAAAGAGAGTGAGGGCGTGGAGTAGAGAGAAGAAGGAGAGTTCTGATGCTTAGTGAGAGAAAGTGGGGAAGGAAATGAGAGGAAAAATGGTTTGGGTCATATATATAGTTCTCTTGTGAAATTCTCATTATACCCTTTATTAACGGATTGGCTCGAACATTTTAAGCGGGATATTACATAAACATTTAAACAAAAGTGAAAAAAATAAAAATAAAGAGAGATGGCGACAACTTGGGTACCCATCAATAAAAGGTGGGTAACACAACCCATGCTGAGTTGACACCAATCAAATTTATTTATTTGTTTTCTATTATTTTTAATGTTATATAAATACATTGTTTTGATTGGGTCAACTCAGCAGTGATAGTATTACCCACCTTTTATTGATGGGTAAGCAAGAATTTGCCAAGAGAGATTTGTAGTCTAGTACCCATGATTTTATCGATAAGACAACAATAGTTTTATAAAACCTAGTAAAATAAAACCTTCAACATTCAAAAGACAATAAAACAAATAATCAAATTAATTAAATAATTTAAAATAGGAGATGGAACTTAAATAAAAATTGAACTTTTGTTTGTTATTTCATATGCATTGTGCTAAACCTCTGCCAAAATCAAATGAAAAATTTGTTAGTTTATAGTTACAACCAAGATCATTAACAAAAAATACAAAATTAAACAAAATCAAATAATGAATAGCACAGAAAATAGAGAGAATTAGTGAGCGAGAAAAAGAAAAATTGATAGAATCAAGATCAATATTTGTAAAAAATGATTACAATTGGAGGATATATATTTAGAGACATGATGAAAACGACACAATCAAAAGAAATCGGTAACTAAAGCATCGATGCTAAAATGGAACAATTGATATCATCACTATTTTACTGGGAGTAATTTTGCATCAGAAAATAAAATGAGACTTTTATTTTGTTTAAAAAAACGTATGAACGTATGGACCATTTAGTTTCTTCTAGAATTTAATTAATTCAAATGATTTTCGGTCTATTTAAATTGATAAAAAAAATTGGATCCTAACATTAAGTACAAACAAAAATTAATATGTGAACGTATAAATATATATAAGCATGTGTTTCATTCCTAATATCAGAACATGTTTTTTTTTTTAAATATATATATATATATATATATATACTTGCAAAAATATTTAGTCATGGAATAAGGCACGCTCAATGATTTACAATTGTTTTTGTAAAAAAATATTGAAAATTGTTTCTAAATGAAAATTGGAATCAATATGCATGCTAAAAAGTTTGGAATTAATGTTAATGGAACAAGACATATTAGCTAATTTAAATATTTTTTAAAAAAATTCTTCCTTCTTAAGCCATTAATTGATAAGTAAATATAGAAACCATTGTCATTTTAAAATAGAATTAAAGACCAAATGAATGAAGGAAATTCCTCCTCTTCTCCGGCCCATATTTGAGTGAAATAGATTTGAATTCGTAAACCAAATTAAGGAGGAACAAATTGATACACAATCTAAATTATTGTTAAAGACAATTAAATATATACTAAAAAAATTATATATGACAATAAAGAAAAGTTATTATACTTTAAATTTGAAAATAATTAGTTGCAAGACTGGAGATATAATTTAAATTGTTGATGATGTTGCGAATCATACAAAATCTCAGTTCGCAATCTTCGGCTAATCAAGTTGCTCATTACTCAACTAAATTTGTTTTTTATTCTTTGATTGATATTGTTTGTATTGAAGAAACTCCTCGTTGTATTTTAGACATAGTGGCTTTGATTTATTGCCACTTTTTGATTAATATAATGCATTATTAAAATTGAAACTTCCATGTTTAATGCATCATTAAAATTTTCAGCGAGGATGCTTATCATGATGGAAAAATAAGGGGGGTTATCATGAGAAAAATGATTCCGTTGAAAAAATACAATAAAAAACATTTCCATATTTATATACCTGAGTACGTCTAACAGAAGTATGAATCCTCCCATTCTAAAAAAAATAAAAAATATTACTTAAAAAATGGCTCTAATCTGTTGAATCCTCCCTCGAAAAAGTGATTTTAAAAAAATGATTTTTTAAAAAAATAATGAAACAAATATGACTGGCGTTAAATAAAAAATTTAACGTGTTGAAAAATCATAAATTAACCTTGTTATCCATCTAAATTTCATAAGCAAAAGAATAAGAAAGTATGTCCCGTTCATGTCTCTCATAAACTATAGCGAACGATTTGAACCATATTCAATTTTTCTTTAAAATGGGATTTATGAGAACACAATCACATTTAGTGTCATTGTACAAAGCAACAGAAAACAAACAGTGAAAAACAAAGAAGTGAAAAAAAGTGGGATAGAAGGGTGTGATGTGCAAAAGTGTTAATTTGGATGTCTAATTTATAGACATATTTAGTGGGGTAGTTTAGTCATTATTATTTTTATTTTATGCATATTAGGTAATTCTGAACTAAAATTAAATTTATGGACAAACACTAAAATGTGTTTAAAGTGTATTATTTTCTATTTGAATGTATTGATGTGTTAAAACTCATTTAAATCACATTTTAATGTAAGGATTCTCACATAAAATACATAAAAAAATTAATGTGTGTCCATAATTAAAACCGATTTTAAAACCTCTATTATTTGAAAAAAAATACATTAACATGTACTATGTTAATAACTAAAATACTTTTTTTTGCAGACATACATTAAAACTCATTCTAAAAATAAAAATTAGTTCACATTATTATTATTATTATTATTATTATTATTATTATTATTATTATTATTATTATTATTAAAATAAAAATATAATAAAAATTCATTTCATTAATTGCCAAACTCACCAAATTGCTTGGTTTGGTTCTAGGTGCCAAGTGTCATGTGAGAAAAACATTTCAATATATACATTTGAGGAAAACCCTCAAATGTATTGTATATAGATAGATATAGATAGATAGATATATATAACCATTAACAAAGTTTCTTGGATCATTTTTTTTTAGGAAGTTTCTTCGATCATTGAAAGGCACATACACACTTTGTCATAACAACCAATGATACAATATACATAATTTTCTTAATATATATATTTCAAATATGTACATTTTTTTTGTGCTAATTTCAAATATGTATTTACCTTCCTTAAAAAAAGTATTTTACCTTTTTAAACATGACACTTTAATGTTTGAATAAAAAGGGACATTTAAGTGTTAATTAACATCTCCAATGTGTTTTTTCAAAATAAAAAATATTTTCAATGTGGAAATGCTAAAGTGCCTTTTAACATGTAACAAATTATGTCGAAGAACCAAATTGAAAATGACACAATTTGTTTCGTCCCCGGCTTTGCTTGTAAAACAAAGTCATTCGTTCAATTGTGGTGGAAAATAAAGTAACAAGAAGATGACCATTTTGGCAAAGTATGCAAAGATATAGCTAGGTTGACCAATTTTATTCCATTATAATTATTAAACTAAAAAATTTCAATTGATAGCTATTAAATAGTTGCAATTAAAAATACCATTGTAAGTTTTTTTGAAATCAAAATCTCCCATTCAAGGTACTCCAAAAAAAAAATCTCCCATTCAAGAACACTTTAAGGATTTAACAAATTCCTGGAATGTGTAGTCTAGTGGTATGGATTGAGACGTCGAAAGAGTATAAAGAGTGTCCAATATTGGATATCACCTCCTCTTCTTCTTTGTCCCTGCAGTGGAATAATGAGAAGTTGACTTAGATTACTCCCGAGAGGAGTTTGAGGCAAGGTGGACTCATGAAGCCTTTGTCATCTGCATGGAGAAACTATCCTTGTTTATTCGACATAAAGTCCAAATAACCATTGTGGCCTGTTAATATTTTTAAAGATTGGCCAAATGTTTCTTATTTATCTTGGAGATGGTTGTCTTGTGTTAAAATGTGTTCAAGTTCTTTTGTCCTGCTTCATGTATGAAGGTCAATGTATGTCCTCAAGTATTTAGTTTCTTTCCTCTTAGTATTAAGGGGAAGCAACATCTTTCGAGCCATTAAACTAGCCTATGCTTCATGTACCTGGTATGTTATTCTCAAGACAATGGAAGTCTTTCATCCGATTTTAAGACTCATTGTGGCAAGGGAGAAATAGTCTATGTTGTATGATACTTGGTCCTCTTTGTAACATTGTCTATGTTGGTCAGAGATTTTTGTCATAATCGTACTTGGTCTCTTCAACAGTTGACAATTCAACCGATGGAAAAAAATCCAGCTATCATATTACTTATAGTTGGATATCAGTATCCTAAAGTTTGATTGCCATAAGATGTTATTTCATCTAATGTTTTTAATGAAACTTCTTTTGTTCATCTCATGTTTTCTGAAATGAAACATAATAAGTAAATGTTAACTCTTGTAAAAAAAAAAAAATGTTAACTATTTCCCGCACACTTAACGATAATATATTTAAAAATGGCAAATTTTACGGTACACTAAAAAATTCGAGTTACGATACACCAAATCTTTAAATTAGTAGAAAAATGAGTTATTTTTTGGAAAAGAAATTATTTTCTATCATTTACAATTATAATAACTAATTCTTATTTATAAAAAACGTCGGCGAAGTAAAATTTAATTTTTCTGAGTTTTTATTACTCATAATAGAGAATATTGACTATTTTTTACGATAAAATGTAAAAAAATTAGTATAATTCTCATAAGCAATGAAACAATGTCTTTTCTTATGGAATGTTATTCTCTAAAATATAAAAGTCGTTAAATAACTATTTATTTCATAAAATGATCGTTAATTTATAGATTTAGAAAGCAAGAGTACCGGTACACTCAATTTACGAGTGTACCATAGAGGTTCTCATACCCTCATAACTCTGGTAATTTAGCATTTTGTATTTCTAATTAACCAATTTTCTAGTCATGAAAAATAAATTCGACAACAAATTTATTTATTTATAATGAGATTGTATAGATTAAATATACTTGTTGTGGATTCGGTAACTGAAAATCACACCAAAAAATTTAGACGTGTAGGACAAGCATCAATGACAACCAATAATCAAAATAACCACAAGCAACAACGGATCTAGATTTAACGTAGCAACCAAGTGTAAAACAAAAATCACAATCAAACCAAAGAATAGACAAGATAAATATAGTAGAGTATAGTGAACAAACACACCAATGATTTGTTCACCCAGTTCGGCCAACAATGACCTACATCTAGAGGAGAGAGATCTCTCCAATACACTATCAACGAGTTATTTACAAAGAGATACAAAATGGTTACATGAAATTAGCTTCAACAAACTCTCCAAGAACAAACCTAATTTCTACCTTTTTTCCTGAATCTATTCCCGTGACCAAGAGACTCAATGATTTCACTCTACCAAGGTGATTCCCAACTCTAGAATCTAAACCCTAAAAGTAACCAACCCTTAGCTTTTGATTTTCTAAGGATCTTCACTTTTGTTTTCCCAATATTCACCCAAGTTGCTCACAAATGACTCTCCACTCATGCGTTTTCCAACCCCATGAATCTCTTCCCGAAAGGTACGTACTAACCTTTTCCCAAGAGCCCCCTCTTTTGGTTCTCCAAGATTCAAATTTGGACACTTTAAATCTCACTCAAAGATCCTCAACCTTTAGTTTCTAAGTTCCCTAAAAGTTTCCTCCTTTGGTTTCCATGAGATTCTCAAGCTCGCTCAACAAATGGGTCAAAGAGCGCTTAAATAATGTTTAAAATCCAATCCAATCATGCCACAATTTGCATCGAATGTGCCACAACTTCACGTTCGTACACAGTACAATATGAACTTTATCCTCAAATTGTGCCACGATTCTATGCTTCCATTTCACGATATTTTCAGTGGCTTGCTCCAAACTTGAGAAATAAAATTGTGCTGTGATCTTCAAACCATGTGTCACAATTTTGCTGAAAAACAAACATCGAATTTTGAGTCAAAACCCAACAATACTCAACTATGTTTTTTATTTTGTTTATATTTCATTGGGTTAAATAAGTTATTGGTTCTTGTAAAGTATTCAAATTTCGCTTTTTAGTCTCTTTAAGGATTTTCATCAAGTTTTAGTCCCTCAATATTTTACGCTACTATTTTTGATTCCTACTTTTAACTAAACTTGTGTGTCCTTCATATTTTTTTTATTAAATTTTAGAGAGATGATAAGAATATTATAACAGTCTCACACCAAAATGTAGAATTTCTTAAAAAAATATGAATTAATTCTAAATTTCGAAGGATAGATTTAAACTTTAAACTTAAAAGTTCATATTTAATTCATCCCTTGTTAAAAATAATTAAACTTTCGCAAGATAGATTTTTATAATGTACTAAACATGATTACAAAAAATAATTCAAAATTTAAAAAATACACAAAATTTACTTAAAAGCAGAGACTAAAAATAATGACGAAAAATATTTAAAGACGAAAAATTGATGAATTTTTTTTAAGGACATTTAAATTTTTGATAGGGATTAAAGAAACTCAACCCTATTTATTTTGAATTATTGAAGTGAAAAGAGTTGTTTGTATGAAAGAAGAGACTAGAGTGAGTAAAAAATGAGTTAAGCACCTAAGCTGTAAAGTTTTGTTTGGAGCCCCCGTCTCCCGTGCGCGACCTTCATTGGTCACGTACGGTGCGAGACCAACTTTTTTTTTTTTTTTAAAAAAGCACGGTCGTGTATTAAAAAGCATGGACCGTGTTTTTTTTTCTTTCTAGATTTTAATAAAAACCGTGCATTAAAAGCACGGACTGTGCAAAAAAGCACGGACCGTGCTTTTTTTGTTGTTTTGTAAACACACGGTCCTTGCTTTTCCTCTAACTTGGACCAAAGTTTTTTCAATAAAACTTTCTTGAATGCAACTAATTATTTTTCAATTAAACTAAGAATGCTCAACCTCTTGAAGCATATAATATATTTTGTGCATTATGCCATACTTTGTCAATTACTCTTATATTTTTCAATAAAACTAATTATTGTTATATATTTAGAAAACTAAAGTTTGTGTTTTTTTTAACAAAGTTTGTTTTCTTTTATAAAAAAAAAAACAAAATTTGTTTCTTGTTATCTTCAAATTTAAACAAAATTTTGTTACCTAAAATAATGGTCCCATGAAGAGTTAAAATTCTATAAATAAGATGAGTAGTAATTGTTAAAAATATAATTATAAACATAATTATGGTAAATTTTAAATATAATTATATATTAAATTTTAAATAAGAGAAAAAACACGGATCAGTGCGTTTACAAAACAACAAAAAAAGCACGGTCCGTACTTTTGCACAGTCCGTGCTTTTTTGCACAGTCCGTGCTTTTAATGCACGATTTTTTATTAAAATCTAGAAAGAAAAAAAAACACGGTCCGTGCTTTTTAATACACAAACGTACTTTAAAAAAAAAAGTTGGTCTCGCACCGTACGTACGCGACCAATGAAGGTCGCGCACGGGAGACGGGCCCTTGTTTGGATACTAAACTAAATAATATTCCATTCCTTTCTTTTCTTGTCCTCCTCATTGTTCATTCATCTCATCATCCACAACACTTCCCTCACTCACTCACACTTCACAATCACCACCGACTTAACCAGAAGAAGAAGAAGAAGAAGAAAAACTGCTATGGTGAGAGTAATTCCCATCGCTAGTTCTTCAATTCGACCCACTCTTTCTCTCTTCAATCGCTCTCCCCGAATCTCTTTCTCTCATTTTTCCACTGGTAAATTCTCTCTCTCTCTCTCTCTCAATTTATTCATAATTGCAACCTTTCTTTACTCTCATAACCATAGTTCATTCATACATGTATAGTTAGTTTTGTTTTCTGAACTAAAAATTCTGTTTTTTTTTTACTTAGCAGCAGTTCCACAATCCCATGATTTTGGCTTGAAAGCGTGTAAATTATTCAAAC
The DNA here is from genome assembly GCA_018208015.1 of Medicago ruthenica. Taxonomy (NCBI): domain Eukaryota; kingdom Viridiplantae; phylum Streptophyta; class Magnoliopsida; order Fabales; family Fabaceae; genus Medicago; species Medicago ruthenica. The sequence continues at coordinate 95,720,330 of CM031374.1, forward strand.
AAAATGGAAACTCTCTGAAAGTGATGTCATCTGGGAACGTGTCATCATCAGTCACTGCTGCTTCACCAGAAAATTTACTGGAATGGGTTAAACAAGATAAAAGAAGAATGCTTCATGTTGTATATCGTGTTGGTGACTTGGATAAGACTATTAAGTATATACTATACTACTTTCATATTCATTTTATTGTATTGGATTCTAATTTAATTATTAATTGCTGCATATTTAGTTTATTATACTCTGTGATTTCAGATTTTATACTGAGTGTCTGGGAATGAAGCTGCTTAGAAAGCGTGACATACCGGAGGAAAGATATACTAATGCTTTTCTTGGATATGGACCTGAAGACTCACATTTTGTTATTGAACTCACATACAGTAAGGCTCGTTTTTGATACATTTTTCAATAAGCATTTCTACAGAAATAAGGTCCTATTTGAATAAACAATTAAGTTAAGTGCATATGTATGACCTATTTTGATAAATAATAAAGATAAAATGAAGTCAAACAGTTTTCATATCAGTTATATCTTGTTTTAATAAGCTGTCCTAAAGAGTTTATGTTGAAAATAGCTAATGAACATGTCATAAGTTGTTATCAAAAGCTGTTACAACCAGTCTCACAAGTGCTTATGTTAGTAGATAAGCTCAAATAAGTCAATCCAAACAGGTCCTAAATGCTAAACCAGGTTTGATATATAACTTTGAGTTCTTTAAACAATGACTTTTTGTACAAGTTCAAAGCAGCTTTTGCATCTCAATATTTTCAATAGTTCTCTCGTCTAACTTCTTCATTAACATCTAGTATAAGCTTATAAATACTTTTTCTTTAATGAAGAACCATAAACTTAATTGGATTGAGAAGGTTCTGTAAGTTAAAAGCTAATCCAAATTGACCCATGGGTTTTGACTATTTTGACATTCCTCTTAAGATGTTAGAATTATTAAGAATTTAGACTTTATGAAGTAGGTTGTTCATGCTTGTGCAAAGAAAGCTTCTAATTAGTATTTATTTTTCATTTAACAATATCAGATTACGGAGTTGATAAATATGATATTGGAACTGCATTTGGCCATTTCGGTATTGCTGTTGATGATGTAAGTTTTCCAAACTTTAGTTTCACTAACTCATACTGTGTTCATTCCTGTTGAGTTGGTGGCCTTGATCCTCAATCTCACATGGTGTGGAGGTTCTGTTTTGGTCATTATTTAGGATTTTCTTTCTATTGGCCTTTTGACAAACATGGATGCTGGAATTTCTGTCTATATGATTCTTTATTAGATTACAAAAACAGTGGAACTAATAAGAGCTAAAGGTGGCAAAATAACTAGAGAGCCTGGTCCTGTCAAAGGAGGCAAAACAGTAATTGCATTTGTTGAAGATCCTGATGGTTACAAATTTGAACTTTTGGAAAGAGGTCCCACTCCCGAGCCATTGTGCCAAGTGATGCTTCGAGTGGGTGATCTTAACCGTTCAATTGAATTTTATGAGAAGGTGAGGATCAATCCTATTCTGTGTCAGTTCATGCTTCAGAGTTTTTTATTTTATGTACACAACATTAAATCAATTACATGGTTGCCTGCCATTTAGGCTTTTGGTATGGAGCTGCTTCGTACGCGAGATAATCCAGACAACAAGGTACTATTGCCCACCTTCTTTATGGATTTTTCACTGTCATCTGCCTTTTGCTTTTGTGTTCTTTTGATATATACTTGTTTTGAAATATTGGTACACTAAATATCTTTTGCAAGTCTTAGGTTTCATCTTGCTTGCTTTGATGGACCAAAGTTTTTTTCCCCAAGAATTGACACTTTAGGCATGTCCTTTGCTTACCTTCTTTCATGTTATGGCTTTTTTGTGCAGTATACCATAGCAATGCTTGGTTATGGTCCAGAAGATAAAACGACTGTTCTGGAGTTGACTTACAATTATGGAGTCACTGAATATGATAAAGGAAATGCTTATGCTCAGGTAAGCGGAAGTTCCTCTTTTCTCTTGTTCTTCTTTTTCAATTGAATCTTGTGAAGAGGATTTCATTGCTGTGGTTATGATATGAACTTTTTTTGTGCTAATAGAAACTACTGCAGATTTCATTTTTAAAATAATTTAAATGCTTTTTACCTCGAATATTTATTTCCGCAGTTCCTTGCCTCTATTTGAAGATGGTTTCTTTTATCAGTTATATTTCATTTCCCCATTTTACAGATTGCAATAGGTACAGATGATGTGTACAAAACTGCCGAAGCGATTAAACTATCCACGGGAAAGCTTACTCGGGAACCTGGACCATTGCCTGGTATCAACACAAAAATTACTGCATGCTTGGATCCTGATGGATGGAAGACGGTATGTCTCTTTGAACTTGTGATTTGATTTTTTAATGAACAATTCACTCAAACGTTTAACCTGGAAAGGGAAGGCTTGTGAATGGTTTTGTACCTAACAGATCGCCACATGCAAGAGGCTGTTGAGGTTGAAGCTTATAATGCAAACTCATTTTCCTGTGTGTTGAAAGTTTTTGTATATAAAAGAATGAGGATAACAAGGATCAAACTGTTAACTATTTGGCCATACAGTTTCTGATACCATATTAAAGACACTCCTAAAACGTGAAGCTATTTGGCAAAAACGCATCAGTAGACTTTTTTATTCTGAAGAGCCTTATTCTTCTTTACACAACAGACCCTATTTTACGTGTATTGAAATTTAACTATTGAGATCGCACATCCATTAGAGATGTGACCAAATTAATCCTTGTTAGGCTTGAGCAGTCCTCATCTTTTGAGTTAGCTTTTGAGGTTGAGTTAGGCCTAAAGTCCAAATTCTAAGATCGTAGTCTGATTCCATTCTAGATCTGCTCTTAGGCTACCCGTATTTGTCCATGCTCCAAGTGCGGGCTTGCCCTTTAAGCAAGCAGCTTGGCATTAATAACCTGACGAGTCTTGTTGAGGAATTCTTTACTGGCCTTCTAGGTATATATAGTCGTTTAGTGTGGGCTTGGCCAATTAAGGCTAGAAGCATACCCATTTTGTGGAATACCGATTTTGTCCCTATATGCTTTTCGGCTACTCCATTGGTTCCACATTGGTTCTACCTGTAAGCTCCACTTCATTCTAGTTCTCTCCTAAGCTGTTTCTCCATCATTATTTTAAAGTGACTCCTCCTCTCAGGTTGTCCTTGCTTTTACTTCATATTTTCTTTGGCATCCAACTCAACATGTGTCTTCCATTAAAATCAGACAACTCCTCCATCGTCGCCTAAGAGCGAGACTTGTTTTATTCCAAACACCCTTTCATCTATGTGTTTTCTTTGCTGCATACTTGATTGTCATGCCCACTTATGTGCTTCTGTCTCCTCTTCGTTGATATCAATTCCCTGACTCTTCAACAACTCATGCAACATATACTTTATTTTTCTCAATTCCATCAACCTGCTTCATGATCTCAGAGTAACTGTAGTTCCAGGAGTCACAAGTTTGACCTCAGAATAGCGGAACCCAACGAAGGAAATTGTTCCCCTGTCACCAGTCTCTTTATCATTTCTCCTGTCATATACAAATACAACTATCAAATGTACAGAATGCCTTAATCTATTTTCATGTTTCCTATTTATACATAATATCACTTCTAACTACTCAACTTCCCTAACTGTTTAAGTAACTGGCCTCTCTATCTGCGGCTCTTCCCTTTATACTGACACTATCGAAAAATTTATATAATAATTTTATATAAAAAATCTGATGCTAAAAAGAAGATTAAAGTTTTCTTTCAAATTTTACTTTGAAATCTTATTTTGGTACCATATGGTATTCACAATAATCAATTATCAACGTAGTAATATTTAGAGATGGTAGACCATATCACCATATCCATATTGGTCTTGTGATATACAACCTCTCCATTATCGCTTCCTTTTTAAAATCCATAAATTGGATTTTGAGTGTTATTGTGCCAAGCGCACTAGTTAAAATTTGTTCGGTATGATTTGTGTCTCCCAAATTTTTTACAAGTCGCCATTATTAGTTTGTTTTGTACGTTTGCATTCAATTTATCGCCTCCCTTCTGTTTACTTTGGTGCGTGAATTCCATCTTACATTTATCGCCTCCTTTCTGGGTATAATGCATAAACAAGCCATATTGATCCATTTTAGACAAATTTAAGGTTTCATATGTAGAGTGTAAAGCATGCATATGTTTCATTGTGTTATTTTTTCTGATTTAGTACTTCTATTTGTCGGTTGGAGATCTAGCACCGTTCTGTTGTTTGTTCATTTTTAGTAATCAAGCATTTGTGACTAACTTGTTTTTTCCAATCTCTAATGTTCAGGTTTTTGTAGATAATATTGATTTTCTAAAGGAGTTGGAGTAGAAGAGTATTTAGGTAGGTCATCATCACAGCAATCTTGTAATATCTGTATCAAACCTCTTCCAAAGAATTGGTATGTTTATATGAAGAAAAAAGATTGAGAATGCATCACATCCAAATTCGATTTTGTAGAAAATGTAATAATGACTAGCGATGATGCTTGTAACAAATGCTAGAACAGCGTAGGGTGTGATTGAATTACAATGCTTATAAAAAAAGTGGTTGAATTACAAATACAGTTATTTACTCGATATATTGTTTGATGGTCTATATACATAACAAGTTTGTTTTTTTGTATCTTATGTTATTTGATACGCATGCATATACTGAACAAACAATCTAGACTTTACAACAATAAATTTGTAGTGCAATATTTGTTTCATTACAACATAAGGATCAATGTTAACAAAATACACATAGATCAAGTTTTTTTATATTTTTAAATTATTTTAAGATTTATAGTTAGATTACTTTAGTACTCCTCTTATTTATAAATGATTAATTAGTAATCAGAGAGGAGGGAGAGGTTGGAGACGATAATGTTGGTTGTGATGCTTCGAGTTGTACTGTCGGGGTGGTTTATATCGGGCATAATTAATGAATAACATGCACATTTATAAACTGGTATGTTTGTAAACTGTTATTATGTTATTAAAAGGATGCCAGTAGTGTCATGATCGAATCAAGAGATTACACGGAAAGCAAATGCTTAAAAACAGTAATATTTTGTTTATGAAGGCAGAAATTAATATTCCGGATCCTGTACAAGCACGACAATTTTTATCTTCTAGAACTAGAATGGGTTGCATGTTAAAATGCACATTACATATCAGCTTAATATGTATGCAAAAGTGCTGCAGATGTGTTGGATTGTGAAGAGTGAGTGTAAGAGCTACTTGATAAAGGCTCAGTTTGGGCAAGTCTAAGAGCATTAACACTAGAAGATGTTGAGCTTGAAGATGTAGGTGCCATAAATGAAGGATAAATGTATGTGGGTATTGGCATCTTTGGTGGGAGATTAGGCAATGGAGCTTCAAAATTAAGCACATGCACTGCTTGCCTAGTTGTGTTGTAGGCCTCAAAGTATAACCTGGACGAGCACACCATAGGCCAATAATCATCAACCTTCCCATTTCATTTTCATCAAAATCTTCACACAACCTTGAATCAGCTGCTTCTATTAGATTACTCATACCAAAGAGTTCTCAAACCCATTCTACCAAAAGCACTTGTTCTTCGCTAGCTTTTACTTAAATTGGTTTTCTTGCACATGCTATCTCCAAAGCAACAGCACGAAAACGGTACACATCAGACTCTCTGCTCGCCTTGCCTCTTGTAGCAGATTCAGAAGCCAGATATCCTATTGTTCCTGCTAAAATTGTTGTTTGTGACCCTTTTCCATGATCCATCATTCTTGCTAATCATAAGCGACCAAGCTTAGCATTGAAATTTGAATCCAACATAACATTACTTGATTTTATATCTCTGTGAATTTGACACTGCTGCCATTCTTCATGTAGGTAAAGTAATGCTGCGGCCAAGCCTCCAGCAATGTTGTATCTTGTTTCCCATTTGAGTAGGCTTTTGCTTCCGTACAAGTGGGAATCTAGGCTTCTATTTGACATGAGCTCATAAATGAGTGGAAGATCATTTTTCTTCTGATACTATCCAATGAGCTGCACCAAATTCCTAAGCCTTAGTTGACCAATGATCTTTACTTCAGATGCATACTCTTTTATACGTTGTCTAGATCCCCTTGACACCCTTTTAACTGCAACATAGTCATCTAATTCTCTTATAAATCCTTTGTAAACTTCCCCAAAACCTCCTTCCCCAAGCTTTTGTTCTTTTACAAGTTTCGACATAAATTTTTTAAGTTTGGTTCACTAACTTGTCTTCACATTCAAACCATTTCAAAATAAAACAGTAAGTCGATCTAAAAGAAATAGGAAAACGCACAAAACCAAAATTTATTGGATGTGTTTTTGTAATAACCGCTCTAATCGGATTTTGGATTTTTTTTTTTAAATCGAACCGAACCAAACGGCATACATAAACATTAATACTTACTTTTTATTAGTACTAGTGTTCAGACATGCAATGTATGCTCTTTTTAATGCGCTAATGCGTATAAATTACGAACAATAATTTTTATGAAATTTTGATTAAAATTATAGATATTTTTCACTTTCATATTGTATCAAACTATACTTATATTTTTCAATGATACCAACAATATAAAAAATATAATATAAACTCTTATCTTTTTAAATGATACCAACATATTCTTATAGTTAAATTTGTTTAAGAGTATAATTAAAATTGAAAAAGGCAGCCCAAAACCATGTAATCTCTAATTTATCTTTATATACAGTATAGATAATATGTTACAATTTTTTTTTTTTTTGAAGAAGATAAACTAACCCACCAAATTTAACACATGGAAAATTTGAGTATAAGACCTTAACACTCCAAGTCCTAAGCCAACACAATCAAACCAAATTCAACTGGGTTATATAATATATTGCATTAGTCTACTATTTGTTGGTTTTTATTTATTTTTTCAATAATACTTGTTAGTTAAATTTAATCTATTTTTTTTACTATTTCATATGTTTCAAACATAATCGATTATTTTCATTTCTAATTATTAAATTTTTAGCGTATCATGTTATATATTTTGCATCATCCATATGATTTTACCGTATCCTTAAATATTAATTTTAATATATTTTTCACAAAATTCTAATTTAGATACCTAAATATTGAATCAAACTAAATCGTATAAAATTTGCTCGGATCTGATCAATTTTTTTCTTAAAGGTCATCCAAATTGAATTGAACTACAAATATTTAAATTTTTAGATCGGATGACTTTTTTTCTCTTCATCTCGTCTAAACCGCACTGCGAACATTCATGTATACATTAGCATTTGCCTTATCTAATTTTGGATTGCTAGAAGACAATGGACTCCACTTGCGTACCATTAAGACGGAATGTCACTGACATTGACTAATCTAATTGTGACACATAAGTCAATTCAACTATTTTCTCTATGTTTTTACATATTTTTATGTTTAAAAAATTGTATTGTCACACTTGAATTGAATTGACCATTGCATATTATGTCCTAGGAGTGCAATCCAATATGTTTAATGAACGAAAAGGAAAGGAAAAAAAAAGTCCTAATAGGCTTATTTTGAGCTTATACAAAACAGTTTATACAAATAAATAAGCTTTTATATATTATTCATAAGTTTGTAAACGTAATTTATGAAAAAACAGTTTCCTAAGATACAATTTTCATTAGTGAGAACTTATAAATTAATATAAGAGTTTATTTATTTACATAAGCTCGAAATAAACTTAATCCAAACGGGGCCTTAAAATTTTAACATTAAATAACGGGTAGTTTTGTAAAATCCTTATAAACCTCTTCTCGTCTGTGTGTTCTCTCTCACTCTTTTCGGCCTTCACGTTCGCCGGTCGGTCGGACACTGTTTGGTTCTTTTTGCTCAAGCTTTGCTGAAACCCTAACCCTAACCCTAACCCTAATCTCATTCATTCCTACTGTTAAGTTAGATTGTTGATTGAAAGATGGATGAGAAAAATGGAAGAAAGCGCGAACAAGTTGAAACCCTAAAGGAAAATCACAAGAAGAACAACAATAAAAAGCGACAAGTTTTCCCATACGGAAACTACAAAAGTTACTACAACTATCGAGTAATCTTTTCTATTCTTCTTCTTCTCAACCCCTTTTGATCAAACTTTACATGAATCAATCAATGTGGGTATGCCTTTATGGTATTTTCTCAATTTGTTGTTGTTTCAGATTGCTGAAGGTGTGGATCAAGACCCTCGGTTGAAAGTGTTCAAAAAGGAATGGTTCGAAGGGAAGGATTGTCTTGATATTGGTTGCAATAGTGGGATAATCACCATACAAATTGGTATTTTTTTTTCTATTCATATACACCTTTTTCAATTAAATAAATAAGTTATGTTCTGTTTTTTCCAGCCTTAAAAGATATCTGTAAAATCATCTTTAAACTATGTTATGAAATTCTACAATGGTATCCTAGTAAATGCATGGTTAGGGTTGATTGTATTGGTTTTCTTAGTGATTTTCCTTGTGTTTTAGAGAAGTTGCATTAGGTATTAATTTTGTCGTATTATTTAATTCAAAATCCCCAATGCCAATAAAACTTATTTCCTAAGTTTGACATACATTAAAACTAATTATACAACAACCTATTCAATTGATGAGGGCGAAGGATATTATTAAAAATGTTCATTTTATCTGATAATTTTCATTTCCGAATGTAATTTATATCATGATCTAAATTTTATCTCCCTCTCAACAGCATTGAAGTTTAGCTGCCGGAGCATTCTTGGAATTGACATTGATTCTGGTAAGATTCCTATCTATTTTTATCTCTATTGCAGAAGGGTATTGTTCAATTTTTAATGTTAGCTTTTCACTTTTTATGTTACTATCTGATGAGCCTAAATATGTGCGGAAGTTAACATATTTTTTATTTCTGATGTGTGTGTGCGCGCTCAAATGAGGCCTAAATGTGTCCTCATATTTTGGATTTCTTTAAAATACCAAAGAACAATACCTAGCATCATGTTACTTAAACCAACTCATGCTATCAGCAAAGTCTCACTGTAATACTACAAAGCTGTATAAACAGGTGGCTAATATGCATTATGCTACCAAAAAAAAAAATCAGGGTGGTTTGAAACACTAAACCTTAAAAAACACTTAATCTCACATTTAAGACACACTTTTTTGTTCTGACTCCATAATTCTATTGGATGCTTATTAGAATATGTAGTTTTCAATTTCATCAATACTGCTAGTAATTTGGCACAGATATTAGTAAATCCTCATTTCTGAAATCCCAAATTGTTTAGTTTCAACTATTTATTCTTTTGTTTTTCTGGGTAATGCTAGATCGAGTGGAAGATGCAAATTGGAATTTGAGAAAAACTGCTAGATTGAAATCTGCCGGGAACAAACCTTCAAAGGTCTCCAAACTCGAGGACAACAGCCATACAGACCATTCAGAGAACAGTGTCACTGTATCATCAAATGTTAATACGAAAGAGATTTCAAAAGAGCCTTCTTCTTCGAAACAAATTGATCTGCTTAATATTGTTTCTTTTGAACGAGAAAATTTTGTTCACAGTCGGCACCCACCAGGAAAGCACTATGATACTATTCTTTGGTGAGTTGCTTTTTCTTTTTCTGCTTCCCTAAGTAAAATTCTTTGGAGACATAAAGCTCTTGAGTGGAGGAAAGCAGAAATTGGCATCCTTTTGTTTTTCTTTGATTATCTTTATGTTATTTTTGCCCCTTTCTGGCCCATTGTTCAAAATCGTTTGTCTTGGATTATCTTTATGTTTTTTTGGGCCATTTCTGGCTCACTTGTTGGCTATGAAGCACATACACTCCTTGGATTAGGTGTGTCCCTGTGTCGGGTACACCTCGGTGTCCGACACCGACACATATGATTACACTGAATTATGTGATTTTCTGAAATTATTAACGGTGTTGGCGTGTTAGTGTCCGTGTCGTGTCCGGTGTCCATGTCCGTATCCGTGCTTCATAGCTTGTTGGGTTTATTTCTGCTGGATAGTTGATATCCAAATGGGTTATTTTCATATTGTAGTTTTTCATTTTTAAGCATGAACGCAGTTGCCTTTATGTTCACCCAGCATTTACTTCATTTTAATTACCAAGCTGCTGGCAGAAAGAAATTCTTAAGTGTCACGTGACTTACCCTTTCTATATATACTAACTATTATTTGCAGTCTGAGTGTATCAAAATGGATACATCTAAATTGGGGGGATGACGGCTTAATTACATTATTTGCAGAGACTTGGAAGCTGCTCCGACCAGTAAGTATCATCTCCTACCTTCCTATCATTTTTTTCCATCTCTTGTTAACCACATAATATAAAAGTTCAGTTGAAAAAAGAAAAGGCTGTGATATATTAGGCCTGTCTAGTGAGAGAAATGATGTATTTGTGCTGTAATTAGCATCAGATTATATTCCATGCCTGTGCATGAGCCCTTCTAAACAATCTAAGCCTGTCTCCTTCCATTCTCATTATCTTGGTAGTCATGCTTGTTTTCTTGTGCACTCTTTCCCATAACCCCGTCTCTCCACTGCATCCAAGTGCATTTTCTCTGCTCTTTCTATTCCTGCTCTGATTCTTTGTCCAAACTTGACTGATTTAACACTGTACATATTCTCTTTAGGTAGCAATTAGCTAAATGTATTTTGTTGCTTACAATGTGATCTTTCTTCTGAGCAGGGTGGCATTTTTGTGTTGGAACCTCAACCATGGAAGTCATATGAAAGTAACCGTAATGCCTCGGAGGTAACAATTAGCTTGCCTTCTATTCCGTGATTATTGATTTTTTAGCTCAAAGGGTGTACTGAGATGCGGAGCTTACTAAGCTTGCTAAGTTTACTTTATACAGTTATCTTGGTTCCGTTTGTTCTGTGAACTTTGTGCATGGTATGGTAGTGGAATCATTTCCTGAAATTTGAATCTATTTTGTTTAGGTGTTGCTTGGAACAAAGCAAATCCTGCCTTTTAAATGGATATATGTCTAATGTTTTCCTCTATAATTTCATTTTATGTTGGTGGAGCAATTTATGCATTATCAATATGCTAATACTTTAACTTTACTTTTAAATCTCTTCATTACTATTTACAAAAAATAAGAAAGGGGCTAGTATTGAGTCATTTTCCCCCATTATGCAGATCACTGCTGCCAACTACCGTAATATAAAGTTTCGTCCAGAAGAGTTTCAGGAAATACTGCTAGATAAGGTTTGTATTAAATACTCCAGGAGTTATATTTTCAAGTTTGTTCTATTAATAAGCACTCCTTTTGTTTTGCCAATTTATTTATAACAATTTTATTCATATGCTAATGGATAATATTTAACTTATTTGTAGATTGGATTTAGAACAGTGGAAGCAATCACTTCAGATTTGACAGGTAGCACGACTGGTTTCAATAGACCAATTATGATTTTTCAGAAATAACGCATGCTGAAAGCCATATGATGAGTCAATGCGATTCTTCCCTGTAGAGAAGTGCCTGTTATATATTTTGAGATTGAGATCAGTTACTAATAGACCCCAAGCTTGCATGTAATGAAGCTGCTGCTCAAGAGGATGACTGACATGCATGAAGCAAATTTTCAGTTGAATGAAATTACAAATTATGTCTTGTGTGTGTTTTGCCGTGAGTTTTTTATTCACACATAATTTTGGATGAAATCATAAGAGATGAAGTAATGAATGTGATTTTGCAAACTTACCGATACTGCACCCTGAGATTCTTCAATTGAATTTCATTCACCAAGAGAAATGTAATATATAAGGTTATACCCTATGACATGCATGTGTAACCAATAGTTTAATACTGGCCAATGGCCAGCAATGAGTTGACTTGTTTTCTGCTAACTTTAAGTATCATGTCTATTTGGTTGTTGGTGTCAATGAGTGAAAGCAGTTATAATGCTCAACCTAATCCAAAGTTGTTTTACCTTGATACTACGTTAGTATCATTTTGATGGTGGGTGTGCCATTTTTAGGGATGGAAAGATATTAAGTTTAATTTGAATTGATGGAAAGGAAGAGCATGAAATTATTATTTGAATTGTTTATTTATTTTTATATTTACTTAATATTTTCTTCTCTTGTCTTTTCTTTTGGGAATGAAATATACTTTATTTTCCGTATTATAAAAATATTTAAAGAATAAAGTGATTTACTTTATATTTTGTTTCAGTTACTTTTTCTTAAAGCAAGTTAATATAGACCATGCGATTTAATCAACGGTTATCAAGTGTGGAAAAATATAATGGACCGTCTACACCAAATTTTTTTCTTTTCTTGATCCGGAAACAATTGGTCGGATTTTCTCGCTCGCGCGCATCCGCGTGCGCGCCCGCGACCGTATTATAAGAGTGACTTAGAAGTTGAATTTTTTCACGATTTTTTGCAGGCATGTTTAGGACATAAAAACAACATCGCCCACAAAAAACGAGAATTTTCTGACAAGAGATGGATTAAATATGAATTTTTTACGCGCCAAAAACTCAAGAACGCGAAACAACAAAACATGCACCTAGAAAACGAATTTTGAGCTGGTTTTTTTGCAGCCACCTCTATAAAAATACATATAGAGGATCTGCAAAAAACCAGCTCAAAATTCGTTTTCTAGGTGCATGTTTTGTTGTTTCGCGTTCTTTAGTTTTTGGCGCGTAAAAAATTCATATTTAATTCATCCCTTGTCAGAAAATTCTCGTTTTTTGTGGGCGATGTTGTTTTTATGTCCTAAACATGCCTGCAAAAAATCGTGAAAAAATTCAACTTCTAAGTCACTCTTATAATACGGTCGCGGGCGCGCACGCGGATGCGCGCGAGCGAGAAAATCCGACCAATTGTTTCCAGATCAAGAAAAGAAAAAAATTCCAGATCTAAACAAAAATATAAGAGTGTAAAAGAGAAAAGAAAAAAATATGGTAGGCAGTCTATGATAAAAATCGTGTATTCCAGATCTAAACAAAAATATAAGAGTGTAAAAGAGAAAAGAAAAAAATTTGGTGTAGACAGTCCATTATATTTTTCCACACTTGATAACCGTTGATTAAATCGCATGGCCTATATTAACTTGCTTTAAGAAAGAAATGACTAATGTACTATAGGAGACCTAATTCTCTCTCCCACGGTAGCATCCACCTTACTTACTATTCTTGTTATTATAGTCGAAGGGACAGATTCGATTTTTGTTGATGGCCCTGCCCTTTTTAGATGCTTTTTCTTTTGGTCTCATGTACTAATAATAATTAGTAAATGAAAATCTCCTATCTTGTTCCCCCACTTTATGGTGGTTTTAGACTTAGACACTAGACAGTGCTATTTTCACTATTACACATACTCAATAAACATCTTTCAAATGCATGCACCCAATTGTGTCTGTCCCTGCATTTGTATAACTAGACCTTCATGGTTTATTATAGGTAAATAGATGGTAATGATATTTTCTCCCTCTCCTCTTCTGTCATCTTCTCAAAACAGTATGTACCTAAGAGGAAAGGAAGAGGAAAGGAGTATGTAACTAATACTTCATCCGTTTCAAAATAAATCGTTTTATCTTTTCAATATAACCTCAAGGAGAAAATCATAAATAAAAGGTAAGTTAATAACAATTTTACTAAATTATCTTTATTAATCATTGATATATTTTCATTATCATAAAAATGCAAAGTCTAAAATAATAACGTGGAGTGATGCACATAGTAATAATTAGAAATACAATTGAAGGGGAAAAAAAATAAAACTACATTAAAAATTGAAAGTGACATTTTCCTTTTTGAGATTTTTGTGTGCAAATGTGACACTTATTTTATTATGAGACAAAAAACATAGTTTATGCTAATTTTACTATCAAATTAATGGGTCATGCTAACAAGTGTCAGGGCATTGTTTAAGAATCCAAAAGAAGCAACTTTTACATAAAAAATGATGTAATTATGACTTTGACAAGTGTTTAACTTATATTTCCAAGACAAAATTTCCTTTAAAGTATTTCTTAAACAATGTCCTTAGAACACTTATTATCATTTTTCAGTTAAATATAGTGTATATCACTAGAATCGAACTACTTTTGAGTTCACAACATATCAATAACTTGCAAGAAGAATATAATATAGGGTGCAAAACCACAGAAGTCAAATATAGTAAAACAGCAGTGTCAAAATGGGGCCATAATAACACTCTAAAAGAAGGATGAGACCTTACTCAAATTTCCATAACCAGGGTCCAATTGAATTATTATCATAATTACCTCATAACTTTTCCTTTCTACGTTTTCTTCGTTTTATAACGGTCCTCATTATGGCATTTCAGGACCAGTACTGCACGCAATCCTCGTATATATAAACACCTTTATGTAATGTTCCTCCTCATTCAACATCAACAATGGATGTCAGAGAAAACTCAAAGGAACTGCAGCAGCTGCAAACCTTTGCTAAACAAGAACAATACAATATCTACCCCATGAATTTCAATGTGCTAGAGAATACAAAAGGCAACACTAACAGATGCAATTCTGATGTCCCTACTCATGTGGAATATTCTTTTGAGAAATACTCAGACTCGGACTCGTCAAGCGAGGTAGATGGTGATGCATCCGATGAAGACGCGAGTTTGGATGAGGTGCTGCATGATGGAAAAGCAAAGAACAAAATTGAACTGTTGGCTGCAATGGTTGGAGTTGATACCAAGGAACCAGCGGTTGTGTTGACTGAAGTAGTGAGAGTTCTCAAGCTCTTAAAGAGAGTGAACCAGTATCCAATAAATATGAATACTTAGATTATCCATAGAATTTTACGAATTTAGCTCTTCTAAATTGAGTATAAGGGAGACAATCAAGAATTGTTATGTCAACAAACTTGTGATTTGTCATGATGTACTTCTAATATCTACTTTTAATTTATTAACCAAGGGTTGATAATATTTATTTTACTTGTTCTCCCACTATGGTTTTAATGATTTTCTTCTTGTGGATAGGTGACCTGTTATGTTTCTTCACTTCTTTTTATTAAATATATGAGTTTGAGAATCTCTTTCAATTTGATGGTTTTCACTTTCTTTCTTTCTTTCCAATTATATAGGCCTTGGAAATGTTTTCATTGCTAGTACTGATGGAAAGGAAATAGCTTGCTGTGGATGGAATAACTGTCCTTGAAATTCCTTCCTACGTCATCAAGACCAGCACTTAGATCTTTATTTTTTTTAAAACTCTATCTAGACTAAATTTTTTTATCCGGCCAAAATTCCATGTCTACTAGTGGAGGCTTAATTAAAGCCAGATCGAAATTCACATAGGAATTGTTAACACTAGGAGGATTCAAACCTAAGATCTAGAGAGAAGCACACTTCAATGTCTTAAGTCTCTATGACAATCTCAGAAGAAAATGTGAATAAATTCAGTATCAACTTGTCTTAAAAAAAATCAGCATCGACTCTCCATAATCTGTTTTCATGAATTATTCTTAAAAGTCTAACAAAATATACTGAAAACAATTTAAGAGTATATGTAAGTTATTTTCTTAAGGTCTTCTAAAACTAGTAGAAATATTTAATTCAAAAGATAAGCTCAAATATTCATACTACGCTATAATAGACAATATCTCTATGAACTAACTTTGACAAGCCATAATAACATGACTCATCTCCACTGCACAGAATTATAGTAATTTAAGACCAGTGATTGTAAAAATGGAATCTTAAAGGTGCAGAGTAACGCTTCACAAACATTAGCATTTAGCATATATGAAAAATTTATATTGGTATTTACTTTGACCATTGTTTCCATTGGAGGATTACATCTATTTCTCCTTACATTAACGTCCTTATCATGCATAATGCCATCAGTATCACAGTTGTAGTGTTCCAGTAAGGAACCACTCATTGATATTGTTCTCGTTTGTTTGAAGCACAATTTCCACTTCACTTACCAAAGGAGGCGTTTTTCACATGGATATGTAATAATCTTCACAATCTCCTTTGTCTATTTAAACTCGTACCTTCTTTTTTTCTTTCATTTATTAACAAATGAGATCTTGAATTTGGAATAAATACTGGTGAAAACAACCCTAGGTGCCAAATGCCTCCAAAGAGTCTGGACGTACGTGGCTTCTATCGCTAAATGAACGCGCACCTCACCAGTTTATTTAACAAAGTCTACAACAAATGTGGAATGGATGTGAGAATAATAAAATCTTGCTTGGGATAATGAAACTAGCTATCCTGAGAAGTCTGCTCTTTAATTTTTTAGACCCATCCAGACCAGCACAAAACACTGATCAGAGATCATGCCTTTTCGTAACCTTTTAAGGATCGAATAATGGAAAAATATATGCTATCATTAGCAACTATTGTTTCAAGCTTGTCACACCAAATACAGTGCAAATAGTTCTGAAGAAATTGGAAAAATCCGAACTGCAAGACTTTCTTTAGCAAACAGACATCAAATATCCCAAGCTCATCAAACTTCAGGGGACCAACCTTCAACTTCGACAACAGATTCAAAACACTTGAGGATCACAAGATAACGCGTGTCCGTATACAGGGATATGGGATTGTGGAACCATCAATTTGAAATTGATAAAATGTGAAGTCAATGTTTTGGCCCCACTATCTAAGGTATCGGATGGACAGCTTATATCAGCACAAAGAATTTTACAAACTTTCCAAATAGGGGATATACTTTGCACACGCTATTGCGACCAGTAAAAACAAATCAACTCATTCATCACATAACCATTGAAATCATATTAACTCATAATCTCAGTTATACCAATATTAATATTTCCTTGGCGCATTCTCATCCAGAATGCTTATGCTGACTTATTCATCAGAAGCAGCAGCATCATGGGTATGTTCCTTAGATAGTAGCATCCATAAATGGCAAATTTATGACATTTTCATGCTTCTTCAGTATTCAGTGGAAAAGGAAGTCCTGCAAAAGTAAAAGTATGAACTGATAGCTGAGCATCACCAAGTTTGTTTTATCAGTTAGTTATCACAAGAAAATGAAATATACACCAGTTTATCCAAACTTTGAATCACACTTGAAACAAAACTAGATTCTACACTTTCATCCCTAGAATGACATCACAAATTAACCTGGGCAAGTGTCAAATTGTGCTACCTACAAGTAAAGAAGTGCTTGTTCAGCATCAGTGTTATAGTATAAAAAAAAAAAAACACTTAAAACATGTTGATAAAAACATAAATAAGTACTTGTCCAGCATCAGAATTTTAGTTGAAAAAAACATAAACCAAGTTGATAAGATTAGAGACAATCTGAAACAACTTCTTATCAATAGAAATTTTGACATAGACAGGGCAGGTCTTTATTTCTTTTGATAAAAACTTCAAGATTTAAACCAAAATGATGTCTTCTAAATGATAAGTCATCCCATCACCCAAATAAAAGACAAACATGAAATCATGTGAGTGTAGCATTGATGCCACCAAGAACTACCTTCAATACCTCGCAAGAAACCATTATTTCAGTGACCTTTCAGCCATAATATTTGCCTGTGTATCAATATAATTTCTATTTTCGATAACCTGGTAAATAACAAGAAAAAGTGCAACTTACCATCATGAAAGACAGATAATGTGGTTAAAGAAAACTAGTCTAAATGGGAACAATTGATGATATTGTGAAACTCTCAGTTTAGACCTCTCTTATTCTTATAAATTTCTTTTATGTATGCTTCCTAACATGATATGTGAGCTGTAAAAGTGCAAGTGTACTGTTTCTTATTTAGACAGCAAACATGAACAAGTAAAAGGAGAAACAAAGACTATCAAAAACTGATTAGATATTTAAAAAAAGATACTCTCAAAAGTAAAAAAAGATAACTATAAATACATTTGCAATTAATAATATTGTCAATCAATTCAAAAAATTTAAACCAAGCTGTGTTGCAACTTATCATATGGCACATCGATAATAATCATCAAGTAACATAACAGGAAAAGGGGCTATTTCACACGTTAATGTTACATGAAACGCAAATACACAATGATGTGTGCCACATTTGACATCTATGTACAGTACCGGGACCCAAGCCTGGATAGTCTGTATTTTATACATCACAATTTTTTGTAGTCAGTCACCTCAGGAAAGAAGCAACACGCAAAGGCCTCAAATAAGAGCTATGCAATTTGCCAACCTTCCAGCACATTCACAGTCTCCAGGTCCATGAATGAATACACCACTTTAATACTCTTGACCAAACACTTTGGGAAAGATTCGATCAAACCACCATGCATGTGCAGCTTCACATATGTATTCATCAGGGAATCCTCATACGATTAAAGCCTGGAAATAGAAATACTACAAAATACAAATAATAAAGGATAAGTGTAGTTACAATTAAAACTCATAGCAGCAAAAGGGACAAGACAACAGCATGAACCACGAGTTTTTCTATTAAAAAAAATAAACATCATGAACCAGAAAAATACCATGCTTGGCATTCATTTGGAAGAAGATATGCGCTGCAGCGATGACATCCAGCTACTTGAAGGTCCAATTTTACTGGCTTGCCCATGTCCAGTGTTGGAAGGTTCAGCAGACAAGTCAGGGTTTAAGGGGTTCCTTTTTGAGGTACCAGCAGGAGAATAAGAAGTAGAGGCCATATTTGCTTCTCCAAAAATCTAAAAAAAAAAGAGAATAATTACTAAAAACTGATCTACTCAGTTTTAGACATAATGTTGTGCAATCTCTGAACAGTGACTTCAATATTGAATCACAGCCACCAAAGGAAGCGTGAGTTTACTTAGGAAGGATGACTTACATTTTTGTCACGAGGATTTTCAGAACTCAAGTTTCTACCGGTTGGTGATTTAAACTGAACTTTAACACCAGAACCAGTAGCATTTCCTGATCTAATTCGCTCTTCACCATGCCCTGAATATGCAAGAAAATCTGCCAATTAGGTCATAACAAACAAGCTATTTTGCTTCAAAAAAAAAAACAAGATATTTGATAAAGTAGAAAACTAAATGTCATTCCATCCATCTTCAGCCAACCTTGCAGGTTGTCAACAAAACTCAATTTTGTCGCCTTTACAATGATCTTGTCTAGCAACCAACATAAGTTATTATTTCTTTAAAAGAAACATCTATAATTTATAAATGACATAACCTATTTAAGACACCGCACACAAACCTTGATGGTTGTCAACATCCATTGCGACTGCATGACGGTTACTTGTCCCAGGAAATGGCTGTGATAAGACAATTTTAATAATATCAGAAGCAAGGGAAGATTCAAGTTGCAAAACCATTAGTAACCAGTCCCACAAAATAAATGACAAGAAAGGCTCAGAGATGTATGCACGGAGACCAAAAAACAAACATACTCACAGATAAGGAAGGCTGAACTAAATTCTTCTGTGATTGCTGATACTTTAAAATGGTCCAATCAAAAACGAAATCAAATTCGTAACCTGACATACATAAAGGAAAAACAGAGGGAGGAAAAGTTATATTTGGTGTAGCAATGATCGGAGGGAGGAAAAGCATGCATGTGTATAAAATAATTAACAACTATATATTAAATTCGAGTCCTCATTCTTGAGAAAATGAGGACTTCTCCTAATCTAACCCCCTCAATGTCCCTGCCACATGACCTCTTTGACATCAAGGATATTTTTTTTTTATTCCTCTAAAATACTATTCCTTAAATTTGGTCAATCGTAGGTTTTCAGTTACCGAAATCAGAACATTTTATATCCATATAAGTAGAATTTTGGCAGATAAGTTAGCAAGTTACGTCTTCAGGTGTGTGAAATTTTTAGTTATAACTTGCTAGCTTAACCTACTAATTATTTAGCAGATGTAAGTTAGCAAGGTATACCTCGGGTGCATTTGACAAATTTGTAGTTATAACTTGCTAACTGCTAGTTAGAAAGATTATATCAATGCACTACGTATTGTGCAATGTTTTGAAGGAGTATAATATGTGCAAGCTGTGTATCTTCTGAAGAATCTAGTTAATGCTAATGCAGCAAGTAATTCACCTTCATTGTATTTTTCTTTGAAGAAAAAAATTCCCTCCACTTTGATCTCCTAGTAAGATACTTGTTGAAACCCAACTTCTTTTATATAGAAAATTGAGTGCTCCATCCATTGTACAGTGCTATTGAAATTTTAACATAAATTAAAGAAAATATTTGAAATTCTGAGATTTTTGTGAATTTAAAATTAAATAGTTATGAAGAGTTTAGACGTTAAGAACCGAAAAATCTATGATTGACAAAATTGAAAGAAAAGCATTAAAGAGGAATAATATATACACACACATAAACATAAAAATGAATTCCTTGACATAGAAGGAGCCCCATGACGCATTAAAAGGAAGACTAGAATGGGAGACTCAAATTTTATAAAAGTTGATAATAATGTCAATATGTCCCCAAGAAACAATTGCAAAAGCAATCAAATAGTATGGTTCAATTCATTTTTTATATTATTTGAAAAATGAAAAACAATCACCTTCACGAGCAAATAGGTCTCTAAATAAGCGCTTCAAGAATCCATAATCAGGCCGCTGATCAAATGTCAACGAGTGGCAATAATGGAAGTATGAAGCAAACTCTACTGGATGAGATTTGCATAGTACCTTTTGGAAAGGGAAAAAAATTAGTATGCCACTTATTTTATTCAGGGGGGAGGGGGTGCTTCACAGCGCACATAAATGCTTAAATACTAACCTCGATAGGAGTTGATACCTTCTTCTGACATATTTTTTCATACTTCTGTTTCTTTGTTGCAGCCCTTAGACCTTGCCAAGGAAGGCTAAACAAAAATATTACAAATTTAAAACTTAAAAGTCAGGACATTTCATTATTGTCTCGAGAAACAACGGGTTCTGGACAAAATACTTGAGGAAAGATCGTGTGGAACAGAATGCCATACCTTCCTCTAAGGAAGTACAGAAGCACATATCCTAGTGATTCCAAATCATCCCGTCTACTTTGCTCTAAAAAAAAACTACAGCGAATGAGAATGTGTAAACATTTATTCAAGCTGAAGGGTTAATATATTCTTCTAACTTCAGACTTACCAATCCCAAGATGAGTATTGCAACTTGCATATCGAGCAGTCCCTGTTAAGCTTTTGTTTTCCCTGTGATTTACGTTTGTTAGTCACGAAACTGAGGAGGTGGGGATGTGAAAGTAATTCATAATCTGATGAATGCAACTTACAAGATATAAGTGTTGAAAATGAAAACAAAAGTAAACGAATGAAACAAAAAATGGACACGGTAGAACTACCTGTAAGGGATGTGGCGATTGGTTGTGGATTCCCGATACCGTTTTGCTAGCCCAAAATCAATTATGTAAACCTGACAAGAACAGCACATAGATTAATGAGTTGGACCAAAATATAGTTTATGATAGAACTTTATGGCATAATTTGATCCATGGAGCCGAGCCCACTTAGTGGGGTAAGACTTGGTTGTTGTTGTTGTTGTTGTTGTGGCAAAAACAACAAAATTACACACACAAGTGAAACCATAATAAATAGCAGCAAGTAGTTGATTGACGGGCAAGTTCAACTCGCTGGAAATAACAAGATAGTTACCTGGTTGGCCTTCCGACCAAGTCCCATGAGGAAGTTATCGGGTTTAATATCCCTATGCAAATATCCTTTAGAATGCACATATTCTATTCTAGTGATCTGCACAAAAAAATATGAAAAAAGAGAGAAATTGAACGAATTAGCATCAAATATATGAAATAAGCATATAGTTTTGTGAAAAACATACAAGTCGGTAAGCATATACCATTTGATCAGCTAACATTAACACAGTCTTCAACGAAAACTTCCTTCCACAATAAACAAAAAGATCTTCAATACTAGGACCAAGTAAATCGATCGCAAGCACGTTATCCTCCCTATCTATACCAAACCATTTTAAGCCTGGAATCCCACCTGCATCAAGAAACCCAAAATCTCAAACTCGTGACTCTAACCTCTACCTCCTTACAACAATACAAAAACAAAAATTGAATATTGCAAAATGCATACTTCCTCCTTGAAGAATATTGTAGAGCTTGGCCTCGTAAAGCAATTGTGGATGCTTTGTTTTACTATTCTCCTGTAACGATGGATGAATTAGCAATGTAACGTTAAGTTTGGGTGGATTAAGAAGCAAATTAGCAAAATAATAGATAATTGTATAATATTAAAAGTAAAATTGGATTATGCAGATTAGAGAGTGAGTATTAGGAAAAGCGTTACGATTTTGACGGCGACGATTTCGAAGGTATCAATATGCGTAGCTGCAGAAAGAAATGAAAACGTTAAAAGAGTGATAAGAAGAAAGAATCGTTGTGAATGAAAAGAAGAACGAAAGAGAGGAGAGTGACCGAGGTAGATTTCACCGAAGGATCCACTTCCGATCTTGCGGCCGAGCTTGTAGCTGCCGCCAACGATGCGCTCCATGTTTTGAAGAAAGTTCCAGAATCTTGTGAGTGCGGCTTCGGCAATGGACAATGAAGGAGAAACCAGAGCCACAAACCAGATTATTATACTGTAGAGAGAAAAGAGAAGCCCACGGGAGGGTATTTTCGTCATTTCATGTATTCTTGTAGTAATCACTTCTTTTTAACTCTACAACCTTTTTTCACTCGTGTGCGTTCCGGGTTAACTTACTAGTTTCTTTGTGTTTCACATAGGTTAAAAACAAAACTACTGTTTCACATGACCAATTTAATTCTAAATCAATATAAAAAAATAAGTGTTCAACAACTTCAGTGGCATCACCAATCGGTAGATTTTATAAATTTGAGTCAGCATAACTCAATTGCTACGATATTGAATGTAATGTCAATGGCCTTGGTCAAGGACGTATTCAAGAATACGCCTAGGCTAAACAAATAACGATCAAAATAGCAATTGATTAATATTTCATACTTTAGCAACTGAAATATAGATCATCATTTCATTCGTTAAACATATTACTGACCAATTTTAGTATTTTATACTTTAGAGACCGAATTTTTTATCGCTATTTCAGTTGCTAACCGTATTAGCGACTGATTTTTATACTTTATTGACTAAAATTTCAGTCGCAAAACAAGGAATTTATTTTTTTTAAAAAAAAATTATGGTGTGGCAATAGTTACATGCTTTATGATGGATATGTCGATGATCGTGGTTCAAACGCCGAACTTCTCACGTATTCACTTTATGAAGTGGATTTTTAACGAGTAGGTTATTTGACAAAAAAATATAAATTTTATAATATAAAACATTTTTTTAAAAGATTAAACTTATTATTTTATTGTTTCTTTATAATATTAATAAAAAAATTACAATTTTTTTTCAACATAATATGATCCATTATTCCATGACATATTGTATCAGTCAAAAAATTACAATTTAAACTTTTTTTGAGAAAAAATTACCATAGAAATTTGAATGTCATAAAACTTATTCAAACTAAACCGTGTTAAATTTAGCATATCAAATATTTTTAACAAGGAGAAATGATAGGGACGCTATTTTTTCAACACTCTCTTCAACATTCATATTCTTATCGGATGAAACCAATGTATGACCCACCGTTTTAAGCGAATCTCATTTGCAAATTGTGAGACTCGCCATGATTCAAACAAATAAAAAAAATTAAGTGTTAAAAAAGTGTTGAAAAAAAAGTGCTATTAGCATTTACTCTTTTAACAAGTCATCCAAATTGAACAAGACAACTTATGATTTTATATCTGGACAAATAATATTTTATCTCAAAATCAATCTACTATATCTATGTTTGACTGTAGAACTAAAAATTGGAGATTCGGCTCATCGTCGCAAAACATGTCAACATAAAAATGAGAACCCCTTCTTGCAAGGAATAAAGTCAACACAAAAAAATGAAAACAAGACATGATTGGTTACTACAACATGAACTAAACCATTAAATAAACAGGAACCTTAAGGTAGGACAACTTAAAAAGAATTTACCTAAACATACTTGTTGTTATTGACTTCAAAATTTGTGATTATGAAGAAGCTCATCGTGACACGATTTTGGAAGCAAGGAGCATGGTTTTTGGGAGTGCCAAATTGTGTCACGATTGGTGGCCATCGTGACACGATTTGTGGATAAGATTTGTGTACCTTGGGTCGTACGCAAGGAATCGTGACGCGATTGGTATAATGGTGACACGATTGTGTCTGTTGCAGACTACTATAAAAGCTTTTCAATTCAGTTTTTTGAAGAGAGGCTGAGAGAGAGAAACTTGGAGAACAAAGGAGGTAACTTTAGGGTTGAGTGTTTTTGTTGAGAGTGATTCTCTTAGGTTGGGAAACATTGTAATCATCTTGGGTAGTGAGATTTCATAATTGGAAGGATCAAAAAGCTTCCTTTTGTGTTTTCTCTTAGGATTCATTGTGAGTGTGGGTGATTGAGAAATGGGTAGAAATTAGGGTTTGTTCTTGTAAGGCTAATTTCTTGTAACTCATTTGTCTCACTTTCATCTTAGTGGATTGGAGAGCTGCTCTTTCCCCCATAGTAGGTCATATTGGACCGAATTGGGTAAACAATCTTTGGTGTGTTTGTTTCCTTACTTTTATTGCTTTGTTTATGCTTGTGGTGCTGTTTTACACTAGGACTTAGGTCTGTTTGTTGTTGTTGTTGCTTGAGGCTCTTAAGCTCATTGATTACCACTTCATTTGCTCCACACATCTTTGTTTTTCATTGGTGTGATTTTGTGTAAGAATTTACAACAATTGGCGCCCACCGCGGGGCAAAGGCGTAAATTGGTAAAGTTGGTATCATGGGTTCAAAGTGGGACATCAAGAATTTCACTAAAAGTGAAGGGTTTGAGAACTGACAATGGCCTAGAGTTTATTTCAGAGCAGTTTAATGAGTTTTACAGGTTGAAAAGAATTAAGAGGCACATAACCGTACCAAGAACACCGCAACAAAATGTTCTTGTTGAACGGATGAATATGACCTTTTTGGAGCGGGTGAGGTGCATGCTTCTAGGAGCTGGGTTACCAAAGAGTTTTTGGGGTGAAGCAGTGGCAACTGTTGCTTATTTGATCAACAAATATCCATCAACGGGAATAGACTTCAAGACACCTATGGAAGTATGGAGTGGGAAACCAGCAAACTACTCATCTTTGAAGGTTTTCGGAGCCTTGGCATATGCGCATATCAAGCAAGACAAGCTTGAAGCTAGGGCTGTGAAATGTGTCTTCATTGGTTATCCAGAAGGTGTGAAGGGTTACAAGTTGTGGAAATTGGAATCTGGTGGAGGATCAAGAGTCTTAATTAGTAGGGATGTTACCTTTGATGAAACTCGTATGGGGATGAAGTGTAAAGACCTAGAGACATTAGTACCAGAAACAAGTGTGGAGGAAACTCAGTTTGAGGTGGAGCTTCCAAATGAAGAGAAAGAAGATGTGGAGGATGAAGGTCCGGCATCAGATACAAGTGGAACTCAACCAGTGGTGGATCCTGATTATCTACTGGCAAGTGATAGAGAAAGACGGACCATTACGACACCTAGAAGATATGGTTGTGCGGACTTAGTGTATTATGCTCTAAATGTGGCTGAAGAATTGCAAGACTCGGAGCCAATCTTAAAACTTCAAAATTTTGAAATAGCTTTCAACAACAGGACTGATAAGAAGGGGAAAGGTGTTGCTTTTATAGCAAATGATGAAAGCATATCAGAGGATCTTGTGACGCTGAGTAAACAATTTTAGAAGATTTTGAAGCAGAAGACAAGAACTGATGAGAAAGACAATCAATCCAAAGGAGTTCAATGTCATGAGTGTGAAGGATATGGTCACATTAGAATAAAATGCGCAACATACCTCAAGAAACAGAAAAAGAGTTTTGCAGTTTCTTGGTCTGATGATGATGACTCAGAAGGAGAAGTGGGGAATGAATCAGCCAAGCATGTTCTTGCCTTAACTGGTAGATACATGTCTGATGATGGAGTCAAGGTTTCAGAAGCACCATCAGGTTCTAAAACATCATCTGATACTGAGTCAAGTGATGGAGAACTGTCTTGTGAAGAACTGGCTACCTATGAAGAAGTTTGCAAGCAGGTGGAAAAACAGAAGAGAATTATCAGTCAATTGCATGCTGAAATAAGTGACCATCTAACACAAATCTCTGATCTCAAAGATGAGGTAACCCAACTGAACTCTCAACTTGAACATGCGAAGAAACAAGTCAGAATGTTGAACACTGGTACTGATGTGCTTGAAGAGATATTGGAGAGTCAGACCCAAGGGAAACCAAGTGGTATTGGATTTGATGATAGGACCTTGAACAACAAACAGCAAAATCCAGCTAAAAGGTTCATTGCTGCTGTTAAAACATATGAACAACCTCAGGGATCTAAGAACAAGAGGGCATCTCATCCTTGGATATGTCATTATTGTGGTAAAAAGGGGCACATAAATTCTGTTTCAAACTGCATGGATACCTCAAGCACTTTCAACAAAGAAAATTTGAACTTGTTGTAGTCAATGTCAAGAAGGTATTGTTGGATATTTGGTTGTTGGCTTCAATTCAACCTTGAGTTGGAACAAATGGATGTAAAGACCGTTTTCTTACATAGTGACCTTGAAGAGACAACCTACATGGAGCAACCAGAAGGTTTTGTGGAGGACAAGTCCAAGGTATGTCTTTTGAAGAAATCTTTGTATAGGTTGAAGCAAAGCTCTAGGCAATGGTATCGTCAGTTTGATGAATTTCTTTTAAAGACCGGCTTTGTGAGAAGTGGGTATGATTCTTGTGTGTACATGTTAAAGAGGGATATCTTTATGGCAAGCTCTAGCAAGGATGAGATTGTGAAGCTCAAAGAAAAGTTAAATGGTGAATTTGAGATGAAAGATCTTGGTCCAGCAAAGAGAGTTCTTGGAATTGATATCTTGAGGAATTGTGACAAAGACGAACTTTTCTTATCTCAACTTAGTTATTTGAAGAAGATGGTGGAGCGTTTTAGAATGACTAACTCTAAAGTCGTTAGCACTCCCTTGGGTCACCACACAAAGTTGTCCATAAAACAATGTCCTCAATCCGAGGATGGGAAGAAGATGATAGAGAGTACTCTCTATGCTAGTGGGGTTGGAAGCATCATGTATGGAATGGTTTGTAGTAGACTAGACTTAGCTTATGCGGTTAGCATTGTAAGTCAGTTTATGTCAAATCCGGAAATTGTTCATTGGCAAGCTTTGAAGTGGGTGTTGAGGTATTTGAATGGATCTTTGAAGGGCGGTTTGAAGTACACAAGAGTAACTCAAGAGAAAGACGCTTTGGAGGGGTATGTAGATGCGGACAATGTGGACACTAGAAAATCTTTATCTGTGTTGGATATTTGGTTGTTGGCTTCATGTTTGCTAAAATCAAATATACAAGAAGTTGTGCGTCTTCAGAAGCTGGAAGCAAGCATTTCAGAAGCTGATCCTCATTTGTGAACAGTACTTCAGAAGCTGAACAGTACTTCAGAAGCTGGGCTTCTGTAACATCCCGCTTAAACATAACTTTTATCAGTATCAGAGGAATAATGAATAAGTAAGGGCAAAATTGTAAATTGGGATGGAAAGACTTTATTTAGGGGAGACCAAGATATTTTTATCTCATTTTTCTCCTTTTCACTCTCTCTACAATCTGAACTCTTCTCCCTTCCTCTCACTAACTCACGCCCCTCCTCTCCTTTATCATCCATCATTTTCCTTCTTCCCAAACTACTTGGAATCATAAGCAAGCTAGCTCTGGGTGATTAGAACAAGAGAAAGTTAAAGAAGAAACAAGGAAAAGAGTAAGAATCCAACTAGGGTTTTGGAACAAATCTTAGCAAAGCACCAATCAAGGATTAAGGAGAGCTCCCTAGGGTTTTAGAACCCACTATGAGTGAGTTTGAGTGTGTAATTTATCTTATGTTAAGTTAATGTTTTGTGCCCTAAACTCTAATACTTGTCAATTCCTTGTTCAATCATGTTAAAACTGTTTAATTGCAAAAGAAAATCCTTCCTAACACCTTTGGGAGGCTTGGGTAAGTTGGATTGAGTTAAAATGGTGAAAATTGCAATTTTCTGGACAATTCTGAACTGTCAAGCTCGCTGCAGCGAGCAGGCTTATTTTGTTACGGCACTGGGTCGTTATAGCGACCAACCTGTCACTACAACGCGCTCACCAGAACAGCTTGGCCAGCTGAGCTATTTCAGGTGGTTTGGCGCTTTTAGACGGGGTTTTTCGCAACCGTTTTCTTCAAAAAACCTTAAGAATCAATGAACACCATCTTACCTCATCCATAAGGCTCCCAAAGGATGAAATCATTTAAGAAAAACAAGGTCTAGACAATGTGTTAGAGAGTCGAGGGAATAGGTCAATTGAGTTAAGGAAGCTTTTGTTCAATGTTTAATCTTTGAGGATGGCATATGCTAAGGATATGCTTAGAACCCTTTAATGGGTGAATGAGAATGAGAATGTACCTAGGATAACAAGTTTAAGATGCACTCAATTAAGTGTGCGTAAGCACAAGGAATGATTCAATATTCAAAGTTTCAGAACCTTTTATTATAGGTTAAGTATCAAGATTAAT
Organism: Medicago ruthenica; assembly: GCA_018208015.1. Taxonomy (NCBI): domain Eukaryota; kingdom Viridiplantae; phylum Streptophyta; class Magnoliopsida; order Fabales; family Fabaceae; genus Medicago; species Medicago ruthenica. The sequence goes on from CM031374.1 coordinate 95,748,894, forward strand.
TACTTGAAGAATGCATCAGACATGCATAAGTTTATAAGTTATCTGTAAGTTTAAGAAGAGTAAGAACAAGTTAATTAAAGGACTCAATGTGTCTCCAGTGTTCTCGCTAGTTAGAGCACGGGGGTTCCGGCAAGCTGGAACGGTGTAGTTACCATCCGTGAGGATAGCCACACTTGAGAGTTAATTAAAGTATATATTGTGTCTCCAGTGTTCTCGCTAGTTAGAGCATGGGGGTTCCAGCAAGCTGGAACGGTGTAGTTACCATCCGCGAGGATAACCGCACAAAAGTAAGAGGAGTCCAGTGTTAGCCTGATATGATAGGAATTTTCACTGGTAGCAGGGAGATGTATTCTGGGGTTACTCCACCTGGATGCACTCCATAAAAAGAACCAAGATAAGAATTGTTTGTTCAACGCTAACTTCTAACTTAAGACTAAGAAAGATGTATATGTATTTATTACATAAGTATAAGACATAATGATTAGCGGAATGAGATTATGCTTAAGATAAGAATATGACAGAAACATATGGCGATCCTAGTTTTCCCTGTGATCGCAAGTTATGTAGAGAATGACGGCGATCGTAGGTATCCCCAAGATTGCTAAGAGTTAGTGCATGGCGACCCTAGGTGTCCCCGAGGTTGCCAACAGTAGGTTGGGCCGGAACTCACTGAGACATTATGTCTCATCCCATTCCTTCTGGTGCAGGTTCGCAGGAAGCACGACGCAAGGGTAAGGAGAAAGCTTTGGATTGATCGTGCTGGCTTATTTATTTATGGATGTATTGTACACATATGTTGTATTAAGATGATTATTAACAAGGATATTTTGTATTAGATATCAGATGTATTAATGATTTATGTTTTGTATCTTTATTATCAAACTTTCTGTATTGTAATTAATGTATCTAGTACGAAATTCTAATACTCGTATGAGATCCTAGGCAATCTCTATATGGGTGTTACAATTTGGTATCAGAGCAGGTCGATTCAGATCGTGCCTTGGGTCATTAAAATTACAATCCAAGTATGTGGACCTTTTGGATCCAGGACATTATTCTAAGTGTTATATCTGGTTAAACCTGATCACTTTGACTTGTATATGACAGCTAGGATAAGATGTCTGGGAGAAGAAGAGGACCAGGAAGGCCTAGGGCTAATTAGGCCAATGATGAAAGTGGGGAACCTAATATGAACTTCTGGGAACATATGATGCAACAGCAGCAGGCCTGGCAGTAGCAGTATCAGGAGCAACAGGCTCAAAATGCATTACATCATCAACAGATGATGCTAATGATGCAGCAACAAGTACAACAGCAGGCCCAATCCCAACAACAATGGATGGAAATGATGAATCAAGGGCAGGGATTCAATCAACAGCCTCCACCGCCTCCAATTGTTGGCAACCCCGTTTTCCGGGAATTTAATAGGAATCATCCTCCTAAGTTCAATGGAGAAGGTGATCCTCAAGAAGCCAAGAGATGGCTGAAGCAAGTGGAAAAGATTTTTCGGATGGCTGAGTGTTCAGAAACTGATAAGGTGGTGTATGCCACAAACCAATTCAGAGGCGCAGCAGAAGACTGGTGGGAATCCACCCAACGTAGAATGCTGGCTAATGATGTGGAAGTAAATTGGGTGAACTTTAAGGAGGTGATGTTGGAGAAGTACTTGCCTCTATCTTACCGAGTGAAGAAAGAACAAGAGTTTTTAGAGTTGAAGCAGGGCAACATGTCTGTTACAGAGTTTACGAAGAAATTTGAAGAGTTGTCCTATTATTCCACCCATAATGAATATGCCGGAAACGAGAATTGGAAAATGAATCAATACAAGCGAGGCTTAAGAGGTGAAATTGATACTGCTGTGAGCCTCCAGAGAACCACAAGCTATGATGAATTAGTGCATGACAGCCTAGTTGTTGAAGCGGGTCTTGTAAAGACCTCTAAGGAAAAAGCAGCAGCATTTGAAAGAAGAAAGGGTAAAATGCCAGACAAATACCATGACAAGCTGAAACCAAAGGGGTCCCCTCAAAGAGGAAAGCAAACCATTTCACCCAAAGCTTTTCCTTCTTGCAAGACGTGTGGAAGAATGCATAAAGGATAATGCATGCTAGGTGCGGGTGTCTGTTATGGGTGTAAACAACCTGGACACTTCCTACATGAATGTCCTAACAAACGTGGTAAGGGAGCAGCTGAAGGAACCACCACCAGTAAAGGTAGGGTGTACTCCCTAGATGGTTGGAAGGCTCTAGTTAACGAGGATCTGATTGCTGATATGTGTTATCTTGGTCAGAATCCTGTTAAAGTTCTTTTTGATTGTGGCGCAACTTGTTCTTTTATTTCTTATAAGTGTGTAGAAACGCTGCAATTACCTTTATCCCCATTGACTCCTCCGATGACGGTGTCTACCGCTACTGATGGCGGAATAGTTGCAAGTTATGTTTGTGAAAACTGTCCTATTACTGTGTCCAGTAAGACATACTATGTTGACTTAGTGTGTCTCCCTATGGAGCAACTTGACGTGATTCTAGGCATGGATTGGCTCTCCGCTAACCATGTGTATATTGGATGTTCCGAGAAGAGCATTTATATGCCAACAAGTGATACGACAGAAGGTGTGGCTCTATCTGAATTGATTAATCGTACTCATCAGTTAATTCAATTTATCTGTGCTCAGGATAAAGGGTTTATGTTATGCTCACTGTGACTTCAGAACCAAAACTAAGTCTCAGTGACATTCCGATTGTGAATGAGGATCCAGATGTTTTTCCTTCTGAAATAACTAACTTACCTCCGGAGCGTGAAGTGGAATTTTCTATTGACCTTATTCCGGGAGCGGAACCAGTGTCCGTGGCACCGTATAGGATGTCACCTACAGAGCTTAAGGAGCTGAAATCTCAGCTAGAAGAGTTAATTCAGAAGCATTTCATCCGACCTAGTGTATCACCGTGGGGTGCACCGGTCTTGTTGGTTAAGAAGAAAGACGGAAGTATGAGATTGTGTATAGATTACCGTCAATTGAATAAAGTGACCATCAAGAACAAGTATTTTCTAAGAGAGCGACAGTATTTTCTAAGATTGATCTTAGGTCAGGTTATCATCAGATTCGTATTAAGTCTTCAGATGTGTCCAAGATGGCGTTCAGAACGCGCTACGGGCACTATGAATTTTTGGTTATGCCTTTCGGTGTGACTAATGCTCCAGCTGTGTTCATGGATTATATGAACAGGATTTTTCAACCTTATCTAGATCAATTTGTGGTAATTTTTATTGATGACATCTTTATCTACTCCAAGGACCCTCAGGAACATGCCCAACACTTAAGAATCGTTTTGAATGTCCTCGGGGATAAGCAGTTGTATGCCAAATTCAGTAAGTGTGAATTCTGGTTGTCTGAAATTAAGTTTTTGGGTCACGTCATTTCTCAAGGAGGAGTGGCCGTGGATCCGTCCAAAGTTGAAGCTGTCCTCAGTTGGGCGAGACCCAAAAATGTAGCTGAAGTTAGGAGTTTCTTGGGTTTAGCTGGTTATTACCGAATATTTATTATGAAGTTTTCTCAAATTGCTTTACCCCTGACCCGCCTCACTAGGAAGGATGTGCCCTTTATTTGGGACGAGGAATGTGAAGAGAGTTTCAGAATCTTGAAAAGGAAATTGACTAAAGCACCAGTGTTGGCAATACCAGATCTTGACAGGAGATACACCGTTTTCTGCGATGCATCCTCTAAAGGACTGGGTAGTGTACTTATTCAAGAAGAGAATGTGATAGCATATGCGTCTAGACAGCTCAAGACTCATGAAGAGAATTACCCCACCCATGATCTTGAGTTAGCAGCTATAGTCTTTGCATTGAAAATGTGGAGGCATCATTTATATGGTGGGCAATTTGACTTATTCAGTGACCACAAGAGTTTGAAGTATTTGTTTGATCAACGGGAACTGATATGAGACAGAGAAGGTGGATGGAATATCTGAAGGATTTTGATTTCGACCTAAAGTACCATCCAGGAAAGGCGAGTGTAGTAGCTGACGCCTTAAGCAGGAAAGCCTTGATTAAGGCAGAGGTGATGATGCATACGTGTGGCCTATATGAGAAGTTCAGGAATCTTAATCTTAATGTCACCGAGGTAGAAGGCGGCATCTTGTTGAACAAGCTAGAGATTTCATGTGACCTACGGTCTAGGATTGCACAAGCTCAGAGTATGGATATGGACCTTCAAAGAAGAGTTGATCAATCAGAGTTTTCTTAGGCACCAGATGGCACACTACTGTTTGAAGGAAGAATTTGTGTCCCGAATGATGCGGAATTGAAAAGATTAATTTTAGAGGAGGCGCACAAGAGCAGTTTTAGTATTCATCCGGGTACCACCAAGATGTATCAAGATTTGAAAAGAGACTATTGGTGGCCTGGTATGAAGACAGACATTGCGGAATTTGTATCACGATGTATTGTGTGTCAACAAGTAAAGATTGAACACCAAAGGCCTGCAGGGATGTTAGTACCCTTGGAAATTCCTCAATGGAAATGGGAAGAAATAACTATGGACTTTGTGGGTGGATTACCTCGAACTCAGCGAGGACATGACTCCATTTGGGTAATAGTAGACCGGTTAACCAAGTCTGCTCATTTCTTGCCGGTTAAGACTACTTACAGAGCCTCTCAGTATGCCGAATTGTTTATCTCAGAGATTGTAAAACTTCATGGTGTTCCTACTAGTATTGTGTCTGATAGAGATCCAATCTTCACATCCCACTTTTGGAAAGCTTTTCAGAAGGCTTTAGGGACGAGGTTAAAGATGAGCACGTCCCATCATCCCTAAACAGATGGTCAATCCGAGAGAATCATTCAGACGTTAGAGGATATGCTACGTGCGTGCGTCTTAGAAGATGGAGGAAGTTGGAATAATCACCTACCTTTGATTGAGTTCTCTTATAACAATAGTTACCATTCCAGTATTGGAATGGCACCTTATGAAGCCTTGTATGGTAGGAAGTGCAGGACACCACTTTGTTGGGCTGAGGTCGGAGATAAAAGTATTTTGGGACCCGAGATTATTCAGGAGACTACCCTAAAGATTAAATCCATTCAGGATAAGATGAGGATAGCCCAGAGTCGCCAGAAAAGTTATGCAGATAAGAGGCGAAGGCCATTGGAATTCGAAGAGGGAGATCACGTATTCCTGAAAGTTACACCTAAGTTGGGCCTAAGAGGAGCCTTCAGAACAAAGAAACTTTGTCCAAGATATATTGGGCCATTTCAGATACTCAAACGTGTCGGTCCAGCAGCTTATCAGTTAGCTCTGCCACCGGCCATGTCAGGATTGCATGATGTCTTCCATGTCTCTCAATTGAGGAAATTCATTCCCGATCCTTTTCAACCAGTAGAGTTGGACACTATTGACTTGAGATCAGGTTTAACATACCAACCTGAACCAGAGCAAATTATTGAACGTGATGTTAGGTCCTTGAGGAACAAAGAGATCCCAATTGTCAAGGTTGTGTGGAAAGGCTCTCCCGACGGTGAAGCTACGTGGGAGCTAGAGTCAGAGATGCAAAAGAACTATCCACATCTATTTTCAGGTAAATTCTAAATTTCGAGGACGAGATTTCTTTAAGGGGGTAGAGTGTAACATCCCGCTTAAACGTAACTTTTATCAGTATTAGAGGAATAATGAATAAGTAAGGGCAAAATTGTAAATTGGGATGAAAAGACTTTATTTAGGGGAGACCAAGATATTTTTATCTTATTTTTCTCCTTTTCACTCTCTCTCTACAATCTGAACTCTTCTCCCTTCCTCTCATTAACTCACGCCCCTCCTCTCCTTTATCATCCATCATTTTCCTTCTTCCCAAACTACTTGGAATCATAAGCAAGCTAGCTCTGGGTGATTAGAACAAGAGAAAGTTAAAGAAGAAACAAGGAAAAGAGTAAGAATCCAACTAGGGTTTTGGAACAAATCTTAGCAAAGCACCAATCAAGGATTAAGGTGAGCTCCCTAGGGTTTTAGTACCCACTATGAGTGAGTTTGAGTGTGTAATTTATCTTATGTTAAGTTAATGTTTTGTGCCCTAAACTCTAATACTTGTCAATTCCTTGTTCAATCATGTTAAAATTGTTTAATTGCAAAAGAAAATCCTTCCTAACACCTTTGGGAGGCTTGGGTAAGTTGGATTGAGTTAAAATGGTGAAAATTGCAATTTTTTGGACAATTCTGAACTGTCAAGCTCGCTACAACGAGCCGGAGCTCGCTGCAGCGAGCAAGCTTATTTTGTTACAGCACTGGGTCGCTATAGCAACCAACCCGTCGCTACAGCGCGCTCACCAGAACAGCTTGGCCAGCTGAGCTGTTTCATGTGGTTTGGCGCGTTTAGACGGGGTTTTTTGCAACTGTTTTCTTCAAAAACCTTAAAGAATCAATGAACACCATCTTACCTCATCCATAAGGCTCCCAAAGGATGAAATCATTTAAGAAAAACAAGGTCTAGACAATGTGTTAGAGAGTCGAGGGAATAGGTTAATTGAGTTAAGGAAGCTTTTGTTCAATGTTTAATCTTTGAGGATGGCATATGCTAAGGATATACTTAGAACCCTTTAATGGGTTAATGAGAATGAGAATGTACCTAGGATAACAAGTTTAAGATGCACTCAATTAAGTGTGCGTAAGCACTAGGAATGATTCAATATTCAAAGTTTCAGAACCTTTTATTATAGGTTAAGCATCAAGATTAATTACTTGAAGAATGCATCAGACATGCATAAGTTTATAAGTTATCTGTAAGTTTAAGAAGAGTAAGAACAAGTTAATTAAAGGACTCAATGTGTCTCCAGTGTTCTCGCTAGTTAAAGCATGGGGATTCCGGCAAGCTGGAACGATGTAGTTACCATCCGTGAGGATAGCCACACATGAGAGTTAATTAAAGTATATATTGTGTCTCTAGTGTTCTCGCTAGTTAGAGCACGGGGGTTCCAGCAAGCTGGAACGGTGTAGTTACCATCCGCGAGGATAGCCGCACAAAAGTAAGAGGAGTCCGGTGTTAGCCTGATATGATAGGAATTTTCACTGGTAGCAGGGAGATGTATTCTGGGGTTACTCCACCTGGATGCACTCCATAAAAAGAACCAAGATAAGAATTGTTTGTTCAACGCTAACTTCTAACTTAAGACTAAGAAAAATGTATATGTATTTATTACATAAGTATAAGACAGAATGATTAACGGAATGAGATTATGCTTAAGATAAGAATATGACAGAAACATATGGCGATCCTAGTTTTCCCCGTGATCGCAAGTTATGTAGAGAATGACGGTGATCGTAGGTATCCCCAAGATTGCCAAGAGTTAGTGTATGGCGACCCTAGGTGTCCCCGAGGTTGCCAACAGTAGGTTGGGCCAGAACTCACTGAGACATTATGTCTCTTCCCATTCCTTCTGGTGCAGGTTCGCAGGAAGCACGACGCAAGGGTAAGGAGAAAGCTTTAGATTGATCATGCTGGCTTATTTATTTATGGATGTATTGTACACATATGTTGTATTAAGATGATTATTAACAAGGATATTTTGTATTGGATATCAGATGTATTAATGACTTATGTTTTGTATCTTTATTTATCAAACTTTATGTATTGTAATTAATGTATCTAGTACGAAATTATAATACTCGTATGAGATCCTAGGCAATCTCTATATGGGTGTTACAGCTTCAGAAGCTGAACAGTACTTTAGAAGCTGGGCTTCAGAAGCTGAACAGTACTTCAGAAGCTGATGTTCAGACGTTGAACAATACTTCAGACGCTGAACCTTCAGAAGCTGAAATGTTCAGACGCAGACTTCAGAAGCACCTTCAGAAGCTGATTTTCTGCGTTCTGTTTACTGCGCTTTGGAGTGTTTATTTTCTCGTGTGATTTGGTGAAGATTTAATTGAAGAATTCCAAGTTGTGCTTCTAGAAGGAAGAAGAATTTCACAAGATATTTTCTGAAGATTGAATTCGATTATATGTGAATATATTTTCAAAGAAATCTTTGGAAAATATATTTTTGGAAAATAAACTGCTTCTATTTGCTTCTAAAGAATTCTGGGAATATATCTTTGAAGGATTTGGTTCAAGAATTATGCTGCTGCTGAAGCTATAAATAGAGGACGCTGTCATTGAAGAAAATCAACTCAACTGAAGCCAGTTTTAATAGTTTTCTTAGGTGTTGAGTCTGTGAGCTGTGTGCTCTGTTTTTGTACACCACTCAATTGTTTAGAGTTGGTTTAGTTTATTGAGTTGTAATCACTTGAAGCTTTTAAGCAAAAGTGACTGTTTGTGTTTTTTGGAGTGTGTCTCCTAAGTTGTTTATTGTTTAGAGTCTGATAATCACTGGGGCAATGATTGACTGAGGGAAGTGAGATGGGATCTCAGGTCTAGGAGTTCCTAGGTTGAAGTCAATACAGGTAGTGTCTAGGTGATAAGTTGTAAACTGGGAGATTGCTGAGAACTTAGAACTAGGACTATCATAGTGGATTTCCTTCCTGGCTTGGAGCCTTTAGATGTAGGTGACGTTGCACCGAACTGGGTTAACAAATCACCTTTGCATTTTATTTCTGTCTGTTTTATTTCTGCTTCTGAACCACTGTTACTGTGTTACACTCTGTTTTTCTGCACCAGAAGTTGTGCTCTGTTTTACGAAACACAAACAGGTCCTGCCAGGAATTTCAATCTGGTTTTGTGTTTACTCTTTATGGCATCACTATTAGTTTGAAAACAAATCAACAATTTGTGGTGGCATTATCTACAACTCAAGCGGAGTACATTGCCCTTGTTGAAGGGGTGAAGGAGGCCATATGGTTGAAAGGTATGATTGGTGAGTTAGGAATTACTCAAGAATGTGTAAAGATACATTGTGATAGCCAAAGTGCCATTCACTTGGCGAATCATCAAGTGTATCATGAGAGGACAAAGCACATTGACATTCGTTTGCACTTTGTGAGAGACATGATTGAATCAAAGGAGATTGTGGTGGAGAAAGTTGCATCGGAAGAGAATCCGGCGAATGTGTTTACCAAGTCATTACCTAGATCAAGATTCAAGCATTGCTTGGACTTGATCAAGTTTGTTGAAGAGTAGTTCTATATTGGAGAGAACGACATGGTGGTTGATGGTTATGTTGGCATCATCACCAATTTTTAGTCAAGGTGGAGAATGTTGTTATTGACTTCAAAATTTGTGATTCTGAAGAAGCTCAAAATCGTGACACGATTTTGGCATCATGACACGATTTTGGAGGCAGGGAGCATGGTTTCTAGGAGTGCCAAATCGTGACACGATTGGTGGCCATCGTGACACGATTTGTGGATAAGATTTGTGTACCTTGGGTCGTACACAAGGAATCGTGACACGGTTGGTATAATCGTGACATGATGGTGTCTGTTGCAGACTACTATAAAAGCTTTGTAGTTCAGTTTTTTGAAGAGAGGCTGAGAGAGAGAGAAACTTGGAGAACAAAAGAGGTAACTTTAGGGTTGAGTGTCTTTGTTGAGAGTGATTCTCTTGGGTTGGAAAACATTGTAATCATCTTGGGAAGTGAGATTTCATAATTGGAAGGATCAAAAAGCTTTCTTTTGTGTTTATCTCTTATGATTCATTGTGAGTGTGAGTGGTTGAGAAATGGGTAGAAATTAGGGTTTGTTCTTGTGAGGCTAATTTCTTGTAACTCATTTATATCACTTTCATCTTAGTGGATTGGAGAGCTGCTCTCTCCCTCAGAGTAGGTCATATTGGATCGAACTGGATAAACAATCTTTGGTGTGTTTGTTTCCTTACTTTTATTGCTTTGTTTATGTTTGTGGTGTTGTTTTACACTAGGACTTAGGTTTGTTTGTTGTTGTTATTGCTCGAGGCTCTTTAGCTCATTGATTACCACTTCCTTTGCTCCACACATCTTTGTTTTTCATTGGTGTGATTTTTTGTAAGAATTCACAACAATACTGATCTGTCTGATGAGGATGGATGGTAGCAACGGTAACAACACAGTGTTCCGGTGCGGTGGTGATGCAATCTCACGGTGGGACGAAAGGTGTCTGCAGTCACGTTAGCACCCCGACGATCAAGTCAGTATAAGAAATGAGTGGAGTGTGTAAGAAAGTGTGGGAAAGTGAATCATACCTTGAAGGTGAAGTAAGATCACCCTTATATAGGCCCGCGTGAGAGCAACCGTCTCCGTGTGATGTGGCGCCTTATCCAGAAGCCGTTGAGGGACACGCGTACGATGCTTAATGTGTGGGGACGTGTTCCAGTGAGGCATGTGTACGGTTGTTAGCATAGTTCCTCAGACGATGCGCCTTAAGTTAGTGAACGTTTAGTCCACCTGTCATTACAAAATTGGTCTTCTGGTCGGTCCGAATTATTGACCATAGATAAAGGTTTAGAATTTATGTTATTTTTGGTGAACTATAGCTCTCAAGAATATTACAATTTTTTTAACGATAAGCTTCAGAACAATGCTATTTTGTCTTTGTTGTGTCAAAACTATCTACCGATGGTTTATGGTATTGTGTGTGTAAATGTGAATGAACTCATATTTTTTCTCACCCTCTGGCCAAGCAATTTAAGTTATTGTTTTTTTTCCTATGATGGAATTCTCAAAACTATTGTGTCGTAGCTATAAATCTATTTGTTAAAGCCTGCCAAGTCTATAGGAGAGCCTTGCGTTCACTAATGTTAGTAAACTGTCTCGGCCAAAGAAGTGTACATTGCAAGGACACAATGAAACTGGTAAAATGTTGTTTCTCATGTAACTGGGCATGATTTGCTTGTGCAGGGTATGCAGGAGTGAAGGAATCCCAATTTAATGATGATCTTGTCATTGATGAAATTTACAAATATGTTTTAAATTTGAAGGGATATCTGTACATAAATTTTAGGCTTAAATAGTTAATTCGTCCATGTAAGTTCGCGTGTTTTTTGTTTTCGTCCCTGTATCTTTTTTGTTGCAAAACAAACCTCGTAAGTTCTAAACTTTTTTACTTTCGTCCCTGCCGTCACCCTCTGTTACAAAAACGCACATATGGCTAACAGAGGCTGACGTCACGACCTGTGACATGGCGAAATTGGCTTATGTGTCCATCCATGTGACCAGTCACCAGGTTTAAGGGACGAAATCCAAAAACGAAAATTACCAAAGGGACTAAATCCAAAAGAAGGGTGGTAATCAAGAAAAATTCAAATTAAAAACCTATTTCTCTTCAATCATCTTCCTCACTTCCAGCTTCTTCATCATCTTCAACATTATGTTCATATAAAACCCAGAAAAACTTGAACAAACAAGCCCAGAAAAAAAATTATTGAATCCTTCACCATAAAATTAGATTGCATAGAACATAAAACCCAAATTATAGAAGAACTGAAATAAAAAAGAAAAGGATTGAGACGGTGAAAACGTACAAACACATTAGTTTCCTTCTCTTCTCCCATTTCCAGTTTCCAATTCCAATATGCAACACAACAACACTAACTCTTCCTATCTCTCATTTTCACCATCACAGAACCACCACCAATTGAATCCAAAATCAAATCTGAATCTGAATTCCTTCTCACGTTCTTCCTTTGGATTCTGAATCCGAATTCAAAGAGAAAAAGGGTAGAAGAGGGTCAAAGAGAAAAATGGTTGAATTTGGATCTCTCTATTCTCTCTCTCGATTTGCTCCTCCTTCCTTCTTCTTTTCTCTTTTTTTTTTAATTCATGATGATGAAAGAAAGCAAAAAATGGTTGAATTTGGTTTGGTATTGTTGTTGCTTCCGTGTTGTTGTTGTTGATGTTGTCGTTGATGTGTTGATGATGATGAGAGAATTTGGAGAAATCCATTTTTTTAATTCATGATAAGGAACTTAAAAAGGGTTGAATCTGGATTCTTGAAGAATGAATGAATAAGAATGAGAATTAAGATGATGATTCTAGGTTGTTGTTGTTGAGGAACAATGAGACTTGATGATTGAAGAATGAATGAAACGAAGATGAAGAAGAAGCTAGAAGTGAGGAAGAAGATGGAAGAGAAATGAGTTTTTAATTTGAATTTTTCTTGATTACCGCCTTTTTTTTTTATTTAGTCCCTCTGGTAATTTTCGTTTTTGGATTTCGTCCCTTAAACCTGGTGACTGGTCACATGGATGGACACATCAGCCAATTTTGCTATGTCACAGGTTGCCACATCAACTTCTGTTAGCCACATGTGCGTTTTTGTAACAGAGGGTGATGGCAGGGACAAAAGTAAAAAAGTTTAGAACTTACGAGGTTTGTTTCGCAACAAAAAAAGATACAGGGACGAAAACAAAAAACACGCGAACTTACAGGGACGAATTAACTATTTAAGCCTAAATTTTAAATTTGAAGGGAGTATTTGTTACGTAAGTTTTAAATTTGATAGGATATTTGTGTATTTTAATAATCACACATATTTTAGAAAAAAAAACAAAAAACAAAAATAGAAAAATTAGTCAATTACTATTGACCCATAACCTTCTTTTATATATCTCACGTTATAGGATGTAACAACCAAAACAAACTAATGAGGTAATTGATTAACATTTGATATTTTAAGGGGTTTTTGGAAGTTGCTTAAAATTCAGGGGTTTTTTTAACCAAAGGTTACTCTTTTTTTTTTTTTTTTGAATTAATCTCAAAATCAATCTTATACCTCTACGTTTGACTGCAGAACTGAACAATTGGAGGTGCAAAGATGGAGAAGATGATCGCAGTAGGCATAGTATGGGGCGCAACAAACGCTATCATGCGCCGTGGTGCACTTCTCTGGGACGAAGCCCTCAAATCCTCTTCCTCCAAAAAACCACATCCTCTCTCAACAAATCTCTCCCAAAAAATCTTACTCTCTCTACACAACTGGCTTAAGCTTCTCTCGATCTGGCAATACTCCATCCCCTTTCTCATCAACCTCTCCGCCTCCGCCACTTTCTTCTCCATTCTCTCCGATGCTCCTCTCTCCCTCGCCGTCCCCGTCACCAACGCCACCACCTTCGCCTCCACCGCTCTCTTTGCTACTCTCCTTGGTGAACAATCCAACCTCCCTCGCACTTTCTTCGGTACCGCTCTCATCATCATCGGCATTTGCTTATGTATCAATTCCTAACTTCCTTTCTTTCCGTTTCGTTATTTTTAATTTTGTAAATTATGTGTAATTGAATTTTTGAAATTCGAATTCAATTGTATAATCTGTAAGCACCGACACTTCTAATCGAAGGCATGGTACACATGATTACATTTAATTTTGTCATTTTCTTAAATTATCACCAGTGTGAGGTGTCCACGTGTCAGTGTTGTATATGTCAATGCTTAGTAGATTATTGTATATGATATCCCTAGCTTAGGGTTCATGTTTGATATGAATGAGTATGGGTATATTTAAGTAACATAGAAGTGTATAACAAGCATTGTGTTCATGGAAATTTATTATTATTTCATTTATTATAAGATAATAATTCAATACAATACAAGAACAAGAATAAACTAGTAGTTCATAAATCACCAAGACCGTGACAAATTGCAAACAAATGATTATTTATGGCAAATGTTTAGATTAGAATTGTGATTGAAAGCATTCATGAGGGATATGTCCGTTGAATCTTTTGTAATCTTTGCAATAGTCATACGTCATGAAATTCTTCTTCACCCAATTCAACTGCCTTATCTTGCCATAACTAAGGTGTTTGTATACTGAAGATATCCACCAATTTGCTTTGACATTAGAGGCACATTGATTTATGCTTGCTGCTCCATTCCACTTGCAAGCCCTTGCTCTGAAATGATGAAACCCTACTTTGAATGGTGCATTGCTCCAATCAGTTTTCACAAGTCCGCCTCTTGTTGCCCAGTTATCTGCATTCCATAGGCTTGTATAAACCCTCATTCCTTGCTTGTTTGGATAAGCAATGCCTTCATGTTCGTAGTTCCGGAAAACCCGTATTGGTATGCTATCAACATACCACCTGAAATAATAGTCATGATGATCATATAGATCAAGCAATTAGATGGTTAATTGGGTATTAATATTATATTAGTTCTTTGCCATGTAACTGAGAAGGTGAATTAACTTTGTTCTGTTACAACTTACACAATTTCTGTGGGATTCCAGTGAATGGTGTAATTGTGAAAATCAGCAGTCGGGTCAAACCAGAGGTGAAATTGTTGCTCTCTGCTCCCTTTTCCTTGTGTATATAGGTTAGTATTCACTGTGTATGGTTGTCCTGTACTATTACCTAAGAACTCAAAATCTATCTCATCATGTTGGCTTCCTGTCGAAGATAACTGCGGATTTTATGTTAGATTTTACTGTTCTGGAGTACATTTAAATTTTGTCTCTTTTTGGGGGTGATTTATAAAAGAGATTATGGCTGTGTTTATAGTTCTTGTAGGTCAAGTGAACTTACATAGTAGGCTGTGACTATTCCTGCGGAATTACCAGGTATCAGCTTTATTAACATTTCAATACTTCCAAATAAGAAAGATCTCTTTGAGCGAGCAGCTGATCCTGAAATTCAAAGGCAACAACCATGTAATATTTCCAGATTAGCCAATAAACTGATGAATACATTTCTCTCAGTTTAGTCACTTTACTGCAGTTTGCATAATGTTTAGTCAGATTGCAAATCTTAAGCGATACATGAGCATTTTTTTGGTACAATGGATAAAAAAAGAAAAGGAAACAAAACTAGAAAAAAGAACAATAGAACAGGAAAGAAAGCCTAAGCACGTGGGAAAGGGATCCTCATAGCATCAGCCTTAAGAAAGCCATTGATGCCAATAGGAGGAATCTCCCAAATCTTCAAACTATCATCATGAGAAGAACCTTCTTTTCTTTAGCAAGAACATCGGCACTAAAGTTCCCTTCACGAAGAATGTGGCAAATTCTCTGATATTAGGCCATAATATCATTTTCCCCCCACTAAATGTTCATTTGCAACATTTTGAAAAAGACAATAAATTTTTAATTTCACAACTATTATATCTTACTAGAATACAGAAACCTATTGAAACCAAAACTGATGCATGGTAAATATAAATTTTTTCACCTGAGGTTTTATCTAAGACTAGGTGAAGATCTTCACCCACAATTGATGCATGTTGAACACCCCAGGTGAGGTACATGCTTTTTGAAAAGTTGGCATTCCCCTGGATTATGTTGGTTATCATCAATGCACAGATAAAAAAAGCTACCAGCATTTTTTCAAATTTGATCATGTTTACTCGAATGAATACTTTCACCTACGCGGTTCTATGAAGTTAAAAACTTGGACGATATATCATTGGTTGCCTTGGTGTTGTGTTTATATAGTTAATTGGTCTGTGGATATATTGACCTCTTCATGGGATTTATCGTCATGACATTATTACTTCTAAAACGGAGAGCCTAAAGAATTTATTTCAGGATTCATAAATAAGTTGGCTCCTGATTGGGTAAATCAAGTGTCTGGTTCCATTTTGTTGTTTCATTTTTGAAAATTGTCACCTAGCTACCTCACCCATGGGGTATTTTGATTCGTGCGCGTAAGGCTCATGTGAAGCTGGTGTGGTGTGATCCCAGGAACCAACCTTGTGCTAGCTGGAATACTGAGGGAACATCATTTCGTGCACGAGACTATTAGGGTGTTGTGCAATGAGACGAGAATATGAGAGAAACTTTTCTCACTCTCCATGTTTTTATAAAGTTGACGACTATATTAACCATCAATCAAATATCAAAAGAGTTACACATATTGAATTGACACTAATAAAAATTATTCATTTGTCTTCCACTATTTATGTTAGGGAAAAAATAAATGATTTTAATTGGTATCAACTCAACATAGATAATTCTACTTATATTGTACTGATGGCTAAATAAGAAATAAATTGCCCTTTAAAAAATCATATAATTTGGGTATTTTTGGTTGACACAGCGGTACAAAAATTACATTATTTTAGATGTGTATATTGAAGTTATATTGGGTGGAGAAAATTTTCTAAACACAATCTTTATTTGAATAAATAGTCAATTTAATCCTTAAACTATAACCCTCTTGTCAATTTGGTCTCTAAACTATTAAAATTAATTAAAAGGTCCATAAATTATACTTTAATTTATTATTTTGGTTCCTATGGAGGGACGAAATTGATGGGTGGAAGTATAGTTTAAGAACCTTTAAGTTGTCTCAAGTATACCCTTACCATCATTGGATGTGTTTGTATACCGTATCAAGAGTTTTAAAACTTTCATAAGTTGTCATATTTTTGAGACACTTGAAAGACTTTTTATTGGAATTATTCACGACAAGAAATTATATTTGTATAATTATTGTGAAAATTTTTGGACAACTCTCTCTTACTTACATTATGTTCTTACTCTATCTCTTCTTTTCTCTATTGTTTTTGGCCAATAAAAAGAGAGAAAATAAAGGTTACCATAAAAGGTATTCCAAAATGGTTGTACAAATATCATTAATCATTCACAACACACATTTAAGCAAGTGGGTGATTTGATTTGGATACAAATTACAATAAAACTCATATATTAATAAATTTTTACAAGTATTCAGTCAGGTCCAAATTGATAAGTAGAGACCTATTGAAGAATAATGAGCAGTGATATATGGTATTATTCATCTAAAAAGTGTAACTATCATGTAAGAACTTTTTTTTTTTTTTCATAAACATTCTCTGTGTGGTTAACCAATAACACACTTGAAGCCTTGCAAGAATGAAATATGTTCTTCTCTTTTCAAGTTTACAGATTTCCTTTAAAAATAAATAGAATTACAAAAAAAGAAGATAAAAGAATAATAATGACCGATAAATAGAGGTTATTCTACTTCTACTGGATGTGCACCCATGTTCCTGTGCCAGGTATGCCACGGTGGACAACAAAGAGCAAGTAGTATCCCGGAGGAGCAATAGCCCCAGATGGTGGCGCCGCCATCCTAATGATGTAACTTCCAGGTTCTTGTTCAACAAGCTCATCAATCTTGAGAATTATAAGCCTCTGACCCATGGAGACACCATGAGTAGTGAAAGGTGGTGAATACATTGTCACCTTTATATCATTAGCTGTCAACCCAACCCCATCTTCCACCGAAAAATTTGTTTCAAATAAATCTCCATACTTCAACTCTTTTTTAGTTGCATCTTCATTAATTTGTGGCCTATACCTATTAAAAGCCTCATCCAAATAAGGAGGAGAGAATGCTTCAACTCTAGTCTCAGTTGGATACTTATCATTATCTTTATAAGTTTCGTGTGTGTTGCTTCCACCAACCCAAATCTTACCATTAGGAAGCACAGCCGAAGTTGAATGATACATTCTTGCAATTTGAGTAGCCATCATCACCTTAAACCTCAAACCCTTAGGCTTATCTGGATTATACAACACAGGTGTGTAATTTGGCTGGTCAGCATCCCACCATGCAGATGTACCGTACTGTGCACCATTGATGAACAATAGTTGTCCATTTGGGAGGATAAGAGCATCTCCCATGGTTCTCCTTGATGGCATCATTTCAGAATCCCATTTAGGGGAAGGTTCAGTGATTGTTAACCTATTGCAATCTTGAAGAGCTGGAAGGAATATTTTCTTTGCTTCGGCTAACTCGAAAGCATGAGGGAGGTTGCCGCCACAAACGATGACTTCTGCCTTGGTGGTTTCGGCATTGAGGTCTATTGGGAGGAGAGCCGACTGACCGGAGGCCGGGTAGTTACGCGAGCCGCCAGGTAAAACAGGGAAGGTACGTACCACTTTGTTGGAGGTGGGGTTCAAAAGGAGGGAGCGGTTGTTTGAAAAGATGAAGAGGTTTCTGTCCGTGGAAAGATGGACAAAAGGGTACAAGTTGTTCTCGTCTATGTCAGATGTTTCGTATAGGAATGGGAAAAGGGTAGATTTTCCATTCTTTTGTCCTTCTTGTGGGATGAATTCGTAGCTAAATGATCTCCGTCCTCCTATCACTATGAATTCTCCATTTGGAAGAAGTTGTTGAGTTCCATACCTATTAATTCATTATAATCAAATTAGATCACATGTAGTTATGAAAAAAATACAAAAAATTAGATCACATGTTTACATAAGCGTTTATTATATAAGTGTTTTTGTATAAATTATTTCTATAAGGGTTTCATATAAGTCATTTACTTTCATAAGCTATCCTTAAAAGTTTATGGAAGTAAAGTAAAAATATTTTATGTACATGCCGCCATGAACCATTTCTATAAGTTCTTCTAAACAGTTTTATAAGAACTTATATCAATATTTAAATTTAAATAAGTCAATTCAAATATGATGGTAAAACACTTGTTTCAAATGGCATATTAATTAAGAGAAAATATATCACAAATTTCATAGTTGAGTTGCATACCATCTATTTTCAAACAATGTCCCGTCATATTCTCTCCATTCACAGTTTTGGCAACCGCCACCATAGTATCTGATTGTTTTTTCCCCTTCCATGAAACCACCAGTACTCACGAGTGTACCGTCAGGTGCAAGTCCGCCGGAGGAGCACCAGGGATCTCCTCCGTTCATCTAATGATATTTAGCAAATTTATAATTCATTCTTTTTCATGTTAATGAAAATGGCAAAAATATATACAATAATGATGATGGTACAAACCTTGAGTGGTCTAACTTGATTTGTTTCAATATCGTATTCGGCTGAATGAGCAAAGCAATCAATTTTATCTTCTTGAGTCTTCAAATCTTTGTATGGCTCACATGGCACCCCATCTGGTAGTTTGATTCTTGACACATGATAAATCTTAGCATCTATGATAATGATCTTATTTGTAGGCAACAAATTAATATGCATCGCCGATACTCCAGAATCCTGTGAAATTAGGTCCCAACGACCGATAGAACCTATTTCGAAATCAAATTTTTTGACCACCTCTTCTACAGGCTTAAGAAGATCTTTAAAAGTAGGAGCATCATTGTTGTTGCCGTAGTTGTTATTATTATCATCTGCAGGCTTAAGATCTTTAAAAGTGGGAGCGTCATTGTTGTCGCCGTAGTTGTTATTATTATCATCATCATCACCATTATCATATAATGGTGGACGGTATGGGATTGTGAATAGGCTATTCTTAAAAATCTTGTGATGAACTTTTGATTTTTTTATTTTCTTTTTAGTTTTATGTTTGGCATCCACGGCAAGGAACAAAAGAGCGAGAATGAAAACAACCTTGTAAAAATTTGTCATTGTGGATGATGAAAAACCTTAAACAAAGGAAGGATTTGGACCCAGACACTCTTTAACGAGGCATGTAAATTACAAGCCTCTGTTTAAGGTGCCTGTTCTTCGGGAAAGGTTCTGTCAAAATAATGCCTCTTGAGAGGTTTTAATAGTCGTAGGGTAGAGAAATCTAGGTATTTGCCAATATAGCAAATGGTTTCGACCATTTTTAGAGGGGAAGCGCTTAGAAACCGTTGCGCTATATGTTTAGGGAAGGACGACAATACAGCAAAGCACCAAGAATATTTTTTGAGTTGTACTGAAAACAGAAAATCCAACTTAAAATGTGTGTGTAATAATCATTTCCGGGACGGCATTTGTTAAGTGGCAAAATATGTTAATTTTTTTTACCAAAATACATTATGTGAGTCATAATAATTATGTAAGATTGTAAGTATTACATCAATTGCTATTAAAAAAAATAAGGAGAACAAATTAATAACGAACTATAGGAATTAAACTTAATTAAAAAAATGAATTAAAAAACAATAAAGATATGATTACATATATAATGCTAGTAGTGCAACTTGTGCAAGCATGAGATGCCATGCATATTTATGAAATTATATAAATCCTTTAATAAAATTTTATTTTCAGATTATTATTTATAAGATGTATTTTTTTTTTCAAAACATGCTATTTAGGGGTGTTCGTGGTCCAGTTTGAATCAATTTTGAGGCAAAAATTCATCCAATGCAAAGATAAAATTATATGTGGTTCGGTTTGGTTTTGGATGATTAATTTTAAAAAACCGATCCGATCCGATTCAAATTAATGCGGTTTAATTTGGATGGGTTTTTTTATATCCAAATTACAAATTGTAACTTTTTTTTATTAATAATAATCTTATAAAAATACGATAAAATAATATGTTCAATACAAAATATAACATATGATTTATAAAAAAATTAATAGTACAGAATAACAATGATTGATTATTTTTGAAACATACGAAATAGAAACAAAATTGATTAAAATCATACGTAGTATTAAAAGAATTAAAAATAAAAAATTATAGCTTAATATAATATATTATACTTATAAAAATGGAAATATGTATTAAAATATTTGTATGCGGTTCGGTTCGGTTTTGAAAAATCAATCCAAAATCTGATCCAATCCGAGCGGTTTTTACAAAATGTCATCCAAACACATCCAATAATATTCGGTTTTGTGCAGTTTTCGGTTTTTTGGATCGGTTTGCGGTTTTAATTTGGATTGGTTTGGATTTGAACACCCCTAATGCTATTGATGCAAAGTAACCATTAGTTTTAGATGATACCTATTCTATGTCAAGAAATTTGGTTGGCCATTTTTGGTAGGGTCTTGCCTTCAAACTGCATTTCTTTATCCATTAGCTTGTACTTAAGCTTGTTTAAGGGATCCGAATCTAGTTCTATTCAGATCAATATAATATATGTTGTTATTATTAGATGTAATTTGCTACATATTAAATAAAATAGTAATGCAATATATATATATATATATATATATATATATATATATATATATATATATTAAATAACAATAATTTGAATGAAATATATATTAATTTGAAATTTTGAAAGTAAAATATATGATGGCTAGTTGCAAATTTATAAGAATGACAATAAATAAAATAATCGTTTTTTCTTTTCTACAAAATATAAAACCAAATCTGTGGATTACCAAAATTCTCTTTCCTTAAAAATTGGACGACTAACAAAAAAATTTTTGCATAACGTGTTTGAGTAATAATATGGTTAAGAGTTACTCCCTCCGGTCTCAAATGTAAGCATAAGTATACAAAAGTCATCTTATTAAATGTCACTATTCCAATTTTACCCTCATTAACTTTATCCAATTTGTTTCACATTCTCATGTTTAACACTTTTCAAAGATTTTCCATTGGTGGAGTTCAAAAGTCATGTTTCCTTATAAATTGTTTCTATCATTAACTAGTAAAAGACCCGTGCAAATGCACGGGTCGCGTAACATTATAGTAATTATATAAAAATAATTACATTGATAATATTGTAAAATGTTTAAATACATTAAAGGAAAATTAATAGCACTAATATAATGTTTTTATTACATTTTTTTTCTTTTATATGAAAAAAATTGTTAAATATTTGAACTGCGTCCATTGCAGATTTCAATTGCTTATATCTGCGAAAACAAATTTTTATGTATTGATATGAAAAAGTCGATACGATAAAATTTTGAAAACTCATATATTTTTTCAAAACATCAACATTAATGTAGTGTTTCTATTAAAGTATTTTTCTTTTATATGTAAAATACCGTTAAATATTTACATTGCATCCGTTGTAGATTTTATGTGCTCTGCAAGTACAATTTTTATATGAGAATTTTGAAAACTCATGACTATTTTCAAAATATCAACATTAATGTAATGTTTCTATTAAAAAACTTATTTCACATGCAAAAAATTTGTTCATTATTTTTACTGCCCCCGTCCAGGGACAGATCTAACTCATGGCCATGTGTGGCTATAGTCACACATGAATTTTTACAAAAAATTAGAAATTTTTTTCTTTAGCGACCAAATTTTCAGTAGCTAAGGTATGAAAATCGGTCGTTAATATATTTAGCGACAAAAATAGTGACTGAAAATTCAGTCGCTAAAGTAAAAATCGGTCTCTAATTAGCGACATAAATAATGACCAAAAATTCAGTCGCTAAAGTATACAATATTAAAAATCGATCATTATTTCGGTTGCTACTTATTTAGCCACATTTGAAATGTATTCCTAGATCCGTCCCTGCTCCATTGTGAATTTTATTTGCATATATATGCAAAATCAAATTTTTATATATGAGAAAATCAATGATAAAATTTTGAAAGAAAAAATGATGAGTCATTTTGCTAATAGATTTAAAGAAAGTGTTAAAAAGATAGTGTCCATAACACTAATCTAGAACGATTTAAGGATTGGGAGAAGGAAATAAAGAATGATATACATTTTTTTTGGGTGGGGGGAAAGAATGATTTACATGAAACATGAAAAGGAATTAAGTAATATAATTGAATTTTAATATTATTTACTCAACATGGATTCTTCTCTCAATTACATTATAGTTGAAAAATTGAAATCTCAATCACGTAAATTTGACAGATTGAGAAAATCAATTACATGAATTTTGCATAACGCCTAAAGACTTAAGGTACATGATTTTGACATATCTCAATTACATTAATCTTATCTCAGCAAAGACATTTTCATGAATTTTACACTATAGTTAACATAGAGATTAACATTAACATCTACATGCTAAGGAGGAACTTCACATGTAGCTTTTTAGATGTCAATACTATGAATTTTACATTAAACCTAGAATACTATGCTATATATAAATCTTCCATTTGACACGTAATACTTCAAATATATTATATTTTGTATTTGCCTTCTTTCAATTTCGTCTCATGGCTTATATTGTCACACTGCATAATATTCAAACCTCCAAAAATAGGTGAAAGAAAGTATATTAGATAATATATAGGCAAGAAGTATATAGTTTATTTATCTGTACAGAGATATAAAATAAACACCTTCATGGTTAAATCAATAACTATAATCATTCACACATAGCAGTGCTTAAGTGTGTCTGGCAACTTCACTTTTCAAATGTCTCAACAGTCACATTCATACTAATAATTGAAGTTTTTTGAAACAAAAGCTTTTTGAAATGTATCATCAGTAGCAATGCAAATACAAACCAAATCAAAAAATACTAAATAAAAAGAAGGTGAATAAATGAAACTGCATGAAGATGATACTATTTATATAGACATCAAAAAATACTTTTTGAAAGTTACTTGGAATATGAGGTTTAAGGAAGCTACCTCAGGTCTTGAAAACAGTGATGCAACAAAAATAAAGTATCTCTTCTATCTCTTCCTTGAAAATCAATGGACAGAGAATGAAAATGAAACCGTGATTGTTTTGGATGAATTTAATCTTTCTATTGATCACATGTTGTAACTTCTCTTTCATTTCTTTTTAAAATCGTTTATTAACAAAAACAAATACGCATTAACTGGAATTTAAATTGAAGATGCATAAACTGAGTTAATAATACCGATCTCGTGTGATTAAGGAAATCTAAACTGAGTTGGAATCAGAGATATAAGAAAAAATGATTGAATTTCTTTGAGATTTAACACTTACCGAGTCAAGAGAAAGGGCAAAGGAAGGATGAATATGCCGGAAGGAAATAAAGGATAGGTTAGATGATGATGAAGCTCGTATGGAAATTGGTTTAGGAAAAAGGGAAGTGTGTGGCCTTTGAGTTGAAAAGTATCACTTGGAAACACAAAAGGGACATAGACTAAATAAAATTTGCTTGGAAAACTAAATTACTCGGTCCGTATTAATTACACTATATCTAGGATACTGTTAGAAGTGATTATGGAAAGATAATGACGGTTCTACCCATTAAAAAAGGGATTAGTGAGAGATTAGAAGGGTAATTATGGGTGATTGAAAATTTACTATTAAGCCCATAAAATTAGTTAGATTATGAGTCTAACTAAGGACAATTAAGAGAATTTGGTGGTGATTGATTTTCTTATATTGATAGTAGATGTCTGAATGTGTACTACTAAAAAATGATTCCAAGACAAGGGCAAAATTGGAAAAATAGTATTTTTTAGTCATTATTAGAAAAGTGATTTCTTAGTCCCAAGTTTTGGCTAAAATATTTTGGAACGCAATCTGAAATATTTTGGTACACAATCTAAATATTTTGGTATGCAATCTAATATATTTTTGTGCATAATCTGAAATATATTTTGGTACATAATATAATATATTTTTGTACTCATTAGAATATATTTTGGTATTCAATTGAGATATTTTTGTACTAGATCTAATATGTGAATTACTTAATCCCAAAGTAATGTATTACTTGTTCCCAAAGTTTCTCACTTATTAGTTGTGAATTTTCTCTATAAATAGAAAACTCACATAGTACATTCCACACACCAAAAAGTTCTATTGAGTTGTCGAGAACTCTTTCTCTCTTCTCCCTCCAGCTTGTGTTCCTCATCTCCTCTTTCAGTCCCTTCGGATTTGAGAGTGTTCTTAAGACCTTAGTCCCTTTAGGTAAAGAGTCCCTTCGGAATTAAGAATGGTCTTAAGAGCATAGTTCATTCGATAATTTATGTCCCTTCGAAATAAATAATATTTTAAGATTATAGTTCTTTTTCGGTATAATAAGAATGCTCTTAAAAATATATTCTTCTTAAATTCTTGAAGAAGTTAGAATGGTGGTAGCACCATATTTGAGTGGTCATAATACCATAGTTAGAGAAGTTAAAAATTAGAATGCTGGTAACACCATATTTGAATGGTCTCAACACCATAATAGAGTGGTCACAATACCATAGTAGAGTGATTTCAATATTAAAAGAGTGGTTAGTACCATATTGAAGGTGTAATTCTCGAATGGTTTTCTACAGAGCAGTAGTTAACCGCAGAGTTGTAGTTGAGCGAGGCGGCGTGGTTGATAGTCTGTCTTGCACAGTTTTGGGCAGTGTAAGAGAGCGACATGGTCATGACTCAACTTAGTAACAACTTCGGTAGATATTCTTTTTCAAAATAGAATTTGGAAATCTAAATACAAAAGTTTGAAAATCCAAAAACAACAAAAATGGTAGTAGACGTACGTCTACTAGCTAGAAGTTGGGATTTTTAGCTTCACAAATTCACAACAAATTGGCATGGTAAACACACTCTATCAACATACACACTATAAGTTGATGATGGATAGAAAGAGAGACATAAAAATTAAATGAGGTTTTTTTTATATACTACTTCGTCCAAAATATAAGCAAAAATGAGTCAACATAAGTTGATGTATTTGGTACAAATTTTGAATCAAATACATTAACTTTTGTTGACCAATTTTTGCTTATATTTTAGGACGGATGGAGTATATGCAAAATTTTATTAAAATGGTTGTACATGGAAACCAAAATAATAAAGAGAGAAAATAAAAACATAATTTGAGTATGAGAGAGAAAGTTGTCATAAAAGTTATCACAAAATGGTTGTACAAATATCATTTCTCTAAAATGGATGTGTTATTTGAACAACCATTTAAGTGACAACTTTTAGGACAACATAAATTTACAAAGAAAAGTAGATACTGACACTGAAACCAAAGTTGTCATAAAAGTTGTCACAAAATGGTTGTACAAATATCATTTCTCTGTTAAAATGAGAAAACTAGCACAAGATATGTGCAAAGCTACTCCAAACTCCATCAAACAAACATCATACAACTTGTCTCCACATTTCCACATTGCAAGCTTGACAGATACATAATTAATATAGATTACAAAGGTCCAATGTAAATACAAGACCACCCCCAACTGCATACCGTGATCAACTCCTGCAGCTCCACGCCTCCACCCAATAAAGAAAAAGGAAACCATACTAATGTAATCAAAGAACCAGCCCCACAAGCAAACACTGATATGAGCACATAAACCGCCCCACAACACTTCAGTTCAGCTCCCTGCAAACACTACATACGCACAAGAACTGATATGAGCAAAACAGAAACAGAGACTACCAAGTACCAACAGTAAAAGCAGTCAACGATCAAACACTATGGTTACAAACAAGTGGATTCAACCACCAATCGGACCATCGAAAGTTTGTGTTCAATCCCTCCCTACACATAAACCAAGACCAAGATAGGCTCTTGATATGATCAACCACCTCTAAACAATTTGCAACCTTCCCGTTAAAAATAACATTATTTCGCTCCAACCACATGCACCAAGCCGTTGTTAACCACACTAAATGCGATACTTTTTACTTTTCTTACCTTTGCAAATTGGATTGGTGGATCAAATACATCAAACACTATGGTTACAAACAAGTGGATTCAACCACCAATCGGACCATCGAAAGTTTGTGTTCAATCCCTCCCTACACATAAACCAAGACCAAGATAGGCTCTTGATATGATCAACCACCTCTAAACAATTTGCAACCTTCCCGTTAAAAATAACATTATTTCGCTCCAACCACATGCACCAAGCCGTTGTTAACCACACTAAATGCGATACTTTTTACTTTTCTTACCTTTGCAAATTGGATTGGTGGATCAAATACATCAAACACTATGGTTACAAACAAGTGGATTCAACCACCAATCGGACCATCGAAAGTTTGTGTTCAATCCCTCCCTACACATAAACCAAGACCAAGATAGGCTCTTGATATGATCAACCACCTCTAAACAATTTGCAACCTTCCCGTTAAAAATAACATTATTTCGCTCCAACCACATGCACCAAGCCGTTGTTAACCACACTAAATGCGATACTTTTTACTTTTCTTACCTTTGCAAATTGGATTGGTGGATCAAATACATCAAACACTATGGTTACAAACAAGTGGATTCAACCACCAATCGGACCATCGAAAGTTTGTGTTCAATCCCTCCCTACACATAAACCAAGACCAAGATAGGCTCTTGATATGATCAACCACCTCTAAACAATTTGCAACCTTCCCGTTAAAAATAACATTATTTCGCTCCAACCACATGCACCAAGCCGTTGTTAACCACACTAAATGTGATACTTTTTTTACTTTTCTTACCTTTGCAAATTTTGAATCAAATACATTAACTTTTTTACCTTTCTTACCTTTACAAAATGGTTCAAAATTTGTATCAAATACATCAACTTATGTTGACTCATTTTTGCTTATATTTTGGGACGGAGCAATACTTTTTTAACTACATCGGAAAAATAATTTAATTCTAATTCATCCTTTTTAAGCATTAAGCATAAGTCTCGCCACCACATAATCTAAATATGAGTATTGAAGAATATATGGAGTCCAAATATCATTGCTGTATTATGTAAGGCATTTTTCGTTAATAAAATTAGTATATATCCATATAATTTCCTGCTTATAAAAAAAGTAGTATAAATTTCATGTGAAGAATATAAAATGATTCTAAAGTGTGTGTGTTCGCTACCATCAATTTTTGCAAACTGTACACAAATCTCTTTTTAGTGTACTTGAGAATCCTCAAAGTGAATAGTGTTAAATAAATTAGATATCTTCTTTGTTGTGTCAATTGTGACGTGAGTTAGAGACCAAATATGGACGATCTCCTAGACTTCTCTCAAAACCCAACAACAGAATCAGCTGATGGTTTGCAGGGTTGTACCGGATACTTGTGTTGAAAGTTTTTTTGACATTGGTGATTAGACGGTGAATTATGTTGAGCGCAACAACGATGGTAAAAGTGTATGTTGATGAAAAATCTTCTGTTTGAGGGGGGCAAATACCGAGATGAATGGATGGATGACTCATACTTAAGGGGGAGATTTTTGTGCCAAGTGTGAGGCCATGGTCTCCGGACTCCCTTCAAGACCCAACACCACTCTTAAATGTTAGCTCATAAAATGAGTGTGCCAAACCATATATACATCCAAAACTCTGGGAATTTAATTTGACAGTGTGAGACTCTAACAGCAACTTCAATATTTATTCTAATGCCTAACAAAATAAAAGTTTTCTCTATTAGTCTCATGCACTAGAGAAAAGAAGAAATGTTTTGGAAATAATTTTTGTGGAATTTTTATCTTAGAAGTATGAAATTCCTACTCCTATTAGCTACCGCTTATCACATAACCAATTTTAATTGCTTGTAAATACATTATAAATAAATAACAAATTAGTTAAATTTCTGAGCTAGTTAATTCAATGAAATAGATAGAGATGCCAAATTATATCCAAGGAGAAAGTTTTTAAATAATTGATTAATATTCAAAATAAAGAGTCGAACGCCAATGTTGTTTTTCATTGATTTGTTGAGCTTTTACAATTCTGAATTTGTAAAAAGCAGTAAAATATGAGAATCATCAATAGAGAGATAATCTGAGCTCCAAATCTAGCTCTTGAGTGTCACTTGATTCTGAACCCATGGAACTACTCCTCTTCTTCATATCTATGTTTTGAGAGTCCTAAATATATATGGAGGGACAGAAACAGTCAATTTTAAATTTACAGTTAAATTATACACTGATAAATAAGTATACATAATTTTATGCATGTAATATAAAAAAATTGAAAATGCTTACATATAAATTTAGAAAGGGTTGAGTTATGTTAGTTTGAGCTGGATACTGGTTCTCCAAGATCACATTGCCATGTTGCCATCTGATTTAAGAAAACACTCACATATCAGAACAAATTCATATTCATGACAATTAAATAACATAAAATATGAAGAAGAAGAAATCCATATATGTCAAGGATCTGAAGTGAGTTTACCTTGGGTAAGAATCTCCATATGTGATATTTGTTCTTTCATATTCAGGTAGACCCATCTGCATTATTTCAGGATTAATTCTTGTACTATGTAACACATTATTATACTTCAATGAATTTTGGATGGTGCAATTTACTCTGAACTAGTAGCATAAACAGTGAGGAGTGAAAATGTATAAGTGAGGAACATATTCAACCATACATCAAAAAATTAAGAATATGAAAAAATATAATTGATAAAATATCGTTCAAGTAATGTGTGTGAGACCAATTGGTATGTAATAAAATTAAGCCTGGTTGAATTAGACATACCATATTACTATGTGGTTGGAAGGAATATGAATTAGGGGAGTATGATGATGAATATGACATTTGTATTGCTTTTTGATCTTCCTGCATTATTTGATAGACAAAACTACTGATCAATTGAATTTCACTATTCAAGAATAGTAAATAAAAAATCGGTAGCTTAGCTTTTAGTGAAAAATGAAGGAGTAAGATAAATTTACATTGTAATTGAAATGAGATGGTTGGTTATAATTATAAGGAGTAGGTGGATGATGATAGAGGGGTGGCAATTGAGTATGTAATCTGATTTTCTCCAACTGAGCAACACCAAGTCCTCTTTGAGGTTGCTTTGGCTTATCTGAATTACTCTTCTTCCCTTTCCTTGATGAAGAATATGAAGAAGAAGATCCACTTCCTCTTTCATATCCAATGTTTGCTTCTCCAAAATAGTTACTGCTATCCATTCTTTTTGGAGGTGTTGGATTTTGCAAATCCCGGAAGAACTGCTTTCACTGGGTGATGATAGGGAAATGAGAGATCCCCTCCACAAGTGATGTTTTTATATATATAAGTTGATGCCCACCTCGCTGGATTGATCAGATTCTGCATGTATAGATTTCAATGTTATATTATATATATGTTTGTTTCTACACGTAGATATTTGTATATATGCTCTCTCTCTCCAACTATGTTCTTGCCTAAGTATAATATAAATCTCTCAACTCATATTTGATTATCATAAAACAATTCCGGCTGAGAGTTGAACCCCAGACCAAGTTCTGGTAGATCACAACCATTACCACTAGATCACAAAAGTTTTTTGTGACTTATAGTTGCTTTCATTTTATTTATCTAGCACAAATGCGAGTTCACTTTAAGTCATTATATTCTCACAACCCTGAATTCCAACATCATTTGAACACGAATTGAACGTCATTCACACACATCATGCGATTCAACTTCATTTTCACCGTCGCCGGTGACCCCAATAACAACATCCCGCCACCGTTGCAACTGTCACTTCAACAACACATGCCGTCGTAACTGCCACCGCCGGAAAATCACTTTCTCTCACTGATCCACACACATCACGCCGCCGCCACAACTGCCACCTCACCAACAACTCACTGCCGTAAATGTCATTGCCGATAACTCGCTTTCTCTCACCGATTCACACCATCTTTCATCGAATTGACAAAAAATTATGACCAATGTTGATATTGATTGTCTGAATTTTGTTAATTTCGAATCCTTGACATTAGGGTTTGAAAATTATTGATTTTGTTATGTGATTGTGTGAATTTTAGCTTTTTCTTCATTATTCTTTTTTTCATACTAAATGTTAAGTAGTGTTGCTCTAACCATAATGATTAGCCCTACTTTTTAGTTATAAAAATTTATGAAAAAAACTTCGGATGAGGATCGAACCAGGTACCACATGCTTTCAATTCACAACTCTTACCACCAAGGTACTGATGTTTTTTATGACATGTGATTGTTTCAATGTTGTGTATTCAACACAAATCTCGGGTCCTCTTTCTTTCAATCTCACAATTCCTAAATCATTTCTCACTCACTTTCATCTCTCTCACCATCTTGCAATTGAACCTAATAACCATAACACCACCATTTTTGACGGACCTAATTAATTTTTATGAAAAAAAAAAATATGCAAGGAATTGAATCAGATAACACATGAAAATGTCATTTTTTTTAAAAGTCACTAACGTCATTGCAATTCCTTTTTTGATAGTAGTTCCTTTTCATTATTAGCGGTTCCTTTTTATTATTATTATTTTTTATTTCAATTACCACGTAACGTTCCTTTTTATTTTTTTTTTCTTTCGGTTACTAAATAACAATTCCTTTTCCTTATTTTTTTCTTTCGATTAACAACTTTTGCGGTTAGGATCAATTTCTTGGTGCTAGCTTTTGTATATATTTTTTCTTTTGATTTGTCATTTTTATTGCAGTCCATCTTTTATTTTTGTTACTTTTTGAGATAGTTTGATAACATAATACTGAATATAACTATAAAAGTAATAATATAGTCATTTGATAGTTATATATGAAGCTATACAAAACTCGTGCATCGCACGGGTTAGAGTCTAGTTATATATCAATCATGTTTACATTATTATTTATTATAATTTTTTCTACCCATCTATCATATACTATATATTAGGGATTCACAAAAAAAAATATACTATATATTAGGGGTCTAGGGTTGGGAATAGGTCAGGTCAGACTGGTCTACTGGGGCCTACGATCTAGCATGTTTATGAAAAATGCTAGACTTAAGCTTTCTAAAAAGCTTTTTTAAGTAAATAGGTCACGCTTATCAAAAAAACATATGAAGTCTGATAGGCCGGCCTATTTATGCATATTATTAAAGCTTATTTATATTAAAATATAATTTATATTAAACATAAAAATCAATAAAAAAAACTCAAATAATTGACTTTTTAAATAGGATTTAAGGCCTTATAGTGAAATAGGTTTTTAAGGCTTTATAGTGATAGACAAGCCTTACAATTAAATAGGTTTTAAGGTCAACTTGGCCTATTTAAAAGTAGATAAAATGGTCAATTTAATAACGTTAATTTGAAGTAGACATGTAAATAGGCTTTCAGGCCTGTAAATCAAAACATGGTAGAGTTACAAATCAAGATGTTA
Source organism: Medicago ruthenica (assembly GCA_018208015.1). Taxonomy (NCBI): domain Eukaryota; kingdom Viridiplantae; phylum Streptophyta; class Magnoliopsida; order Fabales; family Fabaceae; genus Medicago; species Medicago ruthenica. The sequence continues at coordinate 95,780,404 of CM031374.1, forward strand.
CACTTTTTGGTTATTTTAATACTAATGTAATTTTATGTCTTGCAACTTTAGTTTGTTGCAAGTATTTTATGATGTAATTTATTATTTGATATTATAATTTATTATTCTATGATGCATAAAATTAAAGTAAAAATAAGTTAACCAATTTTTTTTTAAGAAAATTAAAAAGAAGAGTAATATTCAAGAAAAATTATGAGAACATGTCATTTAGTCATTTAATATTAAAAAAATATAAAAATAAGTTGGGTAACATATTACCCAATCCAACCCAACCCAACCCATAAATTAACGGGTTTGCCCAAACCTACTCAATGGTATTACGGATGGTTATTTTACCTCACCCAAACTGAAACACCCCATATGGTTCGGGTTTTGGATTTAACCAAACTCAACTCAAACCGACCCACGTATAAGCAATTCTCTCTCATTTAATATGTTAATTTGTAAGTCAAATTATATGCTGCAAGACAATGTATGGTCTTACTGAATCGGCATGAATTATAATTAGGAATTTAAATTCACTACAACTGACTTTATGATGCAACCGATCATAGATCATTATATCAAAATATAAAATATGAAAAATACTTTATATTTTGATCTAACCATATGCAGTTAGTCAAAAATAAAGGATCCAATACCTATACGAAACATTTGATATAGATGGTGTAAGAACTTTTACCTTTTGCTATTATTTGATTAGTAAGTAAGAATAAAATGGTAAAAAAAGGTTTAAGTAAAAGGTAAAATTGAAAGAGAAAAATGTTACACTGTCTATATATAATCTAACAAATATAATTAATAATTTACAATAAAATTGACCTATAATCGTCTAACAATTAAAGAATTCCCAATTAAACTCAACAAAGGGATATGAGTAGAAAGTCAAACCATGGTGATTACTATTGGAAATACTTTATGTGGTAAGGCCATGTAGAAACTCAGCAATAAAATTTGACATGTAGAAGGCCATGTTAAAAATAATTTAATAAAACAGTATTCAAAGTATATTCTACCATTGGAAATACTTTTAGCGCTTCTTTGTTTCGTAGCACTTACACAATATGACTCAATGCTATTTTTATTATTAACTTACCAATATTTTTTTTAGGGGATTAACAATGCTATTAGGTCTTGTCAAAAAAAAAACACAATGCTATTAGGAAACTTCTAATTTTTAACACATATTTAACACTTTATTTTTTCTCTAACTCTCTTTTTCCATCACTTCACCAATATATCACATTTTATTTTTATTTCTCTCTTTTAAGAGGTGTATAGTGTGTATGGGCGTCCAAATAACATTTTGCTTAATTGATCATGATTCTTGCTTTTATATATGATCATCAATTATATATATGATCATCAATCTTCCTTGAGCTATGGTGATTATTTTAGTTTAGCTGCATTGATTGATGTAAAGGTAACAAAGCTTTATGTGGGTTCCACTTTGCATGTGGTTTCCTAGCACACGGTCAATTTGTCCCAGCTGATCGATAATAATAAACTTGCCTAAAAATATTAAATAACGTTTAAGCTGAAATGCCATAGCTGTAAATTCTATAATTAAACAATTTATTCAGAAAGGGAAGTAGAATAAAAACTAGAATGTACACTTTTTAGATTAAAAAGAAAGAGTCCAATGCCTTTTTAACTAATTAAAACGACCCACAAGGTTGCTTAAAATAAAAGGAGTGATTGACCAAAAAATTGCGATAATTAAAGCAATCTATACATGATTATAATAAAAACAATAATAATAATAATAATAATAATAATAATAATAATAATAATGTGGTTATTATAAATAAGTGGATGAGAGATCAAATCTAATTGAGTTGTTTCACGCATGATTTGTGGGTCATATTTTATGAGTTGTTTGTGAGGTGGAAAGGGAGAATTCTCCAATTTGTTGGCTAGACATGTGATGATCTTAACCCATTCAAATTAATTAATCTCAACTAAAATTATGTCGTTAGCTTTAGGAGATGATGCATATATTCAGAGTATTTATAGTTAGAAATAGTATATAGAATAGCTAACTTTACATAATTTGGGATTTGTTTCCTTTTTTTCTTCGGTACTCTGCATTCTTAAACTTTCATTCTTTTCTATCATTTTCCCTTTCTTCTTCTGCCTCCTACCACTAATTCTTGAGTCTTTCATGTCTTAATTAAGTTTTTTTATTCTAATCGTTAATGTTAGGACCCGGAATGAGAAAAGGCACGCTGATCTAAATTTTTACATTGGCTAAATCACTTCAAGAATTTTTACATTGTTTAAGGTGAGAATAATAGTTCAAAAAACTATTACACTCTATCATAAACAATATATTTCACTTGAAGTTAAATCACTTCCATAATTTCTACATGTTCGATAATCGGTTTAAAAATTTATGGTGTAAATTCCATGTTGATAGAAATAGGAAGTTCTTCAACCACCGACACAATCTCAGTGCACACCTTACACCAATGTCTACTAATGCTCGATCGTGTGATCATCAACATCTTGTGTAATCATGATTGGATCAACACGCCATTGGTTAGAATTGTCCACAAGACAAAATTGATCCTTCTATCAAATTTCTCTAGCTTAAACTTTAAGGGAGAATTTGAGACGGCACAAGTATCAATATTGTAAATTGTGCACCTATAAAGGTTTCCAAGAAAGAGAAATGAAGTTTTTCCAAACTAGCTAGAACTTTTCCTAAACAACACTTTCACAAATATCATCCTGATTTTGAGCTCTACAACCACGAAGCATACTAAAAATGTAATAAAGAAAACCATAATAGAGAAAAAAAATAAACACAATCAGAACACAATAATATAACGTGAAAACTCTAAATCCGAAGAAAAAAAACCACGATTGTTGTCTAATGACAATCTATAAAATAACATGTGAAAGTTGTAACACAACACACAAACTCTTCTCTCAAACACTCATTGACCCATCAATACACTAACACTCTCCAAAATAAATGTCTAACTTCATCTTACAACATTCTAAGATAAAAATATAAGTGAAAAAAAAAAGTTATATACAAGTTTAAAGCACATCTGACTCGTTCATCTTAAAACTAAAAAGCATATATATGGTCTTAGACTCTTGGTCTCCCTCTTTCTTTACGATGCTAGCAATGGAATTTTTCTCCAACATGTATCATTTCTATCAATATCAATATCAATACTTGTAAACCTTTAGTCCTATTACAAGAAGGAAAAATTTCATCAAGACTAGTTAATGTAAGTCATTAATGTAGGGATTTTAAAGTTTTTTTAACGTGATAAAGATTTTTTTTATCCATATAAATCGAATTCGGTACTCTAAAATATATACCATTTATACACACCGTGCATTAATCACTTGTACTCTACGTGTCTCAAGTAAAACCTGAACATTACATATATTACACCCACAAGCCACTAACATTATAAATTAATAGAGTATATAAAATGAAATTTAGTAATTAATCCATCTAAAAATGTATAACTTTTCACTATAAACTAGTAGCATGAAAGTTACCCAAAAAAGTTATTATTATAAACAGAGCTGAAGGCGGTACTATAGGCACTGCCAATCCTGCGCAATACTTTGAGGATCTTAACACAGGCCTCAAAGTCAGGGGTATCAAATTTGAAAAAAAAAAAAAAAAAAAACTTCTACCGACAGGTAAAAGCCTCAATGAGTTTAACTTTGCTATCAATTATGCCTTGTCCATAGATAAATGTATATGTGGTCGTTGAGAAAAGTCATCCTTAAACGTTGACTCGTCTATTTAACTACGATCTAGTTGTCTGTTACTATAATCAGTGTCAAAACTTTTTTTAACCTCTTTTGAAATGAAAATCGTCGGATTTGATTCACTTATTATTATTATTATTATTATTATTATTATTATTATTATTATTATTATTATTATTATTGTGGAACATTATTAGCATCAAAAAGACATTTTTTTATTTAATAATTGTTATTATGAGCTGCGTTAACAGATATAATTTTTTTAAACTATTGATATTTAAACAAAATCTATTTTTAAAATTTGAGCAGGTCTTCAAATTTTATTGAGCCAACCCTGATTATACGAGATAGAAAAATCAAAGTATCATTAAATCTAGACGTTTAAAGTTAAATTTAAAATGATGCATTTTAAAAACTAACAAACCAAAATCTGATGCATTTTTAAGCCTAATAAGCTTTTATAACAAAAACAACACAAATATAAATATCAAACACATTCATAAGATTATTAATGTTTTAGTAATTAAATCACTTAGTAGTAAAATTTATAATATATGATCTAATTAATATTATTAATGTTAACTATTTTTTTTGTCAAGTAGTCTAATAGCTAGAATTTATCTTTTAAAATGAATAAGGGAAATGTTAACAAGTGCCCCTGGGGCACTCTTTAATACCTTTAAATGGTAACTTTTTTTGAAAATTTATGTAATCAATGCATTGGAAATTGAAATATTTGACTTTTTTATAGAATAATTTATTCTTTTAGAATGCTTAAAGAGTGTCACGGGGGCACTCGTTAACAAGACCCAATGAATAAATAGAGTATCCGGATTTAAACTCTAACCCCTACATATAACAATGAATTGTTCCCGTCGACTGAGTCATGCTTACGGCAACATTAATGTTAACTATTAATTAAGGGAAATGTTAACGAATGTCTCCGGGGCACTCTTTAAGACCCTTTAATAGTAAATTTTTATGAAAATCTGTGTAATCAGTGCATTGAAATTTGTAACATTTGACTTTTTTAAATAATACTTTCTAAATTTGAGATCCTTAAAGAGTGACCCGGGGACACTCGTTAACAAGACTCATTAATTAATGTTAACTATTTTGAGACGTAAGACATGTGGGTGCAAACGACTGCCTCATTTCTCAACCCAGCCCTGCAAAGAATAATACAATTCAATCCAACAACATGAATTTTTTTATCAAATGTCCAATATAAAAATAATTTTTCACAAGATAAAAGGAAGCAGAAGAGACGTAAGGAATATATACACACGCATATGGTATTTCCAATAGATTTCTGCACACATGCAAACCATTACATTGCAGGCAGGTGCATTATTCATTCCACACATTCTCTCCATCTATTTTATTGTATACATTATGCACACGGGGACTTGAGCTTGCATTCTCGTCATGGATGACATGGTTACTTAAAGGTTGACATTTGACACGCATAATTGAAAATTTTCTCTCTTTCTATCTCCCATAGATCTAGTTTGTTAAATTGTGTGATGATAGGATGAGTTGAACTACTCCATTCGGTCCTTATTATAAGAAGAAAAACAAAAAAACATTAAAATCAATACAATTATTAATTAATATAATTTTTTTAATATTTTTACAACTATACCCTCATAAAAAATTATGAAGTATTAAATACATTCACAAATATTAAAAAGACAAATATTAAATTAGGGGTAGAAAAGTCTTTTAAACAATAACTACACCTTAAAAGTTGTGACATTTTCTTAAAAATAGGACCAAAACGTTTTTTAAAAATTTTCTTATATATAGGACCGGAGGGAGTATTTTGTTAAGTTTAATGAGAGGTTTATACCTTCGGTTATTAAATAATTTAAACGGCATTATTATTAGTTGAACATAAGGTGAAAATCTAATTTATAAACATAAACGGTGATGAGGGTAGTTCAACCTCTTTTTGTTGTTCTCTCATCGGTTGTTTACAAATTTTCAAATGTACACATATTCTTGATCTATATCAATATAATTGATATTGTAAATATGCTATAATTTGTATATCTATATCTATTAGATACACTATTAAAATTCCAACGATTGATATTAAAGTCATATAGGTATGTATTATATCTATATTCTTTTGATAAAAAAGTATCATGTGAAGTTATTGTGTTTCTCTGATCGTATTGTTCGAGTTAGTATAATTACTTCTTGTATGGCATACATCAGAATTGAACGTGAATAATTGTTTAATTGGTTCGAGCAAAAGTATTGGATCAAAATTACGTATAGACATAATCTATTATAAGATACATTTAATAATAAGTACATTCATAACAAGTATAATAGGAGTGTGTACACAATGATTATATACTAATGAGCTCTAATAAAATTCTCACTCATCATAAATAGCATGTATTTGAGCTCGTCAACAAGTAGACTAAAAAATACTACTCCGTCCCAAAATATAAGCAAAAATGAGTCAACATAAGTTGATGTATTTGATACAAATTTTAAACCAAATACATTAACTTTTGTTGACCAACTTTTGCTTATATTTTGGGACGGAGAGAGTATTTTACTAATTCATATTCGACTGTATTTGCGCTCGTCCAACCTACCATCGGTCGAGAGAAATTTGTTTGAACCTAAATCATATGTATTTCCATTTCGACTAATATGTAATTTATTTTTAGAGGGTGTTTGTTTCAAGTTTAATAGATTTCTTCTTTTTCTTTTTCTTGATTGTTAATTTTTCTTTTACCGATTAATTGCTGGATATGCAGGTGTGTCCATTTCGAAAAACCGATTTTATCATAGATATGAATGTAAATTCTAGAATTTTTGAAGTCACTCTATCCCTTCATCTCATTCTAGATTTTAATCGAATCATCTTTTCATATTTTAATCTATCTATTTCCATCTTCATCATCTCTATGGTTGGTCACAATAAAACCTAAATTTTATTATAGATCCAAAATTAAAATCCATAACTTTCAAAGTCACTTTATCTCTCCCTTATCTTTGTGAATCAAGTAACACACACCTAATTGAAATGTCTCACCTATCACATGATTGATTAACATATCCAATTGAGAAAACCATCAATTTTTACGAATACAAGATGAAGATGGTAAAGGAGTTAGGTTATCCATGAAGGAAAATAAACATCATCTGTATGATCGCTTGACCTTCCTAGTTTTTTCCTCCTCCTACAAAACGTTGAGACATTTCTCTAATAGATTTGTTCGTTCATGACAATGATGTGGTACTTTTTCCTTCAATTATGAGGATTACCTTTGCTTTCCTTCAATTATTAGGTTTTTTTTTTTTTTGGGAAACCCAAATTTTCTAATGTGATCTTTCAATTTTGACGTTGTATTTGCAATTTAGGATTTTTTTTAATATTTAATTTTGTTAAAATCATATTTTTAAATTATTATTTAATCATTTGCTTATGTGGATAATGGTATTTTCATATACATTTTGTTCCATCGTCACTTTTTTCTTATGTCAGCTCACTAGTGTGTGACCCGTGCCGTTGCACGGGATAACAATTAAGTGGGATAATCCCTCGTTACCTGACTATTATCAGACAAGAAAAGATAAAATAGAGTATAGTTTTATGTATTATAAATGCATATCAAATAAATAAGCTCATTCAACAGTGTAATAAGATATACAAAAGAAACTTTTCGACAAATAATTTTATGCATAAATACGAACCACAATTATTTAATAATTTTGCAAAAAAAATAAAATAAACATCGATCAACAATCACAAACCAGCCTAATCTCCGTCGCAATAAATGATTTTTTAATTAGCAAAATAAGGATTTAAAGTATACGAAAATAAAGATAATGTGACAGTTAGAATAACAACAATAGGCTAATAAATACCCAAATCGCACAAATGAAAAAATAAAATAAAAGTTGTTACGTATTATGAAAATATATCGAAACAAATATGTTTATGTAACAATGTATTAACACGTACAAGTAGAATCTTGATTACATTTTTTACCAGAATAATAGATACATTTTCATACCGTAAAATGCTTGGCCACAGTTACTGGAATATTTTGCAAAACAAAAAAAAAAAAACCCTATGACCAACATTTGTCGAGAATCACAAACCAGTCTAATCTCCAAATTGAGTTCACTAACCCCATGAAACTAACATTCTACCTCATCTCAGTATAATTCACTGGCCTCCACTTAAATGTTGGTAGAAGTAAAGTTGCAAAGAAATTACTATTAGTAGCGGTTCCCCATCATAAATCTCCAATCAAACACAAGTCGATCAACAATCACAAACCAGCCTAATCTCCGTCGCAATAAATGATTTTTTAATTAGCAAAATAAGGATTTAAAGTATACGAAAATAAAGATAATGTGACAGTTAGAATAACAACAATAGGCTAATAAATACCCAAATCGCACAAATGAAAAAATAAAATAAAAGTTGTTACGTATTATGAAAATATATCGAAACAAATATGTTTATGTAACAATGTATTAACACGTACAAGTAGAATCTTGATTACATTTTTTACCAGAATAATAGATACATTTTCATACCGTAAAATGCTTGGCCACAGTTACTGGAATATTTTGCAAAACAAAAAAAAAAAAACCCTATGACCAACATTTGTCGAGAATCACAAACCAGTCTAATCTCCAAATTGAGTTCACTAACCCCATGAAACTAACATTCTACCTCATCTCAGTATAATTCACTGGCCTCCACTTAAATGTTGGTAGAAGTAAAGTTGCAAAGAAATTACTATTAGTAGCGGTTCCCCATCATAAATCTCCAATCAAACACAAGTCTACATGTGATATTAATCTTTTACGCTTTTATAATGTCTTCGTGCACAAAGAACTCTATTCCAGGTTGCCAAACAAAAAGCCCAAATTAATTATAATAGAGAAAAGATGAAGATTGTGACACAAAATTATGCATTCCCCTCTTTTGTCCTCCTTTTTTAAGCCTCTTAATAATGTTAATTGCATCAACTTCTTCACGTCTTTCCAACAGTAACCTATAACATTAATGCATTGTGTTGCTACATTGCCTAAAATCAAAGTATATAAGATTAAGAAGATTATATATATAAGACAATAGTGACAGATTGACCAAGACAAAATAGACAGCCAAGTAAAATAAAATACTCACTCACTACGAAAGATATAAACATAGAGACTATGTATTTTTGGTATGTTTATGTTTGAACCAATTGAGATAAGGAGATTAAGTAAAAACGTCAATTTCTTCAAATTTAAATACAAAAAGTAACAATAAGAAGAAAAAAAAACATGGAACCTATGAATAGACATAAACTGGCTAATAATTGATTTTCATCAGTTATAGTTTTCGACATATTTATCAATCCTTCTATGTTACATTTGGTTGAGCAATTGTAACATTGTTAGTGTTGTTCTTCCTTGTTCGAATGATGTGGAAAGTTGTCTGGCTCCTTGAGACAAAGCATCAACCTGAAATGAGACACGAACATAAACACTTCACTGAGCGAAACCTCTAAAATCACAATTTATGCAGCCTCTAAAATCTCTGAGCAAAATATTTATCTTAACAAAGCAGACAACAACAATGGCCATTCCTTGCCTATCAAATGAGAAGCATCGTTCCTCTTTGACGACACCAAAAAAATTAGCAAAACATATCAATCAATTAATCAATATTTTGTACAAATTTAACATAAAATCTACTCAATAAAATTGTGAACAACTTGAAAGATTTCATAGCTGGAGAGTGAGGTGTGTAAAAGACACTGTGACTCTATCAAGTATTTATAGAATTCTAAAGACACAACAACAAATTTGAAGGAAAAGAAAGATTATGACTTGAACACAATCACTTCCAGTTCCAAACTACCCTGCAATTCAACCAATCAACCAACAATGTTTAAATTGGTGTTCAAACCTAGCTGGGAATTTGTCGCAATGTAAAATATGAAGGAAAGAGGATGATAATTCTTTAAATAACATATTCATTTCCAGATATATGTTTCTTGTATAACATTTTCAAAATTTTCAAAATACTCACATAGAACAATAGTGTTAAATAAATAAAACTGAAATAGAAATACCTTATGAAGACTTTCTCCACACCAAGTTTCTGCAAAAAAAAAAAAAACTCGGAATGAAAGAAAAGCAAGCTTTCTTGGTATAAACCCTACATCAAACATTTAGAATGCATGTAAAAACTAAAATGCTTAGATCCACAACTACAGAGTAATATAAAGTAAAAGGACTAAAAAATATAAAAGAGGAATTGCCTTATCATCTATGAACTTGGACCAGAACCGAGCTAATGATTTTTGGTAACGATCCTGCACACAAATAACTTATCTTGTCATGTTCCTAAACTGATTGCTTCGCATAATAGTTTATACAATATTCACATCCACCTCCAATAATTTGTGATAAAGAAATGACCATGGAATCTTGACTTGAATCAAGAGCAGCTTCAACAACCTCATCCTCCTCCTCCTCCTTAATGCTCAACTATTTTAGACAACTAAAATCACCCATGCTAGCTGTATTTGTGCATAACCAGCCAACAACCAAAATTATCTGTCTTCCTACTTCTATCTTATTTCAACCTCAACAAATAAGCAAAAGCCTCCATACATGTTATTAGCCAAATACCTTGCAAAAGCAGTTCTGAAACTTCAAAAATGAACATCAGTTCTTTTTTTCTTCTATCTTTATCACCAATACAAACCTCTCTTGCAAATTTAATTGTGTTGTATATGGATGAATTAGAAAAAAAATTACATGTTTTAGAAAAAACTTACTTCTATCTCATGTTATTCAAACTCATTATCTAGAAGGTAGGAAATGAAATAAAGATATAATAAGTCTCATTGTAATTCTTTGCTAGTTATAAATTATAAATAAATTGATAAATCAAATAAGCTGAAGGCATATTGTACACAAGCAGTGGTTAATTCAAAAATAAGATAGCATCATCATATGAAATTTGAGTTTAAAATAAGTCAAAAAGGAAAAAGGAGCAGTACATGCCAAAAACAACATATGCAGACTTGGTGATTGGAGTTACTTCAAATCGCTATAAAAGCATCATAACTTAGAATTTAGACAAAAACAAAAATATCAAGATCAAATGCATACTTGGATTTACTCACACTTCATATTTGAGTCCACACACATACTTTATGTCGTACCTTTTGGAGTTTGTTGTTCAGCATCCTTGTTGGTGCAGACTGAGAACTTACCATGCTCACAAGAGAAGAACCTGAAGTCATCATTGTAGCAGGAATGTAGACACTGGAAATTCAGAAACTTCAGGTGATGTTGATTGAATAAGGTCAGTGCATAGCCAAAAAGCAAGGCTAAACTCATCGTGATAAATCAAAAGTAATTAACAAATTGAAGGTTATCTTAGTAATTTATTTGTTACATTAGTCTATGAAAAATAGTTTCATGCCTATTGTAACACCCATACTAACTTTAACTAGTATATTAGCATGTGCGTTAAACTGATACTGGATACATTTAAAAATTTCAATATTAAAACTCATACATCACAAAAGAAAGAATACATATTACTCGTTGTACAAATAATCCAATATTTATACAATGCTTATACAAATGTCCATTAAGCTTCTGAGCTGATACACAACGAGCAATTGCACTCCATCCAATACCTCTATGAAAATCTTCGCCACGAACCTCTGACTAACCTGTAAACCTGCACCAGAAGGAATGGGATGAGACATAATGTCTCAGTGAGCTCTACCCAACCTACTGTTGGCAACCACGGGGAACCTAGGGTCGCCATGCCTACCTTGGCAATCTCGGGGATTTCCTATGATCGCCAAGTCTTTTATCTATCTATGACTATAAGTCTTCCCATATCTTTAAACTGCCTATGACTATAACTATGATCTGGCTTTAACTATAACTACAACTTCCTATGACTATAACTTAGTGGCCGAGGGGAAACCTAGGACCACATTCTGTTAACTGTCTATAACTCTAACTGTGAGTTTCTGTGACTATAACTGTAACTGTCTATAACTTTAACTATAATTTGCCTTTAACTGTAACACTTCCTGTAACTATAACTTTTACTATGACTGTATAACATAAAGCAAATAAAGTGTTTTATGTTAGCTGTTAGCGTTGAACAAACAATTAATCTGAGTTCGTTTTACGGAGTGCGGCCCGGGTGGAGTAACCCCGAGGACAGCTCCCTATGAACCGGTGAAACTCCTATCATATCAGGCTATCACCGGACTCCCTATGAAATTGCATGTGGATAACCCTCTCGGAGAGATCCCATCCGGCGAATCCCGGAGTCTGCTGAACATGCCTTTGACTTTGAATTATTATTATTCTTTGACTTTGATAAATGAGTGTATAAACATATATACTTGCCTGTTACTTTGATCATATAAACATTTTCTGTAATCTATATCCTGTAATCTATAATCTGTAATCTATAAATCCTTGGTTTATCGTTTCCATAAACCAACTATGATCTTGGGGAACTAATACTATAAACTTGTCTTTAACTATAATTATCAAAGTATCCTACTCTCATTGCTCATAGGCTTGCACATACTTAACATGTATGTGGAGTTGCTTAGTAAGGGATAATCCCATTACTAGCTTCTAAACTCCTCTACATAACTTAAAATATTGAGTAATCATCCCCCTATGCCATTCCTATTACCCATCCAACCTTATATGCATTCCTATACTCAAAATCATGAAATTGGGTAGCTGAACAATCGGGGGCCGATTTGCTAAAATCGGGGGCCGAAATTTCACGTAACAAAAACTGGATTTTCAGGCATTGAAATCGGCGGCCGATGTCACAAAATCGGGGCCCGATTTTCATCATCAGACAGCATAGAACATGAACAAAACGTGATTTCCACCCCTTTGGGTTGAACCACTCATACCCAGGCATCAAAACATCTCAAGAGGCGAATTTCTAAGGCATAGAGATAGACTATATCATGATTAATCAAGGGATTCTAAGCAAAAGAGAAAAAGGGCACAAAACCTCAAACTTTCTCATAAATACCAAAACCTTTAAAACTTATCAAAGATTCTCAAAAAGGGGTTCTATAACTCAAGTGAGCTCACCTCAAACTCAAAGGATTGCTTGCTAAGTTGAGAAGATCAAACCCTAGCTTCAAACCCAAAGTTCCTACTCAAAACCACTTCTATTCCTTGGCTTTCTATTACTTCTTCTTGCTCCAAATCTCTCCAACAAAAGCTTGATTATCTTACAAAGATTTTGGGAGAAGTTTGCTAGCTCAAAGGATGATGATTGATGATGGTAGTGAATGGAGAAGGAGGGGCGAAAATGAGAAGAAAGGGAGAGCAAAAATTCTGATTTTGGTGTTAAAGAAAAATGAGTAGAAACTTGATAAATATTCATATTTATCCAAATATCAACTTCTCCAAAATTACAACTATGCCACTTCTTAATTACCATTTTACCATTGCTTGCCTACGAAGTTTCTAACGCTTATAACTGATACTTCTAAGCGGGATATTACACTCTACCCCCC